>CM060977.1:104985794-105363294 GCA_030765065.1 Deroplatys truncata
ACACGAATACGTAATATTTCTTTAGAGAACATATCTTCCATACGGCCATTACCAAGGTCTGCAGGCCACTGAACATATTTCAACCGATCAAACCCGTAAACTTCTGTATTTCAAGTCTCTGATTGGCTAATCCTAGTCCAATAGAATACCTGCATTTTACTGAAGCTTTGTCTAGCTGTTGATTGACTATTTTTAAACTGTCACAAAATTTACATTATTGCTGCCCTAATCTTGACTAGTAGCATTTAAACTCTCAAACTCATTATTGTCTCAAGGTTACCTCATTGTTAGCAACTTTAAACTTATTATTCTCACAGCTCTTACATTATTAAATTACGTAATGCATTCACATAACATTATTGAACATGTTTACAATAATATAAGCATATGCAATTACTGTTACACACGTTTTACGAATTGTTACATACATATTGCTTCAAGGCGGACTGTTATATACTTTAATTAAAATTATTCAAGTGTTAAAAATACTGCAGCAAGGTGAAGGAATCACAGGTGACTATAGGCTGCAGACGACAGAGAGGCGCAGCGTTCCGTAAGAGTTGAGACTTGGCCACTCAGCTGGATAGCGCTCATAGCAGCCCTTCCCTACAGCGGAAACCTGGGAAAGCTCAACCCAGCAGCGTTGACTAGCGGCCTCCCTCTGACGGAGCAGAGAAGAGGTTCCAACTCGCAAACCATTTGCGCCATCTGTCCGCAGTTGTCCGACACACAGCTTTAATGTCAAAGAGGAAAATGAAATGAGAGGGAATAAAGGAAGAGAAGTTTGAGTGAGACAATGGTCCTTCCCAGCATTCGCCTAGTGACCCAGGGAAACCCCGAAAAAAACTCGTGCGTCAGGAAGCTCGATCGCTGGAATCGCACCCACGACCTCCCGAATGCGGGCCACAGACGCAACCGTCAGAGCCTTCCCACTCGGTGAGATTATTATGTAGAACTTCCCTAACAATTCTGAATTATTACATTATCTTTCTGGTCAAGAATATCCAAAGCATTTATGTTCTTGTTCCTGCAGATCCCTTTATACAACCATTAAAACGTTCACTTAAAGAACATAGAAGAACATTACATTATTTATTGTATACATTAATATGGCGCATAGCTGACTCGTTATAGCACGCGTGCCAATAAGACGTTCTTCCTATAGCAGCGGCGTAATATCGGTTTTCCAAGTTAACATGACACATTATGAAACCATTTTGTGACATTATTTTCTCTGAGTAACGACGGAGTAAAAAAAAGTGTAAGGGGAATGGAATTTTGTAGTTGTATACATTGATATATAATGGCAGTAATTAAGACATACGTTTATGAAACAAGCGGCAACGAGTTTCATAATTTTCATAGGAATGGCTTAATTACCATTATAGCGAAGTTGCATACGACTGTTTTTTGCCGATCACGCTATAATTGCAATTTTTTCAGTTTTTACAAATAGATCTGACCTTGTTAATTGTATGTAATTAAATATTGATCGGATGACAGCATGAGAGCAAAACCTTCAGCGTGTTTGCGAGAACTGCAACGGATAGCAGTACTATTGAGTCCAGGCAAACGCCTCCTATATTATATTTCTATGAGGCCTTGATCCAGGCCGTATTTATGATTTTTTGAAGGTAACGTATATTGAACAATATTGAAACAAAGGAAACGCATCAATTTTTTAGAATATTAAAATTACTAGGGATGGGACCTCGATACCTTCGATACTCGGTGGTATCGAAGTATGTTAATTGAAATAAACATTCGATACCTTTAAATAAGTTTTGTATTATTGAAAGTTGTTAAGTTTAATTTGATGCTAGATACGGAGGGAAAGGAATCGAGATTTCGTGTTATTGTCCCCAAAGAATTGCTGGACTACATTTTTTGATAGGCAAGACAACAGGGGAAGGAGCAGAGGTACTCGTTTAACATGCAGCGTTAACTGAGTTGTGAATGAAGCTGATTTAACTGATGCACTAACTGACGTTTCTGCAATAGCCTGGCCTGGTGACTCATTCTAAGACATGAGATTTACCTAATCCGATGATCAAAATCTGTGATTCCAGCAGAAACAAATCACAACTTAAGACGTGAGATATTACAGTGGCTGGAAATATCTGTTATTTTTAGGTGTTTGAGTTTCAGGAAAAACATATATTAGCTTATATTTTCAAGACTACAGAATAAAGAACTGCCAGTATTTGTTTTACTAGAGGAATCCTTTAAAAGAAAGTTTTCAGCATAAAATATAGTTACATAAAAAGGGCAGCAAAGAAATAATTGTTAACTATTATTATTATTAAAAATTACTGCCAATTGGAAAATATCAAACACGAACAATTTCGGAATTAGCATACAATACAAAATGGTTACATGTATTTATACACAGAAAACTATATAGGGACATAATTCAGTGAACAAGCTGTTGCCTTTACAGTTTTTTATAAAGTGAGTAACGAGTATCGGTGTTCAAAAATAGTATTGGTATCGAGTATCGAGAAGCAGTGGTATTGTTCCATCCCTAAAAATTACAATGGGTCATATGAATAAAAAGCAAGTACTCTCTCAAAGTTTGAGTTCACAAGTATGAACACTTTCTGTGATTATATACTCAGCTCAATGAGAACATACTCGTTTTTATAAGAATAAAAGCCTGCTACCTCACCGAGTATATACTCATTTACACAGTCATCTTGTTTACCTAAATGTACGTATATACTCGTGTTATTTACACTCTTTGACTATATACTAGCTTCGTTGTGTGTGTGGTGTTGTGTTGTTTGGTATTCTGAATTAGAGGAATAAATTTTGTTGTATTCGGTTCTGTTTTATCAAAACTGCTCAATATGTTGCATAACAAGTTTCAGCAGAAATATTAGAGAAATATTAAGTCCTTCAAGACATGGAAAATTAATCGAAGCAACACATATAAAAGCATAGCTGTAAATTAAATAACAAAACAATAAATAACCTGAAACAGGCAAAAGTGTATTATCAATAAATCAAGCAAAAAGAAAGTATTCACAGATTTTAAAGTTGTAATTATAAGGTGCCGGATGTAAATTCAAATCAGACTGTTTCTAGATCATGGATGTTTACACTATTTTTCTATGAAACAGTTCTGTTATAAGTAACCTAACTTCTTTAGCAACTGAATTTTGGGGTTAGAATTTTACATAGTAAACTTAATTAATAAATCTGACTTCAATGATATTTCTAGATAATGTTTTCATGAAGCAAAGCAGAATTTTGAAACTCTTTGAATGTTCATGGAAATGTTAGAAAATCAATAAACAAAATGGTTATAAGCAAAAAGAAAGGAATAATTGTGGATTGGAAAGTCATAACTCATGAGTGCTGGATGAAGTCATCCGGCTGTTTATAGAATCCCAGCATATTTAAACTATTTAGGTACACTATGAAACATTTACTTACAAAGATATAAGTAGGTATCTGGATTTGAAGTTAACACTTTACATAGTAAGGTTAATTAATAAGGCTGACTTTCAATGTTACTTCTGGGTTATGTCTTTCTGAAACAATGACCACGGCTATGTTTGCAACCTTTCTATGAATACTATACAGCTAAAACACTGTGCCATTTTCTTTATATTTAGTTTTAAGTAAAAAAATCAATATATACTCAGAAGTGAGTATACAACTAACCATGCTCAACATAAGAGGAGAATGAACTCATAAAACTGAGAATATACTAGCTTTTATTCATATCAAATATGAGTACATACTCTTGTAAGATGGATGCCTGAGTATGTTCTACTCTGCTTCCATTACTTGAGTATCTTCTCAGAATGAAGTAAATTACTCAAAAGGTTTTATTCTTACTAAACTGAGTATTTACGTGAAAAATTGAGGCATATACTATATACTGTTTTTATTCATATAACCCATTGAACAAAATTTATTTTAAATATACATATTTTATTCTTTATCTGGGGAGTGAATCTCAGTGAATGCTGCTTTGAAGGTGTTAAAAGGTGTGGGCGATAGGGGAGCTGCGCGCACCGTCGAGTAAGATCGTAATGAGTCGCTGAAGTACAATGAATGTCATTATAGTTCAATTACGTCGCATGTAATCAGAGTATTATAGTGTGGTCAACCAAAAAAACTGTTTCGTTTGCTCTTTGGTCTGCTGTGACGCCTTTTGCAGAGGTCAGCGGTTAGGTGCTTCAATTCAAGTCTTACATTCCGTTAGTCACTGACGGAGGACTTGGTTGCGTTATAACTAGTTGAAGGTGGTTAGGTTTACAATGTTACAAGTACTAAGTTACATTGCGTTATGAGGCATTCGTAATACGCTGGGGTGATGCCAAGGCGATATGTAACGTTTTGCACACGTGCCTAGGACAAAGGTTTATCGCCAGCGGTAGCTCAAGGTAAGACCGCAGATTTTCGCAATACGTGTCATTTCCACGGTCTTTTGAAAAGTTATCCGTGATAAAGCAAGCTTTAGCGGATGCAACAGAGTAATATCTTGTTCCACGCAATGTGCATGTGTCATAAGCCTGAATATAGGTGAATCAGCAAATGGACTGTTTTTATTAGCACGGACTTCAACAGCTTTGGACAGTGTATTTTAGAAATATATTTTGTTACTACATTAGATATTCTCGGGCTTCAGGCAGGTGTACAGCTAATTAGAAACCTAGAGTATTACAACACCAGGGAAACCTCAACTCATATTTTATTACCTTCTCTACTATATAGTTACAGCTGGTACAGGAAAAAATTGTATTCCACCCAAAAATTCGATATCGAAATTTCACTGAAAATATATGCCTTGAGGCTCTCAACTCAAAGAAATGCATTTTTAAAAAAAATGTGTTACACTCACATGACTTTCTCTACTCTTGTACAAACTATTTTTACAAACGCTTATTCTCCATATACTTCATGTTAACCGAGATATCGAGATGTTAATCTTATTGCTAATTTTCTTGTAGATGCAAAGGGAATTGGTAGGCTTTAAGCGATAGTCAAATATTTTAAGAGCTGGTTGCTATGTGGAGTAATCCACAAAAAAATGAATACCGATTTCCCATTTCAGAAAAAGGGATTATTGGAAAATTTAAGGGAATAACAAGCAATATCTCGAAAATGGTTCACTCAACAAAAAAAATGTATATGACATAAATTGTGTATTTTAACGCGATCTACACTTTACCAGTTATATAAAAGTCGTTTACAATGAAGAATACTTTTGCAGACATTCCCAGAAAATTCGAGATATACAATTCATTTACCATAAAAATGTCTTAAACTTATGGTATTTTATTCAAAATCGTTAGAGCCATTTTTGAGAAAATTAAAATCTTCGAAAAATGCTCTATGTAAAGGATAATCTGGGGTGGGGGATTTTCTTGAAAACCTTCGTGTCGCATCTCTGGAAGATATTGAACCTAAATACCAAGTTTGGTGTTTATCCGACTGTTCGTTTCTGAGTTATGCTGTTCACAGACACACAGACACACACACACACATACGGACATGTTTCCAAAAATGCTTTATATGCATTCAGTGCACCTAAAAACATGTATTTCCGGTGAAATCTCGGTATCGAATTTTTGGGTGGAATGCAATACTTCCCCTACTTACTATACGTAGTAGAGAAAGTAAAAATCTGAGGTAGTAGATTCACATGACTTTCTCTACCCTCTATCGCGTATTAGTGAGTGTACAAATTATTGTTACGAAATTGTATTTACCTATATCATTTTAATAGAGATAAACCGTTCCGAAAATAACTGCATTACGCATTTCAATTTGCTTAAAGAAACGTAAAATTCCTCCAACTTTCGAATTCGAAAAGCACGTGTAAGGCGTGTATTTCCGCTGTTTTAGAATTTTTGTCATGGATGTTTATGCGTTTAATCTTGCATGGCAAGAACAAAGATGAATAGATATACGACGGAGTTAAATAAATATTTCACTAGTCTTGTTACCAAACACACCATAATTGTAAGTTGAATATTATTTATTAATATTGGACACCGCATGCTTCTGGCCTCGATTTTCATGAATGTAATGCCTTTTTCGTTTACTCGCGACTGTTCCCATCTGCACATGCTGAGAGATGTGCTCTTACGGCGCAATTAGCTTAGCCAATAGGGAGAAGTCAACATGGAGGAAAACGTACATCTGTGTGTGTGTGTGTATGTGTGTGTGTGTGTGTGTGTGTGTGTGTGTGCGCTGTATAAGTAAGTGCGAGTGCATTGTGTGATTATAAACCGCCGCAGTAACCAAAGTGTTGGCATAGCTAGAAAAACTTTTTAGACTGCACCAAATAACAAAGTAAGTCTATTGAAACGTAGTTTCAATCGTTACTAGTAACCGGTACTGCACTGTAACTGAGAAGTGACAATCATGAAAACAAATAACTTCGTTACTGGCAACCGTAACGGTTATCTTACTGTAAAAGCGACCGTTATAACCGTTACTCGAAAATAACTGTTTGGTCAGCCAATAGATCCCAATAGAAAATCTCATTTTAGCAGGACCTAACTTTTTTCTTAGTTTGTTTGCTGGTTCACCCACTTTGCACATTCCACCAAAATATGTAACCAGTTTTCATCCAAACCACAGAATGGGCAGATTCTCCTACCAGAATCTTTATGCCCTCCAAACTTTCAGTCTAAACCATGCCTTTCCTGATATTTCCTCTCTTCCTAAGTATGAGGCGTGTCTTAAAGCAAGTACCGATAATTTTTTAAAAAATAACAGAACATTATTTTCCAAATACTTTATTACCACTCATTATCTTACATCAGTTCTAAACATAGTCACGCCGTTATTCAAGCACTTGTAACGGGAAACCAGTTCTTGTATGCCTTCGTTAAAGAATTATGACGATTGTGATGAAAGTAAGGTCTGCACTTCTTGTTTCACAACATCATCGTTGCTGAAATGTTCTCCACCAAGAAACTTTTCAGATGAAGAAACAGATGAAAGTCGCTTGGTGCCAAATCCGGGTGTAGGGAGGGTGTTCCTAACCAAATGATGCGATCACATCTTGAGTTTGTTTGGTTGTGTGTGGCCGGACATTGTCGCTCATTATTGTTTTCTCATAAACCTCGCACAGTTGGTGATGAATGTTTGCTGGCGTAACATTTCTCGCATTCAAGAAACGAATCACTGATCTAACTTCACAATCGGCGAGTCGTTCGAATGTTTTGAAACTTTCGAAACGCTCTAACGAGAGGAAAACACAAAGCGAAGATCGCTCACAGTTGCGTCTGGCTTCCTAATGAATGAAGGAAGTGAGCGCGCGTGCTCAAAATTGCTATTAAAGCATTCCAGAGGTAAAATATTAAAACGGTACTTACTTTAAAAACATGCCTCGTATGCATGCCTCTTTCTCCTAATTGAGCTTTAATTTATTTGATAGACTTAGAGATGGTTCAATTTTATATTTCGGTTCAATTTCCTGTCAGCTGAGGTCTATTAGTCTTCTTTTGATACCATTCCAAATGGTTTTACTTTCCCTATTACGTAGAGTAAGTAGGGCACGTGTTGCAATACCGAGATTTCAGCGGAGAAACATGTTTTGAGGCCCCCTGAAACCCGAAAAAGTTTTAGACAAAGGTCCGTCTGTGTGGATGTGTATCTGAACAGCATAATTCAAATGCGAAAGTTCGGATAAATATCAAACTTGGTATTTAGGTTCAGTAGCTTTCAAAGATGCGACAAGAAAGATATTCAAGAAAACCCCCCACCACAGACTACCCTTTACGTGGAACAGTTTTCGAACATTTTTATTTTCTCAATAATGACTCTAACGATTTTAATTAAAATATCATACATTTTAAATATTTTCATGACAAATTAAACGTATATCTTGAATTTTCTGAGAATGTCCCAAAAAGTGCCTTTCATTCTAAATAACTTTTGCATAACCGGTAAACTGTCGGAGATAGACAAAATTTTACAACAAAGAATGTATATCTCGTTAAAACACACAATTTATATAATATATATATATATATATATATATATATATATATATATTGTTTGTGGAGTGAAGCATTTCCGAAATATTCCTTGTTATTTGTTTGAATTTTCCAATACTTATACTTTTCCTCAAATGGAAGTTTTATTCGTTTTTTATGTCCTGCGCATACAAAGAGAATGGAATGCTCCACATAGCAACCAGCTCTTAAAAGAATTGACTATCGCTTAAAGCCTACCATATTCCCCTTGCACAAACAAGAAAATCAGCAATAAGATACTTTCTGCAAATGTTTATCTCGATTAATATGAAGCAGATGGAGAATAAGCGTTTGTAAAAATAGTTTGTACAAAAGTGGAGAAAGTCTTGTGAGTGTAACATATCAGATTTTTATCATTTATTTCACCTCTTTGCATAACTAACCCCATAGCTATTCTCTCAAATCTGAGTTTAGCTGTCCGTTACTTAAAGACAGGTTCTCTCGATGACATTAACATTTGGAGCGGAGTGTGGCGCTAACTCCATGCATCAATCTCAGCCAGTACTTCACTGCTCCTATGGTCTACGTAAAGACTTGTACAGAAGGCAAGTACACTGTACACGAAGGGATGATTTGCGGTTGAGAACAAGGTAGACTTTGCGTAATGTGAGTAAGACAAGACAGCTTTAATTTGAAATTGTAATAATCTCGTTAATTATCGTGCTTTTGGGGGGGGGGGGTAGTTAACTAATAACTTTTCTAAAATTACACACGAGATGCTTTCAGCCCGTGTAGGTCTCACGGATATATTGAATTGACACCTTATACAGCAACAAACTCAAATTTATCGATAGTTTTAAAGCATAGTGCTAAAACTGAATAACAGCTACATTAATTTTTACTTTCTCTGCTACGTATAGTAAGTAGGGGAAGTATTGTATTCCACCCAAAAATTTGATACCGAGATTTCACCGGAAATACATGTTTTGAGACCCCCTGAATCCAAAAAAAGCATTTTTGGAAACATGTCCGTGTGTGTGTCTGTGTGTCTGTCTGTGTGTGTGTCTGTGAGCAGCATAACTCAGAAACGAACAGTCGGATAAACACCAAACTGGGTATTTAGGTTCAGTGTCTTCCAGGGATGCGACACGAAGGTTTTCAAGAAAATCCCCCCACCCCAGGATACCCTTTACATGGAAGATTTTTCGAAAATTTTAATTTTCTCAAAAACGGCTCTAACGATTTTGATTAAAATATCATATGTTTAAGATATTTTTATGACAAATAAAACGTATATCTTGAATTTCCTGGGAATGTCTCCAAAAGTGTTCTTCATTGTGAACGACTTTTGCATAACCGGTAAACCATAAGAGATAGAGAAAATTTTACTACACAAAAAATGTACATCGCGTTAAAATACACAATTTATGTCATATACATTTTTTTTGTTGAGTGAACCATTTTCGAGATATTGCTTGTTATTCTCTTAAATTTTTCAATACTTATTTTCTTAAATGGGAATTCGTTATTCATTTTTTACTTTCTCTACTACGTATAGTAAGTAGGGGAAGTATTGCATTCCACCCATAAATTCGATACCGAAATTTCACCGGAAATACATGTTTTGAGACCTCCTGAATCCAAAAAAAGCATTTTTGGAAACATGTCCGTGTGTGTGTCCGTGTGTGTGTCTGTGTCTGTGTGTGTGTGTGTCTGTGAACAGTATAACTCAAAACCTAACAGTCGGATAAACACCAAACTTGGTATTTACGTTCAGTATCTTCCAGAGATGCGACACGAAGATTTTCAAGAAAATCCCCCCACCCCAGACTACCCTTTACATGGAACATTTTTCGAAAATTTTAATTTTCTCAAAAATGGCTCTTAACGATTTTGATGAAAATATCATATGTTTAAGATAATGTCATGAGAAATGAAATGTATATTTCGAAATTTCTGGGAATGTCCCCAAAAGTATTCTTCATTATGAACGACTTTTGCATAACTGGTAAACCATAAGAGATAGACAAAATTTTACTACACAAAAAATGTAGATCGCGTTAAAATACACAACTTATATCATATACATTTTTTTGTTGAGTGAACCGTTTTCGAGATATTGCTTGTTATTTCCTTAAATTTTCCAATACTTATACTTTTTCTCAAATTCGTTATTCATTTTTTTATGTCCTGGACATGCAAAGAGAATGGAATGCGCCACATAGCAACCAGCGATAAAATATTTGACTATCGCTTAAAAGCTACCATATTCCACTTGCATCTACAAGAAAATTACAAATAAGATTGACATCTCGATATCTCGATTAATATGAAGCATATGGAGAATAGGCGTTTGTAAAAATAGATTGTACAAGAGTAGAGAAAGTCGTGTGAGTGTAACACATCAGATTTTTTGTCTTTGATATGCAAAGAGTATTAATCTGTGGCAAAGGGAATTGTGCTGCACCTAGCAACCAGCTATTAAGAGATATGTAGGTATATGCTTAAAGGCTACTGTATTTCTATATTGCCCTTGTAAATATATATTCCACTTGCACCTACAAGAAAATTAGCAATAAGATAGTTTCTGCAAATGTTTATCTCGATTAACATGAAGTAGATGGAGAATAAGCGTTTGTATAAATAGTTTGTACAAGAGTAGAGAAATTCATGTGAGTGTAACACATCAGATTTTTATTTCTACGAGGGCGATACTGAACATTTTTAGAATGCCATGTTTATAAACAAATTAAATTTCTTTGTATTTGACAGCTACTTTCCAATTTCTTGCGAGTTGACTGCGTGTAGTTTATTCGATTTGCTCTGATAGTTCGTTAATTATCATTATTTAAAGATTTTGTATTCGCCGAAAAATTAATTTGACTTGAGAACGTTTCCGGGATATGGCTTTTTACGATTTTAAACCATCATTATCGTCTAAAGAATGTGAAGATCGGCTCAGAAATGCACTTGGCAAAGAAGCCCCATATAAGGCAACAATTTAAAATTGGTACAGTGAATTCAAAGGATATCGGCTTTTTCTTAGTGATGAATTTCGTGAAGGACGCACAAAAACTGTTGCTACTGATGCAAATATTGCCGCTGTTGCTTGAAGAAGATCGATTGACATCTTATGAACTTATTTCGGCGTCATTGGTATGAGTCAAATCCAAAGCATTTTACATCAACAGCTAGACACCTCAGAAAAGCTTGTTGTCGGTAGATTCAACATTAAAAACAACAACGCATTGATTGGTGCAGAAAAACTCTGAAAAAATTCCAAGGCGGCACTTCAAATTTGGTTTGAAATAGCGTTATAAGCGTATATTTTGGATTTATTGTTATGATCCTGAAAGAAAAGTCAGTCGGCTCAATGGGTTTTCGAACAGAGCCTAAGCCTACGAAAGTCCGACGAATGCGCAGTGCTGGTAAGAAGATGATGGTTAGTTATTTTTAAGGGCCATAATGCTACTATAGCGTTAAAAGATAGACGTACTGTTACTGCCGATTGGTACACACATGTCTGTTTGCCGCACACTTTTGAAAAAGTTCCTGAAAAACGCCAAAAGGAAAAATAGTATTGCATCATGACAACGCATCGTCAGATACAGAAAAAATAACAACCGAGTATCTGAATGTCCCAAAGGTCAGCACTGTGGACCCTTATCTACACAACTTTGAACTAGCACCTTGTTATTTCAGTTTGTTTCCAAAACTTAAAGATAAAATGCGTGAATCATTCTTAGTCACCAGATGAAGCAGTGAAACATTATAAAAACTTGGTTTCTGAAGTGTTTCCGGAAGAGTGGCATCATTGATTTAACTACCGGTTTTATCGAATGCAAAAATGAATTGATGTCAAACAGGAATTGTTTGAAAAAAATTCACGCAATTACATTTTTAAAATTAATCCTCCTTCAATTTTCTAAAAATTATAAACGTCACGCTCGTGTAATGTCTGCTTCGATCCCACTATGGATTTAGGACCCCTATTCTCATTCATTTTTGTATCCACTACCACAAATGTTACATAAAAACTGAAAATGGCAAGATCTTTGATCCTCGATTTCAAAATATAAAAGAAGCGCTACAAGGTCCAACGCTGCATAATACAAGATGAAGCAGGTACATCACTTCAGTGTTTGTATTAAAAGTAGAACGAACAGCATCGTTTTCACATCGTAATCCCTTCAGAGATTACACCAAAATTACAAGACATGATATCGATCTCATATTATAATTCCATCAGTGATTAAACTAAAAACACAAAAAATGAAATGGTTCTCGTATTGTAATTACTTCAGTGATTATAACAAAAGTACAAGATATGATATCGTTCTCGTATTACAATTACTTCAGTGATTATAACAAAAGTACAAGATATGATATCGATCTCGTATTATAATTACTTCAGTGATTATAACAAAAGTACAAGATATGATATCGTTCTCGTATTATAATTACTTCAGTGATTATAACAAAAGTACAAGATATGATATCGATCTCGTATTATAATTACTTCAGTGATTATAACAAAATTACAAGATATGATATCGTTCTCGTATTGTAATTACTTCAGTGATTATAACAAAATTACAAGATATGATATCGTTCTCGTATTGTAATTACTTCAGTGATTATAACAAAATTACAAGATATGATATCGTTCTCGTATTGTAATTACTTCAGTGATTATAACAAAAGTACAAGATATGATATCGTTCTCGTATTACAATTACTTCAGTGATTATAACAAAAGTACAAGATATGATATCGTTCTCGTATTACAATTACTTCAGTGATTATAACAAAAGTACAAGATATGATATCGTTCTCGTATTACAATTACTTCAGTGATTATAACAAAATTACAAGATATGATATCGTTCTCGTATTGTAATTACTTCAGTGATTATAACAAAATTACAAGATATGATATCGTTCTCGTATTACAATTACTTCAGTGATTATAACAAAAGTACAAGATATGATATCGTTCTCGAATTACAATTACTTCAGTGATTATAACAAAAGTACAAGATATGATATCGTTCTCGTATTGTAATTACTTCAGTGATTATAACAAAAGTACAAGATATGATATCGTTCTCGTATTGTAATTACTTCAGTGATTATAACAAAAGTACAAGATATGATATCGTTCTCGAATTACAATTACTTCAGTGATTATAACAAAAGTACAAGATATGATATCGTTCTCGTATTGTAATTACTTCAGTGATTATAACAAAAGTACAAGATATGATATCGTTCTCGTATTACAATTACTTCAGTGATTATAACAAAAGTACAAGATATGATATCGTTCTCGTATTACAATTACTTCAGTGATTATAACAAAATTACAAGATATGATATCGTTCTCGTATTGTAATTACTTCAGTGATTATAACAAAATTACAAGATATGATATCGTTCTCGTATTGTAATTACTTCAGTGATTATAACAAAATTACAAGATATGATATCGTTCTCGTATTGTAATTACTTTAGTGATTATAACAAAATTACAAGATATGATATCGTTCTCGTATTGTAATTACTTCAGTGATTATAACAAAAGTACAAGATATGATATCGTTCTCGTATTACAATTACTTCAGTGATTATAACAAGAGTACAAGATATGATATCGTTCTCGTATTACAATTACTTCAGTGATTATAACAAAAGTACAAGATATGATATCGTTCTCGTATTACAATTCCATCAGTGATTAAACTAAAAACACAAAAAATGAAATGGTTCTCGTATTGTAATTACTTCAGTGATTATAACAAAAGTACAAGATATAATATCGATCTCATATTATAATTCCATCAGTGATTAAACTAAAAACACAAAAAATGAAATGGTTCTCGTATTGTAATTACTTCAGTGATTATAACAAAAGTACAAGATATGATATCGTTCTCGTATTGTAGTTACTTCAATGATTATAACAAAATTACAAGACATGATATCGATCTCATATTATAATTCCTTCAGTGATTAAACTAAAAACACAAAAAATGAAATGGTTCTCGTATTGTAATTACTTCAGTGATTATAACAAAAGTACAAGATATGATATCGTTCTCGTATTACAATTACTTCAGTGATTATAACAAAAGTACAAGATATGATATCGATCTCGTATTATAATTACTTCAGTGATTATAACAAAAGTACAAGATATGATATCGTTCTCGTATTATAATTACTTCAGTGATTATAACAAAAGTACAAGATATGATATCGATCTCGTATTATAATTACTTCAGTGATTATAACAAAATTACAAGATATGATATCGTTCTCGTATTGTAATTACTTCAGTGATTATAACAAAATTACAAGATATGATATCGTTCTCGTATTGTAATTACTTCAGTGATTATAACAAAAGTACAAGATATGATATCGTTCTCGTATTGTAATTACTTCAGTGATTATAAAAAAATTACAAGACATGATATCGATCTCATATTATAATTCCATCAGTGATTAAACTAAAAACACAAAAAATGAAATGGTTCTCGTATTGTAATTACTTCAGTGATTATAACAAAAGTACAAGATATAATATCGATCTCTATTATAATTCCATCAGTGATTAAACTAAAAACACAAAAAATGAAATGGTTCTCGTATTGTAATTACTTCAGTGATTATAACAAAAGTACAAGATATGATATCGTTCTCGTATTGTAGTTACTTCAATGATTATAACAAAATTACAAGACATGATATCGATCTCATATTATAATTCCTTCAGTGATTAAACTAAAAACACAAAAAATGAAATGGTTCTTCGTATTGTAATTACTTCAGTGATTATAACAAAAGTACAAGATATGATATCGTTCTCGTATTGTAATTACTTCAGTGATTATAACAAAAGTACAAGATATGATATCGATCTCATATTATAATTCCATCAGTGAATAAACTAAAAACACAAAAAATGAAATGGTTCTCGTATTGTAATTACTTCAGTGATTATAACAAAAGTACAAGATATGATATCGTTCTCGTATTATAATTACTTCAGTGATTATAACAAAAGTACAAGATATGATATCGTTCTCGTATTGTAATTACTTCAGTGATTATAACAAAAGTACAAGATATGATATCGTTCTCGTATTATAATTACTTCAGTGATTATAACAAAAGTACAAGATATGATATCGTTCTCGTATTGTAATTACTTCAGTGATTATAACAAAAGTACAAGATATGATATCGTTCTCTAATTACAATTACTTCAGTGATTATAACAAAAGTACAAGATATGATATCGTTCTCGTATTGTAGTTACTTCAGTGATTATAACAAAATTACAAGACATGATATCGATCTCATATTATAATTCCTTCAGTGATTAAACTAAAAACACAAAAAATGAAATGGTTCTCGTATTGTAATTACTTCAGTGATTATAACAAAAGTACAAGATATGATATCGTTCTCGTATTATAATTACTTCAGTGATTATAACAAAAGTACAAGATATGATATCGTTCTCGTATTATAATTACTTCAGTGATTATAACAAAAGTACAAGATATGATATCGTTCTCGTATTGTAATTACTTCAGTGATTATAACAAAAGTACAAGATATGATATCGTTCTCGTATTGTAATTACTTCAGTGATTATAACAAAAGTACAAGATATGATATCGTTCTCGTATTGTAATTACTTCAGTGATTATAAGAAAAGTACAAGATATGATATCGTTCTCGTATTATAATTACTTCAGTGATTATAACAAAAGTACAAGATATGATATCGTTCTCGTATTGTAATTACTTCAGTGATTATAACAAAAGTACAAGATATGATATCGTTCTCGTATTATAATTACTTCAGTGATTATACTAAAAGTACAAGATATGACATCGTTCTCGTATTATAATTACTTCAGTGATTATACTAATAGTACAAGATATGATATCGCTCTCGTATTATAATTACTTCAGTGATTATACTAAAAGTACAAGATATGATATCGTTCTCGTATTATAATTACTTCAGTGATTATACAAAAAGTACAAGATATGACATCGTTCTCGTATTATAATTACTTCAGTGATTATACTAAAAGTACAAGATATGATATCGCTCTCGTATTATAATTACTTCAGTGATTATACAAAAAGTACAAGATATGACATCGTTCTCGTATTATAATTACTTCAGTGATTATACTAAAAGTACAAGATATGATATCGCTCTCGTATTATAATTACTTCAGTGATTATACTAAAAGTACAAGATATGATATTGTTCTCGTATTATAAGTACTTCAGTGATTATATTAAAAGTACAAGATATGATATCGTTCTCGTATTATAATTACTTCAGTGATTATACTACAAGTACAAGATATGATATCGTTCTCGTATTATACTTACTTCAGTGATTATATTAAAAGTACAAGATATGATATCGTTCTCGTATTATAATTACTCCAGTGATTATACTACAAGTACAAGATATGATATTGTTCTCGTATTATACTTACTTCAGTGGTTATATTAAAAGTACAAGATATGATATCGTTCTCGTATTATACTTACTTCAATGATTATATTAAAAGTACAAGATATGATATCGTTTTCGTATTATTCTTACTTCAGTGATTATATTAAAAGTACAAGATATGATATCGTTCTCGTATTATAAGTACTTCAGTGATTATATTAAAAGGAAAAAACCTGAAATCGTTCTCGTATTATAATTACTTCGGTGATTATACTAAAGGTAGAAGATATGATATCGTTCTAGTATTATAATTACTTCAGTGATTATACTAAAAGTACAAGATGTGATATTGCTATCGTATTATACTTACTTCATTGATTATACTAAAAGTACAAGGTATTACATCTTTCTCGTATTATAATTACTTCAGTGATTATACTATAAGTACAAGATATGATATCGTTCTCGTATTATACTTACTTCAGTGATTATACTTTAAGTACAGGATATGATATCGTTCTCGTATTATACTTACTTCAGTGATTATACTACAAGTACAAGATATGATATCGTTCTCGTATTATACTTACTTCAGTGATTATACTTTAAGTACAGGATATGATATTGTTCTCGTATTAGACTTACTTCAGTGATTATACTTTAAGTACAGGATGTGATATTGTTCTCGTATTATACTTACTTCAGTGATTATACTACAAGTACAAGATATGATATCGTTCTCGTATTATACTTACTTCAGTGATTATACTTTAAGTACAGGATATGATATTGTTCTCGTATTATACTTACTTCAGTGATTATACTACAAGTACAAGATATGATATCGTTCTCGTATTATACTTACTTCAGTGATTATACTTTAAGTACAGGATATGATATTGTTCTCGTATTATACTTACTTCAGTGATTATACTACAAGTACAAGATATGATATCGTTCTCGTATTATGCATTCTTCAGTGATTACACTAAAAGTACAAAAAAATGGCATCGTTCGGATTGCAATTACTTCAGTGATTATACTAAAAGTACAACGAATGTCATTGTGCTCGTATGTGCAATTACTTGAGTGGTTATAGCAAACGTACAAGGAATGGCATCGTTTCCAGATTGTAATTACTTCAGTGATTATACTAAAAGTACAAACAATGGCATTGTAATTATTTTAAGACTTCGTGCTTATATTTTTGTTACATAATGTAACTGAGCTGTCAAACTCACGTCTTCTTCTGCTCCACTTCATGGATTAAGCTGCCTGAATTTTTCGACCTTGGATCTGGAAATAATATTATGATGACAAGCGTTCGTTAACCTCAATTTAGTCACCTATCTGAAGATAGTGCCTTAATCAAATGCAAAATATTAAAGATGTGACACTCCCAAGTAATGCTTCTATAACCGAGCAGGATGGCTCACGCGGCAACGTCTGCGACCAGCGTTTGGTAGACCCCGGGTTAGATCCCGGGCGATCGTCTATTCGACTCAAGGAGTTTTCGTGATTTCCCATGATCGTCAGACGAATGCTGGTGTGGTCACATTCTACCAAGACTTTCCTGACCCTTGTTTGCTGTACCCATCAACTTTCTTATCAGCTGCTTCAGGGTTGTAGGATCAGGAGGCGATGTTCGGCGAGTTGTAACTGGAGTACTTGTGCTCTTTAGAGGTTTCTTCCTGACGGATCTGTAGGGACTACTCAGGTCTCTCCTCCGAGTGGGCTCCATCCGATGGGGGACTGCCGGAGTTTCGGTGGCTTGTGGGTAGAACGGACCACGCCGAATGGAAACGTTAGGTACGCCATCCGTGCTTACCCTTCGGCATTCAGATCTGATCATCCTTCGGAGCTCTCCCCTTATACCTTCCTCCTAGGGGTCACCTTGGAAGCAATAATGGTCGTTACGGCCTGCTTGCGGAGCTCTGCCAGGTTCTAAGGGCCCCTACTTGATATTGTGACGATTATAATTTTATTTTAGCAGATTTTGTTAAATATGATTTTATAAAGTTGGAGGTAACCAGGACAAACTTTAAGTAACTCTAGGAAATTGACTTTAGATTTCCTGTCAGTCATATCCCGGATGTTGAAGTAAGCAGAGATTAGGTGACAGGCGGTTTAAGGTGAAAGATCACTTCTCTTCCGACGCGTGGGGAGTTACGTAAATTCAGCTGACATACGCTTATGTTAGGTACTAGTTAGGCACCAATCAGCATTTTGTCTGGTTTTTAAGCTTAGGGATTTTCTACAGCTCTCTCTCTCTCTCTCTCTCTCTCTCTCTATCAACCACGTGCTTAGCAGGAAACTTTGCCAGTCAGTTCTTTAAATTCATTTAGTGTTAGTTTGCAATCTCGACGCTGGCGCTCGGCCCGACGACGATGGACAGCCGGGCCTCCTTTGTCACGCAGGTGCATCCATCAGTTGTCTAATACTTTCTTTTTGAAATGTAGTTTAGGTTAAATTAGGTAAATTAAAGGTTAGAAAGATTGGGAGCAGAAGTTACATGTCTTATGATGTCTCCCTTTACCACCCTTCCAGCTACTGTTACCTGTAACCCTCGTGAGGCCATCGTATGCTATGTTCCTCCATGCTTTGCACGACATCTGATGAGGGCGCCGATGGCGGTGTCGGTCTTATGCCACAACAATTGTTGTAGGCGCCGGGCCGCCACCGTTACTTCACAATATGTACCTTTACCTTAATGATTATATGTAATCAAATTTACAGGTAGGATTTACAGTGAGCTGAAACTGCGTTGTCATGTTTTCCATAAAATACTGCACTGCTGCAGTTACATGATATTAGTAAATGAATATATTAGAACCTCAGGCTCTCGATCTGATTTCACATTTCAGCACAGTAAACAGTCGCACACCAATATGTATAACAGACCACAATGACCTGGTATTTATTCCACAAGTTGTTTTGATTGTGAGGGAATCTCGCACGTATGCCGTGACAAAGCAACCGCTCCTCAATGTTCCTGATTTAGGATCTCTGGTATCACATTAGAACCATAAACCTATTATCTGTCTGCGGAGAACCGCAAAGTTCTGTTCCCTGTTTCAATACACCTGTGATTTTAGGTGACCGCATAAAATCTGCTGTGTTACGTTTCTCTACCCACTAACGTTTATTTTTTGTACCTTCTACAAACTATTCCTACAAAAGCTTATTACCTTCTCTACTACGTATAGTAAGTAGGGGAAGTATTGCATTCCATCCAAAAGTTCTATATCGAGATTTTACCGGAAATACATGTTTTGAAGTGCCCTGAAACCAAATAAAGCATGTATGTGTGTCTGTGAGCAGCATAATTCAAAAAACTCAAATACCAAACTTGGTACTCGAGTTTAGTATCTTCCAAGGATGCGACAGGAAGATTTGCAAGAAAATTCCCCAATCCAAACTACCCTTTACATGAAATATTTTTCGAAAATTTTAATTTTCTCAAAAATGGCTCTAACAATTTGGATTAAAATATCGTATGTTTAAGATATTTTTATGGCAAATGAAATCTATATCTTGAATTTTCTGGGAGTATTCCTCTTCATTCTGAATGGCTTTCGCATAAATGGTAAACCGTAAGAGATGAACAAACTTTTACTACATAAGAAATGTAGATATCATTAAAACACATAATTTATGTAATGTACATTTTTTATGTCTAGTAACCCATTTCTGAAATGTTCCTTTTTATTTGTTTGAATTTTGCAATACTTATACTTTTTCTCAGATGAGAATTATTTTATATATATATGTCCTGGACATGCAAAGAGAATGGAATACTCCACATAGCAACCGGATCTTAAAATATTTGACTATAGCTTAAAGCCTACCATATTCCCCTTGCATCTACAAGAAAATTAGCAATAATGTTTATTTCGATTAAATGAAGTAGTAGGTGGAGAATAAGCGTTTGTAAAAATAGTTTATTTAAAGTAGAGAAAGTCATCTGAGTGCAACACATGGGATTGTTTTTCTATCTACTTCATTTTGATCAAAATAACCCTTTCCGGAAATCCCTTCATTAGAAATTTCCTTATACATACAAAGGGAACCGCGATAGTCAAATGTTTAAGAACTGGATGTTATACGCTGACCTTAAAATTCCATACTGTTTCCATGACATCGCGAGAAACAAGCAAATAAAAAACCCTGAAACACTCGCTCCGGTACCTAGTTTCTTAAACAAGTGACGTACATTCTAAACCTCTATTCCTTTATTGATATTGTAAATTATAAACAAATTACACGTACATAAATAATTGTTCAGAGATGATAATAAAAACAAAACAAACACAAAAAGCTCAGCCTCAATTTCCACTATAATTTTTTTTTTTACATAAATACTGGTAAACAGTACTCTCTAATATTAAGTTACAAAAACAAAATATACTTCTCTGCCAAAGCAGAGCAAAGAAATTTAACAGTACAATTTCCTAAATTTACCATTTACCAGTAACCGGTAAACTAAATACTGTACCCAGTACCTTTTCTTTCTTCATTTATAAATTCCTTTTGGTTTAATGGAATAGTAAGATTTTAAAGAACTTAGAACTTTGTTTGATTATTATACATATTATTTAATTCAATGTGCTTAAAACGGAATTATATCAAATTATTATTTATTGTTCAGATTTTATTTTTATTATACTATATAATTCTTTTAATTTCAATGTTCATTTAATTTTTTAATTCTTTATTTATTTACACTCACTTTAATTATACTCAATACCATTAGATTTATGTTGTTTTATCCACTACTATTACCATTATTTATATAATCACTTATTCAGTTATTCTCTCTTAAAACTTTTATTTATATTTTATTGCTTTTAATTCTTATTAACATATACCTTTCTTTCACTAATTTTAATCAATCCTTTCTTCTTTCTTCTTCTGAACTGCACTTTACTTCACTTTTAATTCAATTTTAAATTTAAAGTATAAAGCTTTTCAATTTCAATAATTTCACTAAAATTTCACTTTGCGACAATTTAACCCGGGAATTTAATCACGCGAAACCACTGAAAATCAAAAAGACTTAGAAGAATGATAAACAATTGAACAATTTGAAACATTCAACACGGATATCTTGGAAATGGCTTATGCCACAAAAGGGTTATTGGGATTAAATTGTGTGATTTAAAGACATATACATGTTTACTTTCTCTACTACGTGTAGTAAGTAGGGGAAGTATTGCATTCCACCCAAAAATTCGATACCGAGATTTCACCGGAAATACATGTTTTGAGGCGCCTGGAATCCAAATGTCCGTATCTGTGTCTGTGTGTCTGTCTGTGAGCAGCATAACTTAAATTTCGGATAAATACCAAACTTGGTATTTGAGTTTAGTATCTTCCAAGGATGTGACACGAACATTTTCAAGAAAATTTCCTCACATCAGCTACCTTTTGCATGGAATATTTTTCGAAATTTTTTATTTTCTAAAAACGCTGACGATTTTGATTAAAATACCATATATGAAAGATGTTTACATGACAAATAAAATGTATATCTTAAAGTTTTTGAGAATAGCCTAGGAAATCCTCTTCATTCAGAACGAATTTTGTATAATCTTGTATAACTTGTAAATGTAAAGAGATAGACGAAAACTCACCACACAAAAAATGTAGATCTCTTTAAAACACACAATTTAGTTACAATAAGTTTTTTTGTGGTATAAGCCGTTTCTGAGCATATCCCTAATTAAAGGTTCGAATAGTAGAATGCTTGTAATTCCTTTAAAGTCCTATCGATTTTCAGTTTCTCAGCGATTGCACGGAAACACTATGGACTTTTAAGGCCAGCATATGCAGTTTTTAAATAATTGACTGTCGTTGTTCTCTTTGTATTTATAACGAAATATATTATGTATTTATTTTTGCAAAGTTTTATTCGAATTAAATGCAGTAGACAGAAAATATGCTTTAATAATGGTTTGTATACCCAATAATAAAGATAGAGGATAGAGAAAGTCATGTGAGGCAGTGTTTTTAACACTTAAATGATTTCAGTCAAATTATATAATATATAAATTCAATAACAGCCCACATTAAAGCAATATGTGTATAATATAATATATAAAATGTATGTAACAGTCATTGTATTAAGGCTTATATTATTGTATACATGTATAATAATGTTATGTGAATGTATTACGTAATTTAATAATGGAGCTGTGAGAATAAAGCTTAAAAGTTGCTAACAATGAGGTAACAATGAATTAGAAAGTTTAATAATGCTACTAGCAATTCTTGGAGCAACAGTGATGCAATTTTTAGACAGTTTATAAATAGCCAATCAACAACCAGAAAAAGCTTAAATTTAATGAAAGTATTCTATTGGAGTAGTATTAGCCAATCAGAAACTGACATAGTGCAAATTGTACAAATTTAGAAGTCAGTTGCTAGTAGATAGCGTTCCTAACTGGACGCGAGACGCGTCCTCGAGAAGTTTATTACGTATTCAGTGTGAGACAAAAATTCATTACGGCGAGGATATTATAAAGTTTACGTGTTTAAAAAGTGTAAGTAAATAATAAATAATCTCACAGCTCTCTATATCAGTGAAGTGTTATTTAATCGTGTCAATGATTAATAAAAGGAGTAAAGTAAAAATTATAATCTGTGTAAGACTACATTCTTTAGCCGCATCACCCCTGTTGAGACATGTATCTACAAATTAATACTGACGCAGCCGAGGCAAACATAAATATATATAATATTTAAAGAAGCACAAAATACAAAATTCATTCCTAATCGTTGGGGCGAAGGCCACCGGAAACTTTGTACTATACGTGCACTTGCAAGTAGGTACTTCAAGTTCGGCTCCCCAACAGTCGAACTATAATACAACTCCTACTTCAAATTGGCTTTCCGTACGTGAAGCAACAACCTTCTTCAATATACAATTCCTTCCGAATGAAGAGGACGTCACAGACTATTTCCAGAAAATTCAAGATATACTCATTTTATTTCATTTTATTTCTTTAATGTATGGCATTCCTTCATCTAACGATCTGTGTGCAAAGATACCTAAAAGAGAGACCCATAAGTTATTTTACATGCTATTGAGGTTATGATAACAAAGGTGGAGCTGTACTCTTGCATTATAGAGCTAAACCCGTCAGCACAGCAGTGCCCACAGGATCCTACACTAAAAATTTGTAGTACAGTGTTTGGGGAAAGCTCGAGAGCAGAAATCTCAGTACGCTATGAACAGAACAACACCTAAGATGTACCATTTTTATGCAGATGGAAAAACGTTGTATAGGATATTGTAGATGCCTAGTTAAAGAATGTGCCTCCATTATACGTTGTTTCAATTGCCATGGTTTTGGACGTAAATCTTCAATGTTTCTGTGAGCCTGACTTCACAGAAGTCAAATGTGTTAATCGTTTACAATATATCAACAGAATGATGAACAGTGGCTATGTTATACAATGTGATTGTGCGCATCTTGCAACATCAGTAGTGTGTCCTGCCTATAAAAAGATTGTGGGCATAATAAGGTCAAAAGTGAACTATACCTGAATTAACAGTTTTATCAACAAAATTTACATAACTCTATAATATCTACATGTGAATTGTTAGAAAATAAGAGTTAAATACTAATAATAATATTTTAAATCTCAACCACATAATTCATAGTATACAAGAGCCTAATACCAGGGGAAATAAACTATTACTGGTGATAATCAGTTCACAATGCACATCGTCCAACATGGGGAGGTGAGATCTGTGACCAGAGCGGCAAGAAAGTATATGATTTTCTGTGCTCCAAAAACTCAAACCTTCTCAACGATGGCAATAAACCAACATACAATTGCAGAAATGGAAGTACGCCTGGTTATATTGACTGCAGTTTATGCAATGCACGAATATTGCCATATGTTACTGGTTGGAAAGTGATTCGGACACATTTTCCGATCATGAGCTAATTACTAGGCGTATTCCAAAACTAAGGTCCAGTGAACAATGTTTAACTGATGGTAAGCCTGAATGATGTTTCACGCCTGCAGAGCTGTCTACCGACTCCTGAAGAACCTACAGAAGTGTTGGTGTGACGCAGTAGGCGTTTGCCAGCCGGTGAGAGCAGATCGCAATGGCCGCGACAATCGTAGATCCCGCCAGTTGTGAAGTGCGGGGTGTGATTAGATTTTTGCTGGCTGCGGACATCCATCGTGAGTTATGCCTCGTGTATGGACCGGACTTAATGAGTGACAAGCAGGTTCAACATTGGTGTCGAGAATTTCGAAATGGCCGCACAAATGTGCACGATGAACAGCGGAGTGGTGTGCAAAGTAAACCAAAAACTCTGAAGTCATCGGCGTTTGACGATTGGTGGTCTGGCTGATGAATTCCCAAATGTTGCTCGAAACTCACTTTACAGGATTGTCACTGAACAGCTTCGATATAGAAAACTTTGGGCAAAGTGGATGCCAAAACTGCTCACCGGTCAGCACAAAGAGCAACGAATGCGTAGTGAACGAAAGTTTTGGAGCGCTATAGACAAGATGGAGATGGTTTGTTTTCCCACATTGTTACTGGCGACGAGACATGGATACACCAACGCAGAATCGAAATAACAATCAATGCAGTGGTGTCGTTCATCCAAACCAAAAAAGTATAAGTGACCGCCGTACATGAATCGCAATATGGTAGCTACCGTGATTTGGGAAGAAAAAGGGCGCAATGATTGATTTCATGGACCGTGGGTCCACAATTACAGCTGTGCAACGCTTACCAAACTGAGACTTGCGATCCAAAATCGACGCGCGCAAAACTGTCGTCAGACATCATCCTCCTGCACGACAGCGCACGCTCGCACACCGCTGTTAAAACCAAAGAGAAGAATCAAGAGCTTCGTTTGAAACTCTTTGGCCAACCTACAGTCCCGACCTGGCACCAAACGACTACTTCCTCTTGTTGCATTTGAAACGGTGGCTAGACGGGGGTCTCAACTCTTCGGCGGTGAAAACATTATACTGTGGATGTATTAAACCTCTTGTATTGTATTGTTCATCAGTATTCCAAGATGCACTAAATAAACGCTGGGTGCAATAAAAACTCACTCAGGTACAAAGAGGGTTTATACTACACCACCCTAGGTTGCCTCATACTTGATTAGCTATTCTAAACCTATTCTAGGGGAAGATGTAAGAGTTCAAAGGAAACCACGGACCAAGGCTAAGGAGCAACGGCTAATCCCTGAGTGACGACTAAGAATGCCCCCAAAGCATTTATTTTAAGAGAAATCAAATCGTAAATTCTGGGTTTATTAGGCTTCACCAAACATATAATGTTGGATACAGATAGAATTGCGAGTTTTATCGATCAGGTACTTGACAATCATGACATGACAATGCAAAAATTACCTCAAACGAGATAGCATAGCACTATCTTACTTGCCCTGAAATTACAAGTATACAAATGTGTGCTCAACAAATCTACGTGAGGTAATAAATAAATCATTCACAAAGTAATCCTGAATAAACTCTGTAAATATGAACTCCAGGTAAAATAACACTTTTATAAACATTGGCAACATCCATTTAACATGTCCCCCATAATCTCCTAGGCTACAAATATATAAATATTACAAACACAATTACGTAATAAAATTTGAAAGTATTTAAAATGATTTTAAACTCTCAGGAGAATTAACCAGATTACTTAACGGCCGTGTGTTCCAGACTACCCATATTAAGTATTACACATGACTGAGTAACAATTATACAAAACTAAGAAGGGAAAAATATGTATTACACTCACACGACTTTCTCTACTCTTGTACAAACTATTTTTACAAACGCGTATTCTCCATATGCTTCATGTTAATCGAGATATCGAGATGTTAATCTTATTGCTAATTTTCTTGTAGATGCAAGAGGAATTGGTAGGCTTTAAGCGATAGTCAAACCTTTTAAGAGCTGGTTGCTATATGTGGTATTCCATTCTCTTTGCATTACCAGAACAAAAAAATGAATAACGAATTTCCATTTGAGAAAAAGTATAAGTATTGGAAAATTTAAGGGAATAACAAGCAATATCTCGAAAATGATTCACTCAACAACAAAAATGTATATGACATAAATTATGTATCTTAATGCGATCTGCATTTTTTGTGTAGTAAAAGTTTGTCTATCTCTTATGGTTTACCAGTTATGCAAAAGTCGTTCACAATGAATACTTTTGGAGACTTTCCCAGCAAATTCGAGATATACATTTTATTTGTCATGAAAATATCTTAAACATATGACATTTGAATCAAAATCGTTAGAGCCAGTTTTGAGAAAATTAAAATTTTTGAAAAATGTTCCATGTAAAGGGTAATCTGGGGTGGGGGGATTTTCTTGAAAACCTTCGTGTCACATCTCTGGAAGATACTGAACCTAAATACCAAGTTTGGTGTTTATTCGACTCTTCGTTTCTGAATTATGCTGTTCACAGTCACACACATGGATATGTCTCCAAAAATGCGTTTTTTTATTCAGGGGGTCTCAAAACATGTATTTCCGGTGAAATCTCGGTACCGAATTTTTGGGTGGAATACAATACTTCCCCAACTTACTATACGTAGTAGAGAAAGTAAAAAAGTACTGGTCTGAAACCCTCTAGACAAAAAGTAAATTTCATAGTTACGAACCCGTTCGGAACTCGCCAAAGTTGCAGATGTGTCCGGTGGCACAGGAAAAGGAAACGCCCCCCTCGCTCAACGTAAAGCGCCAGGCGAGGCAAGCTAGGCCAAACCCAAGGACAAATATTAAATTAATAATAACGTAAGGCCACCTAACGTAATCTAAAGGAACTACCATTCACAATCTGTGCCATTAGCACAATACTTAGGAGCATCAAGGGATCTAGAACGATCCCCACAGATGCTGCACTTCTAATTGCAGGCATTGAACCGTTATGCTTATCAGCAATCTTCAATGCAATATATATAAATAAACCTTTATCAAGGTTCCCTACAAGTTCCTGATTTCGACTTTCAAACGAGTCTCATTTCATGGAAGCTGGGCATCCTGCTTTATTTCACAACATTGTCAGCGAGGATAACTGTAAACAAACTCATGACTACAACATGTACACAGATGTCTTACGATATGCTGATCGTCTAGAGAACCTAACTTGTGTTGGATGTGCCTTCGCTGTCTACAGCAAAAACAATGTGGAGTTACTTTACAAAGGATGCAGACCTGCACCTAATTGCACTATATTCCTGGCTGAACTTTTTGCGCTGAATCAACAGTGGAAATTTGCCACTACAATAAGTATGTATACAGGATGTTAAAAACCATCCAATAATGCAGTGGATGGTACTATACATCAAAACAAGAATCAAATATCTAATAACCATATATTCCCACAAATCATACGTTCTGAGATAGGAGGTGTTCAATGCGACACCCATTCATAACAAAGCATTCCTCTGCCCTTCAGCATAAGGAATCGCGCGCCCTTTATAATTGACCTGGTTGGTTTTGAATATGCTGAGCTGCATTCAAGACATGATACTATAGTGTATGCACATTGTTTATTAGGGCGGCATAGAGCAATTCCTTCATGTATCCCCATACCAAAAGTCTAGGGGATTTAGGTCTAGGAACGAGCAAACCAAGGTGTGAACTCCCTAATCAATCCAGCAGTTTTCAAATATCCGCGTCACGTGCCCACGCATATTACAGACAAAATGTTCTGGTGCGCCATCGTGCATGAAGCACAACTGTAGTCTTTCCTTCCAGCCTCTTCCAGCAGATAGGCAATATATTAGTTAGTTAGAATGTCGTGATAAAGAGCCTCCAGTAAATCTGTGGTTGCACGTTTGGCCCCATCAATGTATCGCCAAGAACGCCTACCCATACATCAATTGAGAATAGGTCCGGATGTCTTGTTTGTTGAACAGCAGGGAGATTTTTCATCAGCCCACACAAGCTGATTATGAAAATTCACAACGCCATCTCTTGTAAACCCTGCCTCATCAAACAAAAACTTATGCAAATTGTGGATCAAATTGTTAGTGGCCCGAACAACTGACTGCAGACGATTGCTCTAACTGATGTTTACGTTGATACTGCAAGATATCTCAGCACATGTTTAACCCTGGCATGACATACTAGGACAGAGCGCGAATACAACAACGGTGTTCATATCCACAACCAAATATTTGTAACGCCTTGGAACCTTGCAGTATTCCATACCAGGAGCTAACGTAATTATCTGGCATTCTGTAAGGCAGAGGAATGTTTCCATAAATGACATCACGTAGAACACCTCTTATGAAAATTTTGTTTTTTGCTTTGATGCCTACTATCATCCCGTGAAATATTGGATAGTTCTTACGCAGCGATTCCCAGGCATCTGTCAACGTTATTGCTGACAAATATACTAAATATCCCCTTGCTACTGAAGTAAGGAACGACATTACAACAAACACGAATCATATGTGTATCACACAGGTTAAAGATCATATGGGTATACATGGCAATGACAGGGCAGATGAAATTGCAATACGCTATGCATTATTTATAAAAGAATTCAGTTTTAAAGGTTCTACAATCGCAAATATTAAAAAGACATTGAAAGTAGAAATCCTTCAAAAGTGGAATAGCTCTTGGGTAAACAGCAATAAAGGACAAATTACTCGAGCTCTCTATTTTTTCCTACTATTAATGATGTAAACTACTTTACACCTAATTTTATTTTGACCCAGTTTACTACCGATCATGGTAAATTTAAGAGTTACTTTCACATAGACTCCCCAGATGGATACAGTGTAAATGTTCTGAAAAAAAAGTTGAACATTTAATGTATAGACGTGATCTTCATTCAATAAAGAGATGCATTCTTATTCAACACCTATGATTCTGTAATATGGATCTTCAAACACGTTGATTAATGTGTTCTTTAAAACAAATGTTGCACTTCAGATTTTGAACATTTTATTTGCCAAATTTTCAAATCATTACAACTTTAATCTTGTTTAAGTTATTTGCTTCTTTTCTATTCATGTGTTTGTTTTTTGTTAAACTAAAACCTTAACATATCTTACAGGTGAAATGGGGTTATTCAATTTGGAGAATAAATAAAATAAATAATAATACACGGCGTTTAATCAAAATCGTTAGTGCCATTTTGGGAAGAATAAATCATTTTTAAAAGCTCTGATGTGATACATTCACATGACTATCTATTTCTATCATTTATTAGTAGGTATATAAACTATTCTTACTAAAGCTCATTTTTCTGTCAATTATATTTTTATCCAAGTAAACCCTTGCAGAAATATCTACATTACACGTTTTGTTATGGATACAAAGGGAGCAGCGATAGGCAAATGTTTAAGAACTGGACGCTAAACGCTACCTTAAAATTCCATATTGTTTCCATGTTATCGCAAGAAACCACTGAATGTCCACAGGACTTTATAAAAGAATGACAAAGAAATGAACAAGTCGAACATTTAATGAGGGATATCTCAGAAATGGCTTATGCCACAAAAAAGTTCTTTGAAATAAATTATGTGTTTTAAAGACATCTACATTTTTTGTGTAGTACGTTTTCGTCTATCGCTTAACGTTTACCAGTTAAACAAGATTATATAAAATGTCCTCCAAATGATGTGAATTTCACAGACTATTCCCAGAAAATTCAAGATATACATCTTATTTCTCATGTAAGTATCTTTGATATAAGGTATTTTAATCAAAATCATTAGAACTACCTTTTAGAAAATAAAAAATTTCGAAACATCTTCCATATAAATGGTAGTATGGGGTGTCGCATCTTTGGAAGGTACCGAACCTAAATACTAAGTTTGATATTTATCCGAATCTTCGTATTTGAGTTATGTTGTTCACAGACATACACACAGACACACACGGGCATGTTTAAAACTGCTTTATTTGGATTCAGAGGGCCTCAAAACATACATTTCCGGTGAAATCTCGTTATCGAATATTTGGGTGGAATGCGATACTTTCTGTACTTACTATACGTGGTAAAAAAAGTAAAAATGTTCCATGTAAGGAGTAATTGGGGTGGTAGGGTTTTTTTTGGATATCTTCGTGTCGCATCTTTGGGTTATACTGAACATAAATACCAAGTTTGGTATTTATCCGACTCTTCGCTTTCGAGTTATGCTATTAACACATACACACACACTCACATTTTTCTAGAAACGCTTCATTTTGGATTCAGAGAGAGCATAATATGTATTTCTGTTGAAATCTTGGTATCAAATTTTTGAGTGGAATACAATACCTTCTCTACCTACTATGTACTGGTAGAGAGAGTAAAACTCAGATCGCTATATGATGGCTTTGAAATGCCATGACCACAAGAAAAAAAACTAACAGCACTTAGCACTTAAAAAGGTATACGTATTTGAAAATTCAAACCAATATCTCGGAAAACAAAAATGTCATTTGACACAAATTGGGTGCTTTACTGAGATATAAAGGGTCTTTCAACAAGTGTCCTATCTTTAACATATGATAGCTCCCGTTGTTATTGAGTTACAGCAGTCATTTTTTTCATGCGGTTACAGTTGTTATTGAGAAATAGCCATGGAACGTTACAGCATTCAGCAACGCGTGGTGAAACTTTATTATCAAAATGGATCATCTGTTTGCTAAACTTTCCGTGTATAATGTGAAGTTTACGGTGTGCATAATCGTCCCTGCGAGAGAATGATTCGGCGTTTGATCGATAAATTTGAAAGAAGTGGTTCTGTCAGCGATCAAAGAACGCCTGTACGTAATCGACGTAAGCGCTCCAACGAAAACATAGGCGCCGTTCGTGACAGTGTACGCGAGAATGGAAACAAATCAATCGCTCGTCGAGCGCAAGAATTGGGGTTTTCGCCGACCACAACTTGGCGAATTTTGCATCTGGACGAATTTTGCTTCACGCTTACAAAATGGAGTTAACTCAAGAACTAAAGCCCAACAACCATAGGTTGCGTCGTGTATTCGCTGACTGGGCTATGGAGCCATTGGAAGCCGACCCGGATTTTGATCGAAAATCATCTTCAGCGAAGAAGCTCACTTTTGGATGGATGGTTGTATTAACAAACAAAATTGCTGCTATTGGAGCAATCACAATCCAATGCAGATTCAGGAAAGACCACTTCATCCCCAAAAGGTTACTGTGTGGTGTGGATTTTGGTATGATGGAATCATTGGTTCATATTTTTTCGAAAATGAAGATGAAGAAGCTCTAGCTGTCAATAGAGAAAGATGCGGGGCTCTTATAAGGGACTATTTTGGCCTCAATTGGATTGTATGGATCTTAGAAACATTTGGTTTCAGCAAGATAGTGCCACATGTCATATTTCTCTCGAAACAATCGATTTTTTGAAGGAGAAGTTCAGAGGTTCCATCATTTCCCGTGGTAGTGATGTTAACTAGCCTCCGAGGTCATGTGATTTAACGCCGTTGGATTACTTCTTGTTGGGTTATGTTAAATCTCGAGTTTATGTCAACAAGCCAGAAACAGTAAATGATCTTGTGAATAACATCACGCGTGTTATTCGTGAAGTTGGACCTAATTTACGTTCTTCTGTCATTGAAAAATGGGTCAAACGTATACGCGCAACCCAACGAAGTCGCGGCGGTCACTTAACTCACGTTCTCTTCCACACGTAATGACATTAATTGTGTTCCAAAATAAAACAGAAATAAAACTCTATCATTTATAGAACGTGTTTTATTTAAGTTCAAAGATAGGACACTGCTGTTGAAAGACCCTATACATTTTCTGTGTAATAAGATTTGTCTATCTGTGACAGTTATACAAAAGCCATTCAGAATGAAGAGGACTTCACAGGTATTCCAAAAGAATTCAAGATATACATTTTATTTGTCATGTAAATATTTTAAAGCTGTATTTTAATTCAAAATCATTAAGAGCCATTTTTCAAAAAATAAAAAATTCAATACACCTGAGGACAACTAATGAACTGTAGCCTCAGCACATATCTCCTGTATACACAAAGTACTCGTATGTAATCTATTATTGTAACCCAACTGTAATAAGTTAGCAATACAGGGTAACAGGAAGGGGCTCTCTACTGAGATAGCCTTACCCAGGGAGTAGCGACCCTGGCCATATGCACTCCAGGGCCCTCTGACTCGGAAGGTCAGGTAAGGTGAAACGTAGATGGAAAGACTGGGATCCTAAGCCGTAGGGAACGTAATCAGTCTAGGAGAAGATGAATCCAAGATCAAACTCCTGGTCCCTAGATTGGGGGTTGTGCAGTAAGTCGGTATCCTACTCACGTAAAAAAGCTACTCATGAACTCCTAATTAATAGCCGAGGATCCAACTAAACATAAAAGACCTTCACTGTGAATAACAACGAATGATTTGGGATTGCTGAAAGATTTCGACTTGCTACATGGAATGTTAGGGGTTTATCTCGCAAACAGAATACATTAGAAGAAGAATTAAATACTAGAGAACTTGACATAGTCGCGGTGTCAGAAACTAAGAAGAAACTTAAAGATTCAAAAGAATTAAAGCATTAATTGATGTATTATAGTGGTGTACCACAAGAAAAAAGCCCCGCAGAGGAGTAGTCATATTTATAAGGAAAAAGTGGAAGAGCAGGACCCACAGCTATTGCTTCAATGAAAGAATTTTAACGTTAAGAAGAAAAGTCATTACAGGTTATAATATGACCATTGTCGTACTATATGCCCCAAAAGAAGAAAGGGAAAATGACTCGAGATTATTTTATCAGAACTTACAGGAAATTATGGATAACATAAATAAAAATGACATCATAGGATTAGTTAGAGACTTCAGTGGAAAGGTTGACAATATTTCTATCCATAACACAATAGGCTCTAATGGAGAAACTGTTAAAATAGAAACGGAAATCTTTTAACAGATGTTGCCTCTTTCAATGAATTAAACGTTTCAAACACAGTTTATAAATATAAAAATATACACAAGCACAGCAGTTGTGAATGAGGGTTACAACAATATTGGATTAAGTAGTAGGAAATAATAAATTCTCAGATTTATCCCGGGATGTAAGAGCACTTAGGGGTAGTGATATAGATTCAGATCACTGTCTAGTTGTTTCAAAAATAGTATTATATACAAGATGGAAAACATACAAAACAAAACCTGATGTGTTGCACTCGCATGACTTTCATTACTCTTCTGTAAGTTATTTTTACAAACGCTTATTCTCATATACTTCATGTTAATCGAGATAAACATTTGCAGAAACTTATTGCTAATTTTCTGGCAGATACAAGAGGAATATGGTAGGCTTTAAGCGATAGTCAAATCTTTTAAGAGCTGGTTGCTATGTGGAGCATGACATTCTCTTTGCGTGTCTAACACACAAAAAAAGAATAATGAATTCCCATTTGAGAAAAAGTATAAGTATTGAAAAATTTAAAGACATAACAAGGAATATCTCGGAAATGGTTCACGCCACAAAACAATGTATGTGATATACATCGTGTGTTTTAACGAGAACCACATTTTTGTGTAGTACAATTTTGTCAATCTCTTACGGTTTACCAGTTATGCGAAAGTCATTCAGAATGAAGAGGACTTTTGGGGACATTCCCAAAACTTTCAAGATATACCCATATTTCACTAGCCACGAAATATCTTAAACATATATTATTTTAATAAAAATCGAATGGGAAATTTTGAGAAAATCAAAGCTTTTGAAAAACGGTCCACGTAAAGGGTAGGAGCATTTACTTGAAAATCCTCGTGTTCAATTCTTGGGTCATACTAAACTCAGATATAAGTTTGATATTTATTCGACTTTTGTTTTTGAGTGCTGTTCACAGACAGATAGACACACAGACGCACACACGGACATATTTCCAAAAATGCTTTATTTGATTCAGGGCACCTCAACACATGTATTTCCGGTGAAATATCGATATCTAATTTTTGGGTGGAATGCAATACTTCTCCTACTTATTGTACGTAGTAGATAAAGTAAAAAGAAAAGGTAGATTATGAGGGATTCAAAGTGCACTTGTTGAGAAAAGACGGTATAAAGAATCTGTATCAGATGAGATTTAATCAGTATACAATTGAACTACCGAGTAGTAATAACATTAACATTGAATGGATAAATATAAGAGGGGTTTTACTTACGGCTACAAGTGAAGCTTTAGATGAGCGAAAAGTGAGTTACAAGAAGAGAGGTTTAACTTTCTGGATATAAGAGTTGGGATTATTAATCAAACAAAAAAGCAGCATATTTAAGGTATCTGAAACAACGAGATAGAGAAAATAGAACAGAGCACAATAGATTTAGGGCTATATTAAAGAAACAAACTAGGAAAATTAATAGAGAGAAATGGGACAGATATGTATCAAAGCTAGAGTACCATGCATATGGAAAACAGGAAAAATTTCAAAGAATTGGAAGATCTGAATAAAGTAGAGAAGGATAAATAAACCCGATAATAATTAAGCAAATGGGAAACATTATGTAGACATTTATGCACCACACCTAACGAAGAACCATTCATATTAATGGAAAATTATCCTAATATTGCTCTTGTAGCTAAACAGGAATTAGAAATTGCATTGAATAATTTTAAGAACAGAAAATCACCTGGTTTAACCAAATAAACATGATAGATTTCATGATAGGATTTGGCATTTTTTAAATGAGTGGTGAAGATCAGGGAGTATATATACCTGATAATTGGAAAGAAGCCGTGATAATTCCAGTATTTAAAAGAGGGAATAAAATTATTGTAGGAACTATAGGGGTATCAGTCTATTAAATACATGTTATAAGATTCATGATACAATTGAGGCAAAGAGAATATAAAAATATAATGGAAACAATTCTTCTGCCAAGCCAACATGACTTGAAAAGTGTAGATCCTGCTTAGACTACATTTTTACAATGGCGCAACTGCTTGAAAAAAGAAAAGAGTACAATATTTTACTTTTTATATTCTTCATATATTATGTCCAAGCATTTGACAAGGCAAAAAGAAATAAAATGTGGGTAAAATGTAAGATAGAGGATTTCATAACCATAACGCCGCGGTGGGAAATACAGAAATACAAAGGGTTGAAAGGTGGTGAGAGGCGTTCAACCAGGCACATCACACCAGATGTCGTGGTGCCAATGAAGGGATGTTTGGAAGGGTAACGGTGAGGCGTTTAAAGGGGCGCCTTCACCAGATGTCTCGGTTTGATATGCAGGGGCAAGGAGGGGTAGCGATCAAGACTCGAGCAACTACAACACATGTCACGGATAAAAGAGGGTTAGCTCAGAGGGATCTCAAGAGGGTAGCTAACTTACAGGTGGCTGGAGACGCAGGGTCTCATCTCCTGGGTAGAGCAACTCTCATGGAAGGAAGTCCCGCACTAAGGATCCCTAGCATTTAACATACAGCTAAGAGGGGAAGGTGTCATTATGACCAGTATGGTGCTAAACATTTACATAGTGACCCAAGAAGTCTATAAAAATATAAATTTGGTTCGAGGCCGCCTATGGGGGTATGAATGGTTTACTCTATGATGGCGTGCTTACCTGAACTGCTGGTGCGACCCGATGCATGCCGGCGATCTCGTCGCTAGGTACCTTGACTTTATAATAATCTTTCAGAAGTCAGACTGACGCAAGTTCATGTAGCAGTACCTCTGGAGTTCCCCATTGTCCCAAACGTCAGGGGTTTTTGAAGGTGCACCACTGCTACCTCAGTAGTCCTTCACCTCTTGGGCGAATGCCGTAATAATGCAACGATAATAATGCAACGCGTGTAAGCTGATTCGGTGCCTAGTAACGAACAAGTGCTTGGACATACATCACCGTGTGAGCGTTTTAACTTTTATGGTGCAATAATTATCAACGATACTGAGCGCAATAACAATGCTACAAACATTTAATCCAGGCATCGTGACATCATAATACATGTCATACAACGTTTATATTTGTGTAAAAAGTTACAAATTAAAAGTGGAGGAAGGCACTCAGAAAATGACATTGAAATAAATCAAGGTGTCCGACAATGTGTGCACTTTCATCCGAATTATTTAATATTTATTTAGACGACGTCACTTGTACCTGGAAAAATATTTTAGCTACTAATTTTAAAAGGGACAGAATAAATGTGGAGCTTTAGCTTTTGCAGTTGACCAAGAAGTTCTAACATCTACTGAAGATGATTTATAAAGAGCTATTTATATTTTAAGAATAGTGGCTACTGCATATAATCTGGAAATCAGCTGAGAAAACAAAATTAATGGCATTTACGATCCTATCACAGCCAAACTTGTGATTGATAATACTCCTGTTGGACAAGTTATTGACTTTATTTGACTAGGAGGTTTTACTGGCAAGGATAGAGCAAAAGATGCAAATAGAAAACTAAATTTATTCCAATTTATATGTAGAAGAATCAGAAGAAGTTTATCAATGAAATTGTATAAGAGTTTCATCAGTTCCTGTACTATTATATGGGTCTGAATGTTGGACTCAATAAAGGTTCTTTGAGGGGGGTAGAAGTTGCGGAAATGAAATTCTTAGGGTTCGTAATAGGTTGTACTCGAATGGACAAATAGAGAAGTTAAGATATCAAGACAACTGAGAATATTTAAACCAGCGGACAAAATAGTAGAATACAGGAAAAACTGGTACTACCATGTCTGCAGAATGGAATATGATAGAATTCCCAAAGAGCACTAAATTATAAATTAAGAGGACAAAGAAGTCCGGGAAGACCTGCTACAAGATGGATGGAGCAGCTTTAGTTTGGAGTCGGCACAGATCATCCGGTTTGTATGATGATGATGAAGTTAATAGATTTTTAACAAATTCAAAAATTGGTTCATATAAAGGGTAGTTTAGGATGGGGGATTCACTTGAAAATCTACGTATCGCACCATTGGAAGATACTGAACCTAAATACTAAGCTTGGTATTTATCAAACTCTTCGAGTTATGCTGTTCGCATATACACACATGAACGTTTTTTCTAAAAGTGCTCTTTTTGGATTCAGGGACCTCAAAACATGTATTTCCCATGAAATCTCGACGTTGAATTTTGAGTAGAAAACACTTTTTCTCCCAGTACTGTTAAAACTATTAGAGAAAGTAAAAAGTATAAGTAGGAATTCAAACCAAAAACAAGGAATATCTCGGGATTGGTTAATGCCACAAAAGCATTTATTTGACACAATCTGTGTGCTTTTACGAGATATGCACCTTTTGTGCAGTAAGATTCTGTGTAACTCTTACGATTTAGCAATTATACAAAAGTCACTGAGAATGACGAGGAATTCACAGGCTATTCCCAGGACATTTAAAATGCGCATTTTATTTGTCATTCAAATATCTTAAACATATGATTATTTAATTATTAGAGTCATTTTTGAGAAAATCAGAATACCGAAAAATTTTTCATGTAAAAGTAGTTTCGGATGGAGGATTTTCTTGAAAATTTTCTAGTCGCATCTTTGGAAGATGCTAATGGAATGTGTATTCGGTACGAATCAGGGAATACGTATATTGAACCTACACCCCACGAGATATGAGGTGAGAGGAGATACCGGACGACCGGGGCCAAGGGCGACGGCACAGAATGACAGGGTTCCTAAACAGGATGTATCTTTATTGGTGTCATATATTTGGGGGACGTGTTCCTGGCATCAAAACAGTAAAAAAAGTTCATATGTACATGGGTCTGAAAATCAACCGTTTCATTGTTATAGGTCAAAGAAGATGTATTCCATGAATGAACAGACGGATATGCACTACACGTATGGCAATGCAGCACAAACACGTGAAATTTATGCAGAAAGGTACCCTGACAGGTCGTAACCGTGTGCAAGAAAATTCGCACGAATTCACTAACGCTTGAGAGAGAATGGGCATTTGAGAGGAGTACTAGGGATGTTGGGAGTCCAAGATCGTTACGAGGCATTGAGCTTGAAGAACGAATTCTTCGTGCTGTGGATGCAGACCCATCACAAAGCAACAAGACGTATGGCTGTAAAGGAAAGAGTTAGTCATAGGACTATCTGGAGAATTCTACAAGAAAATCTTCTGTACCCGTATCACCTTCAACGTGTGCAAGGATTAAATGAGGCGGACTTTGAACCAAGAAGACGTTTCTGTCAACGTATGTTACAGCAGTGCGCTGTGTTCATCAATTCCTAGCATGTATCTTATTCACGGATGAGGCTGGTTTTACTCGCAACGGCATTTTCAATTTTCATAACACTATAGCTGGGCATTTGAAATGAAGTACGACAGGATAAACATCTACAGGGGTTCTCTCTCAACTTTTGGGGTGGAATCATTCAAGATCACCTTATTGGTCCCTACTTCTTCCTCCGCGTCTGAATAGACAAACCTATCTCAGTTTCTCAGAAATGAGTTGCATCACTTAACTGATAATGTGACTCTGGAAATCATCCAACGAATGTGGTTTTTACACGATGGTGCTCCAGCTCATTTCAGTATAATAGTTTGTAATTTTTGAATGATCGATTTCCGCAAAGATGGATTGGTCGAGGGGGATCCATTGCATGGCCTGCTCGATCGCCTGATTTGAATCCATGGATTTGTTCCTATGGGGACATTTGAAGACCTTGGTTTATGCGACTTCTGTACCTGATGTTGACATTATGAGAGGACGTATCCAAACTGATTTGACCATATACGAAACACACAAGGAATTTTCGACAGAGTACGCCAGAGCATGGAACGAAGCAAGAGGAAGCAATTTCGGGCAACTCTGAAATAAATGATTTTCAGACCCATGTTCATATGAACGTTTTTTACTGTTTCGATGTCAGAAACACGTCCTCCAAATATATGACACCAATAAAGATACACTCTGAATATTCCAGATGGAGACGCACTCGCAGTTGGACAGGAAGACCGGGGGATCCCGCCACTACAAAGGGTCCAACGCCCTCCCCCAAGAGGCGGTCCTTATACCCCTACAACCAGCTGAAGGCCGAGGGATGGAGAAAGTTCACAAAGAGCATCCTTTTTCCCTGCCACGCCGCACCGGAACACAATCTCCGACACCTCCAACTCCGAAATAAACCTAAGGGTAAAGTATAAATAAAAAGATTAATGGAACGACATACAGGGACAGAGCTTTTGGAGAATGAGAGAAACCACTTCAGCTGGAAGATGCTTAACTTAAATATTAGGTTTGGTTCAGTTTCCTTTGAAATCTCGGTAGGTAACGAATTCTTGAGTGGAATGCAATACTTGTACCACTTACTGTAGGGAAAGTATAGATATGTTGATTAAATGATTGTTTAACCTTTAAAGAGAAAGGGTAAGGCATGGAACTGACTCACCGGATATATAAACCTTCTACCAATTTCTGCCAAACTGGTTGGTTGGTCCTGTTATTAACGCGTCTCAGAAGCTGAACCAATTGCTTAAATTACCTGCCTTTAAATGTTAGGCCCATATCTGTGTAGTAGGCCTGTTTATGGTTGTACGCCCATTCACATTTTCAAAGGGGATATTAAAGCAACATTAGAAGCCCTAACCCCTGAATATTAAATCTGCTAAATTCATGATTAGATACAGCAAAATTCGAAGAAAAAATCCGATGTGTTTCACTCACATGAATTTCATTACTCTTGAAGAAACTATTTTTACAAACGCTTATTCTCCATATACTTCATGTTAATCGAGATATCGAGATGTTAAACTTATTGCTAATTTTCTGGTAGATGCAAGGGAAATTGGTAGGTTTTAAGAGATAATTAAATATTTTTAAAGCTGGTTACTATGTGGAGTATTCCATTCTCTTTGCATTACCAGGGAAAAAAATTAATAACGAATTCCATTTGAGAAAAAGTATAAGTATTGGAAAATTTAAGGGAAAACAAGCATATCTCGAAAATGGTTCACTCCACAGCAAAAATGTACATGACATAAATTGTGTATTTTAACGCGATCTACATCTTTTGTGTAGTAAAATTTTGTCTATCTCTTATGGTTTACCAGTTTACCAAAAGTCGTTCACAATGAAGAATACTTTTGGAGACATTCCCAGAAAATTCAAGATATACATTTTATTTGTCATGAAAATATCTTAAACATATGATATTTTAATCAAAATCGTTAGAGCCATTTTTAAGAAAATTAAAATTTTCGAAAAATGTCCATGTAAAGGTTACTCTGGGGTGGTGGGATTTTCTTGAAAACCTTCGTGTCGCATCTCTGGAAGATACTGAACCTAAATACCAAGTTTGGTGTTTATTTGACTGTTCGTTTCTGAGTTATGCTGTTCACAGACAGACAGACACCCAGACAGACAGACACACAGACACACACACGCACATGTTTCCAAAAATGCTTTTTTTGGATTCAGGGGATCTCAAAACATGTATTTCCGGTGAAATCTCGGTATCGAATTTTTGGGTGGAATACAATACTTCCCCTACTGACTATACGTAGTAGAGAAAGTAAAAAACATCCAATAATGCAGGGGATGGTACTATGCATCAAAACAAGAATCAAATATCTAATAAGCATGGATTCCCATAAATCGTACGTTCTGAGATAGGAGGTGTTCAATGCGACACCCAATGCGACATAACAAAGCATTCCTCTGCCCTTCAGCATAAGGAATCAGGCGCCATTTATAATTGATTGGTTGGTTTTGAATATGCTGAGCTGCATTGAAGACATGTATAGTGTCTGCACGTTGTTTATTAGGGCGGCATAGAGCAATTCCTTCATGTATCCCCTTACCAAAAGTCTAGGGGATTTAGTGTGAACTCCCCAATAAATCCAGCGGTTCTCAAATATCCGCGTCACGTGCCCACGCACATTACAGACAAAATGTTCTGGTGCGCCATCGTGCATGAACCACAACTGTAGTCTTTGCTTCCAGCCTCTTCCAGCAGATAGGCAATATATTAGTTAGAATGTCTTGATAAACAGCCTCCAGTTAATCTGGGTTGCACGTTTGGCCCCATCAATCTATCGCCAAGAACGCCTACCTATACATCGATTGAGAATCGGTCCTGATGCCTTCTTCGTTGAACCGCAGGGGGATTTTTCATCAGCCCACACAAGCTGATTATGAAAATTCACAACGCCATCTCTTGTAAACCCTGCCTCATCAAACAAAATCTTATACAAATTGTGGATCAAATTGTTAGTGGCCCAACAACTGACTGCAGACGATTGCTCCAATTGATGTTTACGTTGATACTGCGAGATATCTCAGCACATGTTTAACCCTGGCATGACATACTAGGATGGAGCGCGAATACAACAACGGTGTGCATATCCACAACCAAATATTTGTAACGCCTTCGAACCTTGCAGTATTCCATACCAGGAGCTAACTAACGTAATTATCTGGCATTCTGTAAGGCAGAGGAATGTTTCCATAAATGACATCACGTAGAACACCTCTTATGAACATTTGTTTTTTGTTTTGATGCCTACTACCATCCCGTGAAATATTGGATAGTTCTTACGCAGCGATTCCCAGGCATCTGTCAGCGTTATTGCTGACAGATATACTAAATATTCACTTGCTACTAAAGTAAGGAACGACATTACAACAAACACGAATCATATGTGTATCACACAGGTTAAAGGTCATATGGGTATACATGGCAATGACAGGGCAGATGAAATTGCAATATGCTATGCATTATTTATAAAAGAATTCAGTTTTAAAGGTTCTACAATCGCAAATATTAAAAAGACATTGAAAGTAGAAATCCTTCAAAAGTGGAATAGCTCTTGGGTAAACAGCAATAAAGGACAAATTACTCGAGATCTCTATTTTTTCCTACTATTAATGATGTAAACTACTTTACACCTAATTTTATTTTGACCCAGTTTACTACCAGTCATGGTAAATTTAAGTTACCTTCACATAGACTCCCCAGATGGATACAGTATAAATATTCTGAAAAAAATGCTGAACATTCAATGTATAGACGTGATCTTCATTCAATAAAGAGATGCATTCTTATTCAACATCTATCATACTGTAATACGGATCTTCAAACACGTTGATTAATGTGTTCTTTAAAACAAATGTTGCACTTCAGATTTTGAACATTTTATTTGCCAAATTTTCAAATCATTACAACTTTAATCTTGTTTAAGTTATTTGCTTCTTTTCTATTCATGTGTTTGTTTTTTGTTAAACTAAAACCTTAACATATCTTACAGGTGAAATAGGGTTATTCAATTTGGAGAATAAATCAAATAAATAATACTACACGGCGTTTAATCAAAATCGTTAGTGCCATTTTGGGAAGAATAAATCATTTTTAAAAGCTCTGATGTGATACCTTCACATGAGTATCTATTTCTATCATTTATTAGTAGGTATATAAACTATTCTTATTAAAGCTCATTTTTCTGTCTACTATATTTTTATCCAAGTAAACCCTTGCATAAATATCTACATTACACTTTTTGTTATGGATACAAAGGGGGCAGCGATAGGCAAATGTTTAACAACTGGACGCTAAACGCTACCTCAAAATTCCATATTGTTTCCATGTTATCGCAAGAAACAACTGAATGTCGACCTGACTTTATAAAAAATGACCAAGAAATGAACAAATCGAACATTTAATGATGGATATCTCAGAAATGGCTTATGCCACAAAAAACTTATTTGAACTAAATTGTGTTTTAAAGAGATATACATTTTTTTGTGTAGTACCTTTTCGTCTATCTCTTAACGTTTACAAGTTAAACAAGATTATTTATGTCTTCCAAATGATGTGGGCTTCACAGGCTATTCCCAGAAAATTCAATATATACATCTTATTTCTCATGTAAGTATCTTTGGTATACAGTATTTTAATCAAAACCATTAGAACCATTTTTTAGAAAATAAAAGATTTCTAAACATCTTCCATGTAAACGGTAGTATGGAGTGGAGAATTTCCTTAAAAATCTTGGTGTCGCATCTTTGGAAGGTACCAAACCTAAATACCAAGTTTGATATTTATCCGAATTTTCGTTTTTGAGTTATGTGGTTCACAGACATACACACAGACACACACGGGCATGTTTAAAAATGCTTTATTTGGATTCAGAGGGACTCAAAACATACATTTCCGGTGAAACCTCGTTATCGAATATTTGGGTGGAATGTGATACTTTCTGTACTTATTATACGTGGTAAAAAAAAGTAAAAATGTTCCCTGTAAGGAGTAGTTGGGGTGGGAGAATATCCTTGAATATCTTCGTGTCGCATCTTTGGGTTATACGGAACCTAAATACCAAGTTTGGTATTTATCCGACTCTTCGTTTTCGAGTTATGCTATTCACGCATACACAGACGGACCTTTTTCTAAAAGCGCTTCATTTTGGATTCAGGGAGAGCATAATATGTATTTCTGTTGAAATCTCGGATTTTTGAGTGGAATGCAATACCTTCTCTACCTACTATGTATATGGTAGAGAGAGCAAAACTCGGATGGCTATATGATGGCTTTGAAATGCCATGACCACAATAAATAAATTAACAGCACTTAGCAATTAAAAAGGTATACGTATTTGAAAATTCAAACCAAATCACGAAAATGACACAAAAATGTTATTTGACACAAATTAGGTGCTTTACCGAGATCTAAAGGGTCTTTCAACAAGAGTGCCCTATCTTTAACATGTGATAGCTGCCGTTGTTATTGAGTTACAGCAGTCATTTTTTCATGCGGTTACAGTTGTTATTGAGAAATAGCCATGGAACGTTACAGCATTCAGCAACGCGTGGTGAAACTTTATTATCAAAATGGATCATCTGTTTGCTAAACTTTCCGTGTATAATGTGAAGTTTACGGTGTGCATAATCGTCCCTGCGAGAGAATGATTCGGCGTTTGATCGATAAATTTGAAAGAAGTGGTTCTGTCAGCGATCAAAGAACGCCTGTACGTAAGCGACGTAAGCGCTCCAACGAAAACATAGGCGCCGTTCGTGACAGTGTACGCGAGAATGGAAATAAATCAATCGCTCGTCGAGCGCAAGAATTGGGGTTTTCGCCGACCACAACTTGGCGAATTTTGCATCTGGACGAATTTTGCTTCACGCTTACAAAATGGAGTTAACTCAAGAACTAAAGCCCAACAACCATAGGTTGCGTCGTGTATTCGCTGACTGGGCTATGGAGCCATTGGAAGCCGACCCGGATTTTGATCGAAAATCATCTTCAGCGAAGAAGCTCACTTTTGGGTGGATGGTTGTATTAACAAACAAAATTGCTGCTATTGGAGCAATCACAATCCAATGCAGATTCAGGAAAGACCACTTCATCCCCAAAAGGTTACTGTGTGGTGTGGATTTTGGTATGATGGAATCATTGGTTCATATTTTTTCCAAAATGAAGATGAAGAAGCGCTAGCTGTCAATAGAGAAAGATGCGGGGCTCTTATAAGGGACTATTTTTGGCCTCAATTGGATTGTATGGATCTCAGAAACATTTGGTTTCAGCAAGATGGTGCCACATGTCATATTTCTCTCGAAACAATCGATTTTTGAAGGAGAAGTTCAGAGGTTCCATCATTTCCCGTGGTAGTGATGTTAACTAGCCTCCGAGGTCATGTGATTTAACGCCGCTGGATTACTTCTTGTGGGGTTATGTTAAATCTCGAGGTTATGTCAACAAGCCAGAAACAGTAAATGATCTTGTGAATAACATCACGCGCGTTATTCGTGAAGTTGGACCTAATTTACGTTCTTCTGTCATTGAAAATTGGGTCAAACGTACACGCGCAACCCAACGAAATCGCGGCGGTCACTTAACTCACGTTCTATTCCACACGTAATGACATTAATTGTGTTCCAAAATAAAAAATAAATAAATCTCTATCATTTATAGAACGTGTTTTATTTAGGTTCAAAGATAGGACACTGCTGTTGAAAGACCCTAAACATTTTCTGTGTAATGAGATTTGTCTATCTGTTACTGTTATACAAAAGCCATTCAGAATGAAGAGAACTTCACAGGTATTCCAAAAGAATTCAAGATATACATTTTATTTGTCATGTAAATATTTTAAACCTGTATTTTAATTCAAAATCATTAAGAGCCATTTTTCAAAAAATAAAAAATTCAATACACCTGAGGACAACTAATGAACTTTAGCCTCAGCACATATCTCCTGTATACACAAAGTACTCGTATATAATCTATTATTGTAACCCAACTGTAATAAGTTAGCAATACAGGGTAACAGGAAGGGGCTCTCTACTGAGATAGCCTTACCCAGGGAGTAGCGACCCTGGCCATATGCACTCCAGGGCCCTCTGACTCGGAAGGTCAGGTAAGGTGAAACATAGATGGAAAGACTGGGATCCTAACCGTAGTGAACGTAATCAGTCTAGGAGAAGATGAATCCAAGATCAAACTCCTGGTCCCTAGATTGGGGGTTGTGCAGTAAGTCGGTATCCTACTCACGTAAAAAGGCTACTCATGAACTCCTAATTAATAGCCGATGATCCAACTAAACATAAAAGACCTTCACTGTGAATAACAACGAATGATTTGGGATTGCTGAAAGATTTCGACTTGCTACATGGAATGCTTAAGGGTTTATCTCGCAAACAGAATACATTAGAAGAAGAATTAAATACTAGAGAACTTGACATAGTCGCGGTGTCAGAAACTAAGAAGAAACTTAAAGATTCAAAAGAATTAAAGCATTAATTGATGTATTATAGTGGTGTACCACAGGAAAAAAGCCCCGCAGAGGAGTAGTGGAAGAGCAGGACCCACAGCTATTGCTTCAATGAAAGAATTTTAACGTTCAGAAGAAAAGTCAGTAGAGGTTATAATATGACCATTGTCGCAGTATATGCCCCAAAAGAAGAGAGAGAAAATGACTCGAGATTATTTTATCAGAACTTACAGGAAATTATGGATAACATAAATAAAAATGACACCATAGGATTAGTTAGAGACTTCAGTGGAAAGGTTGACAATATTTCTATCCAGAACACAATTGGCTCTAATGGAGAAACTGTTAAAAATAGAAAAAACGGAAATCTTTTAACAGATGTTGCCTCTTTCAATGAATTAAACGTTTTAAACACAGTTTATAAATATAAAAATATACACAAGCACAGCAGTTGTGAATGAGGGTTACAACAATATTGGATTAAGTAGTAGGAAATAATAAATTCTCAGATTTATCCCGGGATGTAAGAGCACTTAGGGGTAGTGATATAGATTCAGATCACTGTCTAGTTGTTTCAAAAATAGTATTATATACAAGATGGAAAACATACAAAACAAAACCTGATGTGTTGCACTCGCATGACTTTCATTACTCTTCTGTAAGTTATTTTTACAAACGCTTATTCTCATATACTTCATGTAAATCGAGATAAACATTTGCAGAAACTTATTGCTAATTTTCTGGCAGATACAAGAGGAATATGGTGGGCTTTAAGCGATAGTCAAATCTTTTAAGAGCTGGTTGCTATGAGGAGCATGACATTCTCTTTGCGTGTCTAACACACAAAAAAAGAATAATGAATTCCCATTTGAGAAAAAGTATAAGTATTGAAAAATTTAAAGACATAACAAGGAATATCTCGGAAATGGTTCACGCCACAAAACAATGTATGTGATATACATCGTGTGTTTTAACGAGAACCACATTTTTGTGTAGTACAATTTTGTCAATCTCTTACGGTTTACCAGTTATGCGAAAGTCATTCAGAATGGAGAGGACTTTTGGGGACATTCCCAAAAATTTCAAGATATACCCATATTTCACTAGCCACGAAATATCTTAAACATATATTATTTTAATAAAAATCGAATGGGAAATTTTGAGAAAATCAAAGCTTTTGAAAAACGGTCCACGTAAAGGGTAGGAGCATTTACTTGAAAATCCTCGTGTTCAATTCTTGGGTCATACTAAACTCAGATATAAGTTTGATATTTATTCGACTTTTCTTTTTGAGTGCTGTTCACAGACAGATAGACACACAGACACACACACGGACATATTTCCAAAAATGCTTTATTTGATTCAGGGCACCTCAACACATGTATTTCCGGTGAAATATCGATATCTAATTTTTGGGTGGAATGCAATACTTCTCCTACTTATTGTACGTAGTAGATAAAGTAAAAAGAAAAGGTAGATTATGAGGGATTCAAAGTGCACTTGTTGAGAAAAGACGGTATAAAGAATCTGTATCAGATGAGATTTAATCAGTATACAATTGAACTACCGAGTAGTAATAACATTAACATTGAATGGATAAATATAAGAGGGGTTTTACTTACGGCTACAAGTGAAGCTTTAGATGAGCGAAAAGTGAGTTACAAGAAGAGAGGTTTAACTTTCTGGATATAAGAGTTGGGATTATTAATCAAACAAAAAAGCAGCATATTTAAGGTATCTGAAACAACGAGATAGAGAAAATAGAACAGAGCACAATAGATTTAGGGCTATATTAAAGAAACAAACTAGGAAAATTAATAGAGAGAAATGGGACAGATATATATCAAAGCTAGAGTACCATGCATATGGAAAACAGGAAAAATTTCAAAGAATTGGAAGATCTGAATAAAGTAGAGAAGGATAAATAAACCCGATAATAATTAAGCAAATGGGAAACATTATGTAGACAATTATGCACTACACCTAACGAAGAACCATTCATATTAATGGAAAATTATCCTAATATTGCTCTTGTAGCTAAACAGGAATTAGAAATTGCATTGAATAATTTTAAGAACAGAAAATCACCTGGTTTAACCAAATAAACATGATAGATTTCATGATAGGATTTTGCATTTTTTAAATGAGTGGTGAAGATCAGGGAGTATACCTGATAATTGGAAAGAAGCCGTGATAATTCCAGTATTTAAAAGAGGGAATAAAATTATTGTAGGAACTATAGGGGTATCAGTCTATTAAATACATGTTATAAGATTCATGATACAATTGAGGCAAAGAGAATATAAAAATATAATGGAAACAATTCTTCTGCCAAGCCAACATCACTTGAAAAGTGTAGATCCTGCTTAGACTACATTTTTACAATGGCGCAACTGCTTGAAAAAAGAAAAGATTACAATATTTCACTTTTTACATTCTTCATATATTATGTCCAAGCATTTGACAAGGCAAACGAAAATAAAACGTGGAGAAAATGTGAGATAGAGGACTTTATAACCATAATGTCGCGGTGGGAAATACAGTAATACAGAGGGTTGAAAGGTGGTGAGAGACGCCTAACTAGCGCATCACACCAGATGTCGCGTGCCAATGAAGGGATGTTTGGAGGGGTAACGGTGGGGCGTTTAAAGGGGCGCCTTCACCAGATGTCGCGGTTTGATTTGCAGGGGCAAGGAGGGGTAGCGATCAAGACTCGGGCAACTACAACACATGTCACGGATAAAAGAGGGTTAGCTCAGAGGGATCTCAAGAGGGTAGCTAACTTACAGGTGACTAGAGACGCAGGTCTCATCTCCTGGGTAGAGCAACTCTCACGGAAGGAAGTCCCGCACTAAGGATCCCTAGCATTTAACATACAGCTAAGAGGGGAAGGTGTCATTATGACCAGTATGGTGCTAAACATTTACATAGTGACCCAAGAAGTCTATAAAAATATAGATTGGTTTCGAGGCCGCCTACGGGGGTATGAATGGTTTACTCTATGATGATGTTCTCACCTGAACTGCTGGTGAATGGCGGTGATCTCGTCGCTAGGTACTTTGACTTTATAATAATCTTGTAGAAGTCAGACTGACGCAAGTTCATGTAGCAGTACCTCTGGAGTTCCCCATTGTCCCAAACGTCAGGGGTTTTTGAAGGTGCACCACTGCTACCTCAGCAGTCCTTCTTCTCTTGGGCGAATGCCGTAATAATGCAGCGATAATAATGCAACGTGTCTAAGCTGATTCAGCGCCTAGTAACGAACAAGTGCTTGGACATACATATCCGTGTCAGCGTTTAACTTTTATGGTGCAATAATTTACGATACTGACTGCAATAAAAATGCTACAAACATTTAATCCAGGCATCGTGACATAATAATACATGCCATACAAAGTTTATATTTGTGAAAAAGGTTACAAATTAAATTTGGAGGAAGGTACTCAGAAAATGACATTGAAATAAATCAAGGTGTCCGATAATGTGTGCACATTCATCCGAATTATTTAATATTTATTTAGACGACGTCATTTGTACCTCGAAAAATATTTTAGCTACTAATTTTAAAAGGGACAAAGTAAATGTGAAGCTTTTGCCTTTGCAGATGACCAAGAAGTTCTAACATCTACTGAAGATAATTTATAAAGAGCTATTTATATTTTAAGAATAGTGGCTACTGAATATAATCTGGAAATCAGTTGAGAAAACAAAATTAATGGCATTTACGATCCTATCACAGCCAAACTTGTGATTGATAATACCCCTGTTGGACAAGTTATTGAATTTAATTGGCTAGGAGATTTTACTGGCAAGGATAGAGCAAAAGATGCAAATAGAAAACTAAATTTATTCCAATTTATATGTGGAAGAATCAGAAGAATTTTGTCACGGAAATTCCCAAAACAACTGTAATGAAATTGTATAAGGGTTTCATCAGTTCCTGTGCTATCATATGGGTCTGAATGTTGGACTCAATAAAGGTTCTTTGAGGGGGGTAGAAGTTGCGGAAATGAAATTCTTAGGGTTCGTAATAGGTTATACTCGAATGGACAAATAGAGAAGTGAAGATATCAGACAACTGAGAATATTTAAACCAGCGGACAAAATAGTAGAATACAGGAAAAACTGGTACTACCATGTCTGCAGAATGGAATATGATAGAATTCCCAAAGAGCACTAAATTATAAACCAAGAGGACAACGAAGTCCGGGAAGACCTGCTAGAAGATGGATGGAGCAGCTTTAGTATGGAGTCGGTACAGATCATCCGGTTAGTATGATGATGAAGTTAATAGATTTTTAACAAATTCAAAAATTGGTTCATATAACGGGTAGTTTAGGATGGGGGATTCACTTGAAAATCTACGTATCGCACCATTGGAAGTTGCTGAACCTAAATACCAAGCTTGGTATTTATCAAACTCTTCGAGTTGTGCTGTTCGCATATACACACATTAAAGTTTTTTCTAAAAGTGCTCTTTTGGTGTTCAGGGACCTCAAAACATGTATTTCCGGTGAAATCTCGACGTTGAATTTTGAGTAGAATACAGTTTTTCTCCCAGTACCGTTAAAACTATTAGAGAAAGTAAAAAGTATAAGTAGGAATTCAAACCAAAAACAAGGAATATCTCGGGAATGGTTAATGCCACAAAAGCATTTATTTGACACGACCTGTGTGCTTTTACGAGATATACACCTTTTGTGCAGTAAGATTCTGTGTATCTCTTACGGTTTAGCTATTATACAAAAGTCACTGAGAATGACAAGGAATTCACAGGCTATTCCCAAGATATTTAAAATGCACATTTTATTTGTCATGCAAATATCTTAAACATATGATACTTTAATTATTAGTCATTTTTGAGAAAATCAGAATACCGAAAGAATTTTCATGTAAAAGTAGTTTCGGATGGAGGTTTTTCTTGAAAATTTTCTAGTCGCATCTTTGGAAGATGCTAATGGAATGTGTATTCGGTACGAATCAGGGAATAAGTATACTGAACCTACACCCCACGAGATATGAGGTGAGAGGACACACCGGACGGACGGGGCCAAGGGCGACGGCACCGAATGACAGGGTTCCTAAACAGGATGTATCTTTATTGGTGTCATAATTTGGGGGACGTGTTCCTGGCATCAAAACAGTAAAAAAAGTTCATATGTACATGGGTCTGAAAATCAACCGTTTCATTGTTATAGGTCAAAGAAGATGTATTCCATGAGTGAACAGACGGATATGCACTACACGTATGGCAATGCAGCACAAACACGTGAACTTTATGCAGAAAGGTACCCTGACAGGTCGTAACCGTGTGCAAGAACATTCGCACGAATTCACTAACGCTTGAGAGAGAATGGGCATTTGAGAGGAGTACTAGGGATGTTGGGAGACCAAGATCGTTACGAGGCATTGAACTTGAACGAATTCTTCGTGCTGTGGATGCAGACCCATCACAAAGCAATAAGACGTATGGCTGTAAAGGAAAGAGTTAGTCATAGGACTATCTGGAGAATTCTACAAGAAAATCTTCTGTACCCGTATCACCTTCAACGTGTGCAAGGATTAAATGAGGCGGACTTTGAACCAAAAAGACGTTTCTGTCAACGCATGTTACAGCAGTGCGCTGTGTTCATCAATTCCTACCTGTATCTTATTCACGGATGAGGCTGATTTTACTCGCAACGGCATTTTCAATTTTCATAACACTATAGCTGGGCATTTGAAATGAAGTACGACAGAATAAACATCTACAGGGGTTCTCTCTCAACTTTTGGGGTGGAATCATTCAAGATCATCTTATTGGTCCCTATTTCTTCCTCCGCGCCTGAATGGACAAACCTATCTCCAGTTTCTCAGAAATGAGTTGCATCACTTAACTGATAACGTGCCTCTGGACATCATCCAACGAATGTGGTTTTTACACGATGGTGCTCTAGCTCATTTCGGTATGATAGTTCGTAATTTTTGAATGATCGATTTCCCCAAAGATGGATTGGTCGAGGGGGATCCATTGTATGGCCTGCTCGATCGCCTGATTTGATTCCAATGGATTTGTTCCTATGGGGACATTTGAAGTCCTTGGTTTATAAGACTCCTGTACCTGATGTTGACATTTTGAGAGGCCGTATCCAAACTGATTTGACCAAATACGAAACACACCAGGAATCTTCAACAGAGTACGCCGGAGCATGGAACGCAGGCTTACTGCGTGCATCGAAGCAAGAGGAAGCCATTTTGGGCAATTTTTGTAACTTTCGATTTTGTGTTGTAACTCTGAAATAAATGATTTTCAGACCCATGTTTATATTAACTCCTTTTACTGTTTTAAAGTCAGGAACACGTCCCCCAAATATATGACACAAATAAACATACACTCTGAATATTCCAAATGGAGACGCACTCCCAGTCGGACAGGAAGACCGGGGTTCCCGCACCCACAAAGGGTCCAACGCCCTCACCCAAGAGGCGGTCCTTATACCCCGGCAACCATCTGAAAGCCGGGGGATGGAGAAAGTTCACAGAGAGCATCCTTTTAACCTGCCACGCCGCACCGGAACACAATCGCCGACACCTCCAACCCCGAAATAGACCTAACGGGTAAAGTATGAATAAAAAGATTAATGGAACGACATGTAGGGACAGAGTATTCGGAGGATGAGAGAAACCAATCCAGCTGTAAGATGCTTAACTTAAATATTAGGTTTGGTTCAGTTTCCTCTGAAATCTCGGTAGGTAACGAATGCTTGGGTGGAATGCAATACTTCTACTACTTACTGTAGGGAAAGTATAGATATGTTGGTAAGTGATTGTTTAACCTTTAAAGAGAAGGGTAAGGCATGGAACTGACTGACCGGATGTATGAACCTTCTACCAATTTCTGCCAAACTGGTTGGTTGGTCCTGTTATTAACTCGTCTCAGAAGTTGAACCAATTGTTTTAATTACCTGCCTTTAAATGTTAGACTCATATCTGTGTAGTAGGCCTGTTTATGGTTGTACGCCCCTTCACATTTTCAAAGTGGATATTAAAGCAACATTAGAAGCCCTAGCCCCTGAATATTAAATCTGCTAAATTCATGATTAGATACAGCAAAATTTGAAGAAAAAATCTGATGTGTTTCACTCACATGACTTTCCCTACTCTTGTACAAACTATTTTTATAAACGCTGATTCTCCATCAACTTATTGCTAATCTTCTTGTAGGTGCAAGAGGAAAATGGTAGGCTTTAAGCGATAGTCAAATCTTTTAAGAGCTGGTTGCTATAGCATTCCATTCTCATTGTATGTCCACGACATTAAAAAAACGAATAACGAATCCTCATTTGAGAAAAAGTATAAGAAAATTCAAACAAATAACAAGGAATATCTCGGAAATGGTTCACTGAACAAAAAAAAATTATGTGACATAAGCTGTATGCTTTAACGAGATCTACATTTTTTTGTGTTGTAAAATTTTGTCTATCTCTTACGGTTTACCGGTTATGCAAAAGTCATTCAGAATGAAGAGAACTTTTGGGAACATTCTCAGAAAACTCATTTGCCATAAAAGTATCTTAAACACACAATATTTTAATTCAAATTGTTAGAGCCATTTTTGAGAAAATCAAAGTTTTCTAAACATGTTTTATGTAAAGTGTAATCTGGGGTTAGAGGATTCTCTTGAAAACATTTGTTTCGTATTCCTGAAAGATACTAAACTCAAATACCAAGTTTGGTATTTATTCGACTTTTCGTTTTTGAGTTATGCAGTTCACAAACAGGCAGACAGACAGACAGACAGACACACACACGGACATATTTCCAAAAAGACTATTTAGATTCAGGGAACCTCAAAGCATGTATTCCCGGTAAAACATCGGTATAATTTTTGGGTGGAATGCATTACTTCCCTTACTTACCATACGTAGTAGAAAAAGTAATAAAATCCCAATGCTCAAAATCGACTTTACACTTTGTGATCGTTATGATCATCGATAAGCATTCCCGTCCTCGTTACCGGGCTGTTGTGAACCTTGAATCTTGTATGCTGCATTGCTTCCCGTTCTTGGGTTATTGTGAACCAGCTTCAAATAAATCTTCAGCATGAAGTGTGGCATAGCGAAAGACAATGCTGACCTCTTTACATTCCTATCCCGCTTTTTTTCCTTGAAGCTAGGGTCACAGCTGATTCTTTACTCACCTCTACATTCTATGTTTACCCTGAATGGACACCTTTACCAAAATTTATAGACAATTATAATTAAAGGACCCGCCGGAAGTCACCTCTGAGGTCACCGGATATTGCATATATCTATTCCAATAAACGCTTCAAGATTTTGTGGCTTGACCTGAAAGCAAGCAATCTCATGGCCATCTATGGTGAAATTTGTGAATGTCACTGATGAATCCAACGGCTGACACGAGGATAAAATCTGATGTGTTACACTCACATGACTTTCTCTACTCTTGTACAAACTATTTTTACAAACGCTTATTCTCGATCTACTTCATGTTAATCGAGATAAACATTTGCAGAAACAATCTTATTGCTAATTTTCTTCTAGGTGCAGGAGAATATGGTAGGATTTAAGCGATAGTCAAATCTTTTAAGAGCTGGTTGCTATGTGGAGCATTCCAATCTTTCTGAATGTCCAGGACATGAAAAACAAAAGAATAACGAATTCCTGTTTGATTAAAAGTATAAGTATTGGAAAATTCAAACAAATAAAAAAGAATACTTCGGAAATGGTTCACTCCATACACAAAAAGAAACGTATATGATATAAATTGTGTGTTTTAAAGAGACTACACTTTTTGTGTAGATACATTTTGTCTATCTCTTTCGGTTTACCAGTTATATAAAAGCCGTTGAGAATGAAGAGGACTTTGGGGACAAATTCAAGATACACATTTCGCTTGTCATGAAAATATCTTAAATATATGATATTTTAATCAAAATCGTTAGACATTTTTGAGAAAATGAGAATGTTCGAAAATATTCCATGTAAAGGGTAGTGTGGGGTGGGGGGATTTTCTTGAAAATCTTCGCGTCGCATCTTTGAAAGATACTGAACCTAAATACAAAGTTTGGTAATTATTCGACTTTTCGTTTTTGGGTTATGCTGTTCACAAACACACAGACACACATCCTCACAGACACACATGGGAACCTTTTTCTAAAAAGGCTTTCTTTGGATTCAGGGGGCATCAAAACATGCATTTCCAGTGAAATGTCGGTATTGTGTTTTTGGACGGAATGCAAACTTCCCCTACTTACTATACGTAGCAGAGAAAGTAAAAAGTAATTGACATCAAATCATTGAGTCATTAACAACAGACCTTTTACTTGTCTAAATTATTTAGCAGTGTACCGCGATTTAAATTTCCCCCCACCTCCTTTCTCCCAGATGAACGCCCTTTAATACAAATCATACCGAACGTTTTGCCTTTGCAAATAATGGACCAGAAGCAATTATTTCCTGGTATAGTGGTTTTTTTTTTTGTTTTTTTCCATGTACCACTTACTTATAAAGGGTCTTTCAACAAGAGAGTCCTATCTTTAACATGTAATAGCTGCCGTTGTTATTGAGTTACAGCAGTTATTTTTTCATGTGGTTATAGTTGAACGGTACAAGGGAAAAACAATCAAAGTCCACTTTTTAGTATTTTGCAGTAAGTTAATTTGAAGTTCAAAAACGCAGAAGATTAAGCACATTAGACATAAAGAAAACATTTGTTTCTAGAACAATTCTCAAGGTGCTTCTCTAACAGGCCCTTCTTTTGAAATTAGTGTCATGTGTTATAGGATCCTGTTTATTAACAATGAAAACTCAAGGTACACATGTTTGCAAACAAAAACAATCATAGTCCACCTACTTTATAGAATGTCTTACACCATATATACCTGTTTGCCTTATAAAAATGTAACCTATAAAACACAAACTAAATTAATTATTTAATCTCTACGCTAAATTACTCATTGTTGACTACTGATATTCTTGAAAAATAGAGTGAGCAGTTTCAGAACAGAATTTCTTCAGGGACTGTAGGTCGTCGTATTTTGCCTTGGAGAGTGGAATTAAACTTGAATACGAAGGCTTTGGCTGCTTTTCAGTCTGGCACTTTTTGTCAACAATAATATAGGACTCCCAGGAGCCAATGTAAGTGGTGGGACTGTTGATGGTTCTAGAAGTTCTGTCAATTGCAATTTCTCGTATTTCTCTAATCTTCATTGGACATTTCTGTCTGTATTCTTTAATGAGAAATGAAGACCACGGTTTGAACTTGTCTTGGGAACACTCGATGACACTGAAGGGACTAGGTTTCACGCGGCATCTTTTGATGTGTTCATTGCAATTGCTGAGTGTTTCAGTGTGGGCTTTTTGATTTATTAAACCCATATCTTTGTCACATACCATGTAACTGTGCCCTCTAATGGGAAAGGTCACTTTGATTGATTCAAATCGTTGTATTTATGAACCATAGCATATGAGGCGAATAATCACATAATTTTTATTCTGGCATAATTTTATTCTATCGAACTGAAGAGTCCAGATGATAAAAGCAAAAGTCAAACAACATTGACGCAACTTCATCAGCTCCCTTTTTAGCTATGGTCTCATCGTAGGTATAAAAGTACACTTCTCCGGAAGAGAGAACATGCACATGATAGCTGTCGCTTGTAGTATACATAATTTGTGCTAATATTTGGCAATGGAAGATTTTTCATGAAATCTATGCATATTGCCTCATGTTTATGATTTTGCCTAGCTTTAATTTTGGCTCCACATTTTCGTTGATAGAAGACCTCAGCTTTCTTCTTATGTAATAAATTGAGTTTCTAGCCGCTTAATTTCTTTATCTACTTCTTCTGCACTACTGCTATAATTATGTTTCCTTGCAAGAAGAGATTGCCTTTTTGCTTTGAATTCAGCTTGCAGAGCAAGTATATGAAATACGTTCCAATAAAATTCATAATGAAATGAGAAAAGCTGGAAATGTCTCTCTGTACATTTGATGCAATATTTTAATGTTTAATTCTTCAGGTAGATAATTTTTGGATGTGTCATGAAGGCTATAGTGAGAAGGATGGCTTTGAAGGGAACTGATATGTTGCATTACATTTTCAACAACCTCTGCTATCTTTTTCATGGTTCTAGTAGAATGAATACCTCGCTGGTCAATAGGAGCATGACCAGTAGTAGAAAGAGATTTCTTGATTGTTAGCATATTCTGGTTTATTATGCCATGCACACTCATAAAGCCTTTGTAATAAACTGGAATTTCAATAACTTTTCCGTCCCTCCGTACACGTACCGTATAGGAGTAAAAGTGGTCTCTGAGGTTGCTATCTTCGTTTCACAGGTGAACCTGAAATTAGTGAACACAAATGTGCACTCGTATGTTCTTATTTCCAAGTAAATCGAAATCACGGATTAATACATCACGTTCATGTTTTAAAACTTAAATGAAACACTGTTTTCTACATCTGCAATCTTCACCTGGAACATGGCTCATCACTCTTATGCATTTAATCGCATCATAAAGTATACCATGTTTCAGCCTTTTCTTTGCTCTACTCTGATGAACAGCGGTAACATTTTCATCACTCGATTCCATGTCGAAATGTAAACTGCCTCTCTACTCACCATTGTTGCTCAATGCAATTTGCTCCCATTAGAAATATAAGCCACAACAATGCATAGGTATGTCACACATGTAAAACACCCAAGCTGACCAACATTTAAAAGAATGAACTTTCCTGAAGTAGTACAAAATTACTCTCATTTAAAATGGACTCTAATTGTTTTTCCATTTTGCAGTGGACTTTGATTGATTTTCCTCTACACACCGTTTTTCTATCTAATTTTGTATGGACTACATGTGTTTTTTCCATGTATGAAGCTGTTGGAACGTAGTACTACATACATAGAATCCATTGCTACCAGAATCTCAATTTTCGCCAAAAGTACACTTCGATTGTTTTTCCCCTGTAACCTTCAGTTGTTATTGACAAATAGCCATGCAACGTTACAGCATTCAGAACGCGTAGAAATAGTGAACATTTATTATCAAAATGGATCATCTGTTCGTCAAACCTTCCGTGTATAATGTGAAGTTTACGGTGTGCATAATCGTTCCTGCGAGAGAATGATTTGGTGTTTGATCGATAAATTTGAAAGAAGTGGTTCTGTCAGCGATCAAGAACGCGTAATTGACGTAAGCGCTCCAACGAAAACATAGGCGCCGTTCGTGAGAGTGTACGCGAGAATGGAAACAAATCAATTGCTCGTCGAACGCAAGAATTGGGGCTTTCGCCGACCACAACTTGAATTCTGCATCTGGTCTTGAAGTTTCACGCTTACAAAATGGTGTTAACTCAAGAACTAAAGCACAACGACAATAGGTATTCGCTGACTGGGCTATGGAGCAATTGGAAGCTGACCCGGATTTTTGTCGAAACATCATCTTCAGTGACGAAGCCCACCTTTGGATGGATGGTTGTGTTAACAAACAAAATTGGAGCAATCACAATCCAATGCAGATTCAAGAACGACCACTTCATCCCCAAAAGGTTACTGTGTGGTGTGGATTTTGGTATGGTGGTATCATTGGTCCATATTTCTTCCAAGATGAAGATGGAGAAGCTCTAACTATCAATGGAGAAAGATATCGGGCTCTAAGGGACTATTTTTGGCCTCAATTGGATGGTATGGATCTCAGAAACATCTGATTCCAGCAATATGATGCCACATATCATACTGCTCTCGAAATAATCGATCTTTTGAAGGAGAAGTTCAGAGGTTTCATCATTTCCCGTAGTGGTGATGTTAATTGGCTCCCGAGGTCATGTGATTAACGCCGTTGGTTTACTTCTTGTGGGGTTATGTTAAATCTCGAGTTTATGTCAATAAGCCAGAAAGAGTAAACGATCTTATGAATAACATCACGCGTGTTACTCGTGAAGTTGGACATAATAAACGTTCTTCTGTCTTTGAAAATTGGGTCAACCGTATACGCGCAACCCAACAAAGTCGCGGCGGTCACTTAACTGGTGTTCTCTTCCACACGTAATGACATTAATTATGTTCCAAAATAAAAAAGAAATAAACATCTATCATTTATAGAACGTATTTTATTTAAGTTCAAAGATAGGACACTCTTGTTGAAAGATCCCATAGCAAGAACAGAAACCATTGCATTCCAGTAAAAAATTCGACATCGAGATTTCACCGGGATACGCATTTTAAGGCCTCCTGAATCCAAAAACAAAGACGTTATATAAAAAGATCAGTGTGTGTGTGTGTCTGGGAACAGCATAACTCAAATGTTGGATAAATTCCAAACTTGGTATTTAAGTTCAGTATCTTCCAAAGATGCGGTACGAAGGTTTTCATGAAAATCCAGCACCCCAAACTACGCTTTACATGGAAAAACTTTCTATATTTTTTATTTTATCAAAATCACTAACGATTTTGATTAAAATACCATTTAATTTAAATTATTTCCATAACAAAATGTATGTCCTGTGGTTTCAGGAAATAGACAGTGTTGTCCTCTTCATTCAGAAGGAATTTTGTATAATTTTGTGAAACTGGTAAACCATAAAACACTTGATTTCAAATAATTTTTGCGGCATTAGCCATTTCCGAAATATTCGTATTATTGATTTGAAAGTTTAAAAACAGTAATATTCTTAAAGTGCAGTCGCTATTCAGTTGTTTTCCGCAATGTGATGGAAAGAGTACGGAATTTCAAGTCCAGTATATAAAGAACTGCTTTTGCATATCTGAATATCGGTTCTATTTGCTCTATTGCCCTTGCACCCACAACGAAATGTGAAAAGAAACTGATTTCTGTAAAGGTTTGTTTGGATTAAGGTAAAGTATGTAGAAAAGTAAGCTTTCCTAGGAATAATCTGTAGAAGGGATTTAAAAGTAAACGTTAGTGGGAAAGAAAGTCATGAGAATTGAGGCAGTATTTTTAACACTTAAATGATATCAGTCTAATTATATAATAAAAAATAATAACAGCCCACCTTAAAGCAATGTGCATATAATATATAAAATATATCTAACAATCATTGTATTATGTACATGTATAATAATTTTATGTGAATGTATTACGTAATTTAACAATGTAGGAGCTGTGAGAATAGAAGCCGAAAGTTGCTAACAATGAGGTAACAATGAGATAACCTTGAGGCAACAATAAATTAGAAAATTTAATAAAGGCTACTAGTAATTCTTGGAACAATAATGTATTATTTAAAACAGTTTATAAATAGCCATGCAAAAACTAGAAAAGCTTTAAGTTAAATAAAAGTATTCTATTGGAGTAGAATTAGCCAATCAGAGATTTTAAAAATAGTAAATGTACAAATTTAAGCGGTAGAAGTCAGATGCTAGAAGGCAGCGTTCCCGAGCAGTTCGCTCGATACGTATTCAGTGTGAGACATAAAAAAATCATTACGGCGTGAATAATATAAAGTTTACATGTTAAAAACTACAAATAACAATAATATCACAGATCTACAGTAGGATCTATCAGTGAAGTGTTATTTAATCGTGTGAAGGATTAATAAAACGAAGTTAAATACCATTATAATTTTATGTAAGCCTTCTTTCTTTAGCCGTACTACCCCTGCTAAGAGATACGTGTTTCTGTAAATTACTACTGACGCACCGAGGCATACATATATAATATTTAAATAAACATTAAAATACATAGTTGATTTTTTAAACTTGGGGCGAAGGCCACCGGAAAGTTTGTATCGTACGTGCGTGGTCTAAACAACTTGAAGTTTGGCTCTCCTACAGTGGGGCAAATAACCTCTCAGAATCTAACAAACTTTCCTTTGTTTTTTACTTTCTGTACCACGTACATAGCAGGTAGAGAGGTAGTACACTCCATCAAAAATTTTGATACCTGGTTTCACCGGAAATTGAAACGGCAACTCTAGGCCGAGCCCGAGAACTGTAATTATAGATAATTTATTAATTAATTTTTATTGATGTTAAATCATACTATGTACATATCTTTTTCTTATACTAATTGTATAGTTTAAGAAGGGTGATTTAACGTTATGTATGTATCTAGGTCTAGTTTTACGATGTCTCTCTGGTCGCAGGGCCATTGTTCATACAGCGAGGGTGTAAAGTCTTTGTCCTATTATTCGATAATTCGCCGTGACCAAGTGAGAGAGACAGCTAGCTTAACGGTAAATTTAGGAAAAGCCGCGATTTATGTTAAACTTGGACCAATGAGATCCCTGTAAGTTTATATGAAATAGTGAGACGCGTCGAGTGGCGCTAAAAAATGGACCAATAGGAAAGGAAGCAGCCCCAGAAGCCTGCGACTATAAATGGATCTGTTAGGAGAAAATTCGCGGCATTTCATTTTGGCATTTTGTCATGTGTGGGTCATTTGTCATGTAGTCAGGGAACATTTTGCAAACTACAGGCAGAGAGAGATGCTGCAGGATGTTTGAGATATCGCGCCAAAAGTGAATAAAAACAGTTTTCGAAACACAACTAAGAATCGTTACTCGTAAAGACATAATAAGCATATTTAAACTTTGCGTCATATCCGCGCCATGTTTTAACAGCGATGGACAGCGGCAATATCAGTGTTGTGTACTACGTGGAATAGTTAAATAAAGGAAATTGCAGTGTCATCTTTTCGTAACCAAAGCACGTCTATTTCTCCTTTTTACCACGACCCGAGGTCCATGCTTCCTTTACCATGGATAAGTCCATGCTCCCACCTAGTTTTAAAGAAAATTACAGCAGCTAGCCGAGGACAAAATTGCAGAGAACCAGCACACTGCGAACATCTGGAGCCAACATGGAGGATGCAGCAAGGTAAGACGTGAGCAACGGACAGGAGGAGGTGACTGCCGCAAACTACATGTTTTAAGGCCCTGTGTATAAAAAGTTGCATTTTTAGAAAAAGGTTTGTGTGTGTGAACAACGTAACTCAAAAACGAAAATTCGGCTAAACACAAAACTTGGTATTTAGCTTCAGGACTTCTGAAGATGAGACACGAAGATTTTCAACAAAATCCCGGCACCCCAAACTTTACATGAAACATTGTTTGAAAATTTTTCTTTCTAAAAATGGCTCTAACGATTTTGAATACAATACCATATATTAAATATATTTACATGACAAATAAAATGCATATCTTGTATTTTTGGGAATAGCCTATGAAGTCCTCTACATTCGGAAGGAATTTTATTTAATTTTCGGTAATTTGTAAACGTTAAGCAATAGACGAAAACGAACTACAAAGAAAATGTGGATCTCTTTAAAACACAGAATTTATTTCAAACAAGTTTCTTTTTTGCAGCATAAGCCATTTGCGATAGCCGTTATTAATAGTTCGAATTGTTCATTTCGTGGTCATTATTTAAAGTCCTATTAACAATCAATTGTTTCGCGCGATTGCATGGAAACAGTATGAAAATTTAAGGCCGCGTATAGCATCCTGTTCTTGAACATTTGACTATCGCCGTTACCTTTGTATCTATAACGAGATTTGTAATGTAGCTATTATTGCAAAAGTTATTTGAATTAAAACGTAGTAGATATAAAAATAAACTTTAGTAAGAATAGTTTATGTACCCTATAATAAACGATAGAGGCAGACAAAGTCAAGTGAACATATCACATCAGATTTTTAGAGAAGTGAGGTATGTTTGTGAACAACAGAACTCAAAAACGAAAAGTCGGATAGATGCCAACTGTATTTAAGTTCAGTATCTTCCAAAGATGCGACAAAATATTTTCAAGAAAATCTCCCTACCCCAAACTACTCTTTACGTGGAACATTTTTTGAAAATCTTGATTTTCTAAAAAAATCTCTTAACGATTTTGATTAAAATGCCATATCTAAAAGATAATTACATTGCAAATAAAATGTATATCTGAATTTTCTGGGAATACCTTGTGAAGTCCTCTTCATTCGGAAGGAATTTTGTTAAACGATAGACGAAAACTTACTGCATAAAAAGGAGATATCTTTAAAACACACAATTTACTTCAAATAGATTTTTTGTGGTAACAGCTATTTCCGAGATATCCGTTATTAATGCTTCAATTTCTTCAATATTTCATTCATTTTTAAGTCCCATCGATTTTCAAATGTTTCCCGCGATTGCATGGAAACAAAATTTTAAGGGTTCTTAAACGTTTGATTATCGCTGTTCCTTTTGTATCTATAACTAAAGTGCAATATGGCTATTTCTGCAAACGTTTTTCTAGATTAAAATGAAATATAAAATTTTCATAAGAATAGTTTATATGCTCACTAATAAACGATAGAGGGTAGAGAAACTTATATGAATGTAAAGCATCAGATTTTTAGAAACAGATCCGCGTGTGTGTGAACATCATAACTCAAAAACTAAAAGTCAGATAAATATCAAACTTGGCATTTAAGTTAATTATCCTCCAAAGATGCTACACGAAGATTTTCATGAGGATTCCTTCATCCTAACTACGCTCAAATGGAACATTTTTCGATATTTTTTATTTTCTAAAAGATAGTTAGCGATTTTTATTAAACTACCGTATCTTAAAGATATTTACTTGACACATAAAGATATATCTTGAATTTTCTGGGAATAGTCTGTGAAGCCCACTTCATTCGGACAGAATTTTGTATAATCTCATATAACTGGTAAACGTTAAGCGGAGGACGAAAACGTACTACACAACAACTGTAGATCTGTTTAAAGCACACAATTTATTTCAAATACCTTTTTTGTGGCATCAGCCACTTCCGAGATACCCGTTATTAATGCTTCGAATTGTTCAATAATTAGCCATTATTTTAAACTCCTGTCGATTTTCAATTATTTCTCGCAATTTAATGGGAAGATTATGGAGCTTTAAGGTCAATGTATAACGTCCAGTTCTAAAGCTTTTGACTATCACCACTCTCTTGGTGTCTATAACGAAATGTGTAAAGCAGCTATTTCGATAGGCGATAGGAAAATAAACTTTTGTTATGAATAATTCATATGCTCACTAATAAGCAATAGAGGGTAGAGAAAGTCATGTAGGTGTAACATATAAGAGTTTTTTACTTTGAGTCGCATATTCACGTTCTATGCATACTTTTACATTGGATTAGGAATAATCCTCATGAAAGATAAATTACCCCCTTCCTCCCATCGGAAAACAAAGTAAGAGTACTCTCTAATTAAGAACCAGATAACAATCACTGCAGTTTCAGTCAAAATGTTGTTTTACTACATCTGTAATCAGCTTATATAGGAAGGATTACCGGTATTTTTAGAATACAGAAACAATAATAATACTATGATTCTTAATTTATTTAGTGCTAAGAAATTACAATAGCTCCTGAAAATTTGGCCCTGGTCACTCTGCACACAAAATATATTATATGTATATGTATCAATTTTATTATTCTCTCTTCACTAATCCCAGTTCTTTTTAACTCTAAATATGTTTAATTTTAATTTAATTTATTGTACTAATCCAATACAAAACATAAATAAGACCGGTATTCAGTCCTGGCTCTTTACCTGTCATATTTCTAAATTGCAATATTTTCCTTAGTCACCTTCCTTTAATTCTTAATTTATTATTTTATTTGTCCCTATTCACTGTCCAAATCGTTTATTACTTTTACCGGAAATACATGCTTTGAGATGCCCTGAATCTAAACAGGCAAGTTTTAGAAAAATATCCGTGTGTGTATCTGTGGACAGCATAATTCAAAAACGAAACGTCGGATAAAATCCAAAGTTAGTATTTAGGTTCAGTATCTTCCAAAGATGCGACACGAACATTTTCAAGAAAATCCTCCCACCCTAGACTGCTCTTTACATGGAATATTTTTCGAACATTTTGATTTTCTCAAAAATGGCTCCAACGATTTTGATTAAAAATATCATAAGTTTAAGATATTTTCATGGCAAATGAAATGTATATGATGAATTTTCTGGGAATGTCCCCCAAATTCCTCTTTATTCTAAATGATTTTTGCTTAACTGAAAACCGTAAGAAATAGACCAAAATTTACTCCACAAAAATTTAGAGCTTGTTAAAACACAAATTTATATAATACACATATTTTTGGCCGAGGAACCATTTCCGAGATATTCCTTGTTATGTGTTTAAACTTTCCAATACTTATACCTTTCCTCAAATGGGAATTAGTTATTCGTTTGTTTGTTTTTTATGTCCTGGATATGCAAAGAGAATAGAATGCTCCACATGGCAGCCAGCTCTTAAAAGGTTTAACTATCGCCTACCATATTCCCCTTGACTCCCCCAAAATCACTTGTTTTTCACAAATTTCATTCTCCTAAACAGTAAAATTCTCATCCTATACATTGTTATGGCAACTCCCATTGTTCCTTAAGCTACTTGTACAACGATCAAATTTTTGTCAAATTCAATACATTACAACACTTTTCAAGAGTTGTTTTCTTGTCAAATTCCTTCCAATACTTTTAAAGTCTTGAAAGCAAACAAGGACGATCAAAAATTTGATGACTTTAGCCAATGAAATGTGAGCATTTACAGTGCGTCACGAAATCCGCAACATGGCGGAAGGCGAAAAGTAAACAAAAATGGCTAACCCGGCCAAGGATGTCGTATGCGAACTGATTAGGTTATACATAAGCTAGTCATGTGCGTCCGTGGATTATCACAAGATGAAGCAGATGAAGACATATGAAGAAATAATTGCCAGAAATATTTCCCAACTACATATACATTAATGCAAGGTTATATAGTGTGGTTAACCTTTCAGTTGGTGTTATTTCCATTGTATTCCATGATCGTAATGTGATCTCATTGGATATAATACGTGAAAGTGCTACATAAAATTAGTAAAGAACAGTATTTCATTGCAAACTGTTATACCGTGACGCAAATAGTAAATTGCTTTGTGTGTGATAAGTATTTTTCAGTTTGAAAAAAGACAATCTGTAAATACATATTTATGGCATTGTTAGGTCTTGTCCAATCTTGTCACATATTGAAAAACGTTTGATAATTTTTCTTGTAAACTCTTGAATTGAAAAAAAAAGTTTGATTGTATACAAGGGGCTTTAGATCCTCCTTCAAGTTCAAGAACTCATAAACACAACCTTCCTCCTTCACTGCTGGCTTAGCACTCCAAAATAATAATAATAATAATAATAATAATAATAATAATAATAATAATAATAATAATAATAACAACTTCTTTTGTCCAGAGCATAACAGATGCCAAATGGATGCAACGTAACAAAATTATCAATTTCAAATAATGTGGAACAACTTTGCGCATAAGTGATTACAATTTTGAAAGCAATTTCAAACACATTTGAACCATAGGAAATGCAATTAAATATTAGAACCTCAACACTAGGCTTGTAAAATTGGTGACGGGAAGTAAAAGTAGACTACGGTAATTACGTATAAACCGGTTTAATCTTGCCTAGTGGGCTACATACACGCGCATTCCATTGATGTGGCTAGTAACCTTAAGACGCCGAGTTCAAATAAATTGCTCCCTAACAAGCCAATTCTACTTTGTATTCGGCACAAAACATCTACATACTTTATTTCGGTACCACGATTATGTATGTCTATTTTTTGCCCCGCCTCTGTGGTGTCTGTGGTATTTGTCTCACATTCAAAAGTCTCGAGTTCGAATCTTGGTAAGGTTGAAGGGTGGGTTGCCTGGATAGCTTTTTTTCCCGGTTTTTTTTCCTTTAAACTCTACGGTTTCTGGGCTCATTTGATCTTAGTGTCATTCGATCTGACTTAAAGAACGTTACACAAAAAAGTGTTTATTTACAGCCGTGCTGTTGCATAAAGTACATACGAGGGCGACAGCGAAAATTTTTATAAAATCAAACAAGGATTAGTTTTAAAAATTTAAATGATTTTACTGTTTTCAAAATATTCCCCTTTAAGTTCAACACATATTTGCACTCCATGAAACCAGTCCTTAAAGCAATGATGCCACTCTTCCTGAGGTACTTTAGAAACCAGGTTTTTACAATGTTCCACTGCTTTATCTGATAACGAAAAAGCGATTCCACGCATTTTATCTTCAGTTTTTGGAAACAAAAAGAAATCACAAGGTGGTAGGTCAGGGCTCTCTGGTGGGGGATCCATAGTGCTGACTCTTTAGGGCAGGTACTCAGTTGTTAATTTTGCTGTATGCGACGATGCGTTGTCATAATGTAAGTATTGGACATTATTCCGTATGCGGGGAGGAGCTATGAAATTTTAAGAAACTTGCGGAATCGGGGTATTCTAATACGCATTCTCCTGCCAAATTTGTAACATCGAGGGACCCTAAGCCGCAAGGCGTAGCCGAGGGACTGAGAACCCTCAGCCTCAAAGCGTAGCCGAGGGATGTTTTTTTAGAAGGAGCTGCGGAGCGACGACTTCCTTTTGAGCGTTCGTCACGAACTTTGAAGTAGATAGTATCTTTACGCTATTTGTCCCACGTTTTGGGCGTCAATTTGAAGTAAGTTGTATTGAAAGAGTTGTATTATATGTCAACTGTTGGGAGCCGAACTTGAAGTTCGTTGCAACCGCACGTATAGTACCCGCTTTCCGGTAGCCTTCGCCCGAAATGTACTTTCCGGTGGCCTTTGCCCCAAAGAAAATGTTTGAAAATATTAACTTTGTAATTTGACTGTTTCTTTAAATATTATATATTTATGTTTGCCTCGGCTGCGTCAGTATTATTGTTAGAGATACGTTTCTCTTAGTAGGGTTATGGTGCGACAAGAATATAGGCTTACACAGATTATAATTTTACTTCACTCCTTTTATTAATGCTTGACACGATTTAAATAACACTTCACTGATATAGAGAGAGCTGTGAGATTTTTTTAATTAATTACTTGCACTTTTTAACACGTAAACTATTTTCATCTCACACTGAATACGTATTATACTTCTCGAGGGCGCATCTCGCGTCCGGTTAGCAACACTGTCTGCAAGCAACTGAACTCTGAATTTGTAAATTTTGCTATATTTCAGTTTCCGATTGGCTAATCCTAGTCCAATAGAATACCTTCATTTAACTAAAGCTTTTTCTGGTTGTTGATTGGCTATTTTATAAACTGTCTCGAAATTTACATTATTGTTACTCCAATAATGACTAGGAGCATTACTAAACATTCTTACTCATTACTGCCTCAAGGTTACCTCATTGTTAGCAACTTTTAACCTATTATTCTCACAGCTCCTACTTTATTAAATTACGTAATGCATTCACATAACACTATTACATGTATACAATAATATAAATATATACAATGACTGTAATATACACTTTTTATATATTGTTATATATACATATTGCTTTAAGGCGGGCTGTTATTGAATTTACATATTATATAATTTGACTAAAATCATTTAAGTGTTAAAAATACTGCCTCAACTTTTTTCAAAACTTTGCGGTTAACAGACAATCGGCAGTAACGGTACATCCATCTTCTAATGTTATATTAGCAATATGGCCGGCTTGGAATTTTTCAAGAGTTTTTCTACACCAATCAGTGCGTTGTTGTTTTTGATCGCGAGTCAGTTTATGTGGGATCCATCGACATCAACGTTTTCTCAGATCTAACTGTTGATGTAAAATGTTTTGGAGTTGACTCATACCAATGCCCAATATCACCCCAATAAATTCATAAGATGTCCGTCGATCTTCTTCAAGCATTGCCTGGAACAGCGGCAATATTTTCATTAGTAACAGCAGTTCTTGTGCGTCCTTCACGAAACTCATTACTAAGAAAAAACCAATCCCTTTGAATCTGCTGTACCAACTATGAATTGTTGGCTTAGATGGGGCTTCTTCGCCAAATGCATTTTAAAGCCGATTTTCACATTCTTGAGGTGTTAATGACGATTTAAAATTTAAGAAATCATAGCCCAGAAATGTTCCCTATTAAATTCAATTTTGTGTGAACACAAAATCTTTAAATGGTTATAATTAACAAACCATTAGAGCAAATCGAACAAACTACAGAAAAATCAACTCGCAAAAAATTAGATAGTAGCTGTCAAATACAAATAAATTTCATTTGTTTTTAGAAACAAGGCATTCCAAAAATTTTCAGTATCGCCCTCATATTTATGCTAGGTGTGCTCCTCGATAATGTACGGATGACTGCACTGTGGTCCCTCGTTCTCTCTCATGTTAATCAAAAGTACACGGGAGATGCACTGCGGCTGCCACCTCCCAGGAGGAAGGGATGAAGGAACCAGGTCAAAGCGCTATAGAGACGCGCGGAAGTTCTTGGTTCCAAGACCCGTTCCACTACTGGAGCTACTCAGAGAGAGATGAACGACCCGTCAACCAGCAGCCCCTAATGTTCACGGAAAATATTCTTTCCTCCGGCACAGCCATATACCACGAAACTTAGAGCGCACTTGAAAAATGAAAAGAAAATGGAATGAGAGGGAAATTATGGAAAGGGAATCGTGGTAGATGAGAAACCAACCCAGCATTTGCCTACCGACCAAGAAAAATCACGAAAAACTCAAGGTCAGAGTGGACCGTCTACGGAAATCGAACCCGGGACCTCCCGAATGCGAGCTGTACACGTTGTCGCGGAACCTTCTCGCTCGGTAGACAGGATGGACCATTTAAGTTAATACTGTACAATATCTCCAAAACTAAGCGTTATAGAAAGAAATATCTTGAATAAAAGTTATGGAGGAAAGTAAATGCCATTAGTTGTGTTTAATTTGGAGGACGTTATGATGGTCATTTTTGGGTCAATTTAATTTTTCAAATTGGGAACCTAAGGGTCAAATTAGAGATTAAAGCAATGGAGACAGGAACTGCGACTCCCGGAGAGGTGGAAAAGCAGGCCCTGCCACCAAAACCGGAAGCCCAGTACAGGGTGGCTGGGGCCCCAATAGGGAACTCCGCTCCGTAAAGTGAACAAATAGATGTGAGAACTGTGACTCCCGAAGATGGGGAGATGCAGGTCCCACATCGTAAGAAAGATAGCAAAACTTACTTTTTGGACCAGAGAGGTCGTTACCCAAAAATTGAATCCACAGTCCATTAGTGGTGCGGCGAAGAGGGGGGAGGATATGCTACTGGCCAAGAACATGGGGAAGCAGGTGCTCCCAGTAATAGGGACCATGCAGAAGCCACGGCCGGAGCTTGGTCATTTTGAAACCTCTAAAAGAAATCGACAAAAATGAAATTCAGTTTTATTTATGAACGCTCTTTAACTGCGGTGGTCCTTAGCGTCCCATTCTACATTGGGCTTGAAAGACCGGTAATTTTGCTCAGAGGTCCCTTTATCAGGTCTCTTTTTCGTGCGTAAATCTATGAGACGGGACCGCTGGCTTTACTTCGCTTCCGAAGGAAGCATTCTATGGATTTTTACGCCTGAAAAAAGCATCGCCCTCCGCCGGGTTGACCCATGACCTCGGGAACTAGAAGGTGTACACTTTATACCATGGAAGACGACAAAAAAATCGGACGGAGGAAACTCTGCGTAAGGAGAAGGGGGATCTTTATCTCTTAAGTTATTCCAAGGGAAGACCAGGTGTCCTTAGAAGCACTGGATCTAACGGAAATGGTTTAAGTGGGCCGGGCTAAGCTATGGTGATTTGATTCAATCAGGCTAACCTGCGACACAGTATTATCCCCTCACGAGTTCTTTCTAGCAACGTAACGAGGCACGATTTATATGTCGCTATAATACAAGAACTCTGGCCTCGGCAGGGTTTTGTTATGGGGCTAAAAGTAAAGGTTTTACAATTTTCAGTAGTTCGTCTGATGTAAAACGTAGAGCATGTGTCTTGAAAGATTCAATAACACTTGGGCTCTACCAGCTGTCCTAATGAGGTATAAGGAGGGCGAAGTACCACGTCAGGTGGTAATCTGCTCGACCTATTTACCATATGACTGCTCCTCGGGAGGTTTTACCTCGTGCTTTATTGCAGAGATAGAAACCTCAATATGTTAATCGGCTGTGACTCCAACACCCATCATAGCGTTTATGGTAGTGTGAACATCAACGATAAGGGAGATAAGTTGCTCGAGTATTTGTGTTCAAAGAACTCGAGATCTTGAATCAAGGGTACGTTCCTAATTTTGTGAATTATCAAAGGGGAGGAGGTCCTAAACCTGTTACGAGTGTCCTTCGGGATTCTAGAGGCCATTAAGGATTGAAGGGGTTGCCCAGAACCTTCCTTACCCGACCACGAGACATATTCGCTTTGGTATTATGGCAAAAGGAAAGGACAGCCTGTACAAGAACCCTAGGAGGACCAATTGGATATCCTTTAGAAGGACCTGGACTGCGGGTATAAGAGTGGACCCCAGATCAAGCTAAGAAATGCGAGGGACCTGGATGGGTTTGTGGGGTTCTTCTCAAACACCCTGTTGTCTTCCTGTGAAAGGAATTGTTCTCCACACATGAGGCTCGGGCAAAAGATAAACTTAGATGTAACTCTTTCTTAAGATCCGTCAAAAAGACACATAGGCTACACAACGCGTATAATGTCAATAAGTGTCAGGCAACCCGGGACTCCTATAAGGAATCCAAAGGAAATATAAAAAAATAAACCAGGAAGGCCTCCGAGGAATCTTGGAGGCACTTCTGTGATAATGTACAGAAGCATTCGAGAGCTGCTCGATGACAGAAATTATTGGCCTTGGAGGTAGAGCCATCTAAATATCTAAATACGGGACCGGGTCTGCCAACGCAGAGACCTCACACTCGCATACCCAGGAGTAAACTCGTGGGGCTTTCCATTAGGAGCGGTGCCTATTTTATATACCGCCCCCCCTGCCTGGTCGAAATCGGGCTAGGACACCTCCCGCACCGACCCTTCCAAGCAGGGACGGAAGTGGATACGCCACTTACGCGCATCAGGCCAGCAGGGCGAACCCTAACTGGGGGAGACTACCGAACAACCTCGGTGGAGCCGACAGTTTCTAGCAACCGTCTACCAGCTATCCCTCATGGCTGGTGCCGGAGGTTCTCGAGGCGTCTCACAACCCCGCCTGGATGGAATTAACATAGCCAGCCGTACCCAATCACCCATGGGTATCGGGAACCACTGCCCCGCCGAGTCCAACGCAATCCGAACAACTCCCATTCGGGAGGGGCTCAGATGTTCGGCCCGGCGTACTTCTGGTAACGTCAGAAGTACCACGAGTGCTAAGGGTCCGCAGTGCCCGCACCACGGCAGCTGAAGGGGTCGCAACCACCCCCCTTACGGGGAGGTAGAGCCAGGATGGCCTCTTTAAAGACCCCTCTGGAACTATGGAACAGTCAGAGGGAGAAACCTTGAGGCTGTTGCTCAAGACCCATTCCTGGCCTCCGGAAAAAAACTTAGATATTTGAGAGATGGGGTACTGTTTGGCAGACTCATACACCCTCGTCAGTATGCCTTTTGACCGGATAAATCCGCGGAAACGGTGTTCCATCAGCTTGTGGTGAGGCTTGGGAGGGCGCTAGACTGTGGAGAACTCGCCATAGCAGTTTTTCTGGATATTGAAAGTGCCTTTAATTATATGACTTTAGGTACCATTCGTAAATATTTGGAGAGCAATGGAGTCAGTACGGTGGTCATCGACTGAAATTATAAGCTCCTTGGAAGGCCATCAGGCAGTGGTGACCCTGCGGGATGAGTCCACGAGGACAACAGTGCTCCAGGGATGCCCACAAGAGAGTTTTGTCGCATAACCTGTGGTGTCTGAACTGCTGGACAGACTCAACAGGCGAGGAATTCATGTTCGAGGTTATGCTGATGATATATGCCTTGTAGCAAGTAGAAAATACCTGAGTGCTGTTTCGGGTTCCCTGCAGGATCTAGGGGAATGCTGTAGAGAAACAGACTTGTCTGTTAATCCGGACAAGACTGAAATAGTGATCTTCACTAGGAGAAGGGTGCCAGGTTTGGTAGAACCTCGCCTGTTTGAGAAGAAGTTGAAGCTTTCCGGAGCAGTCAAGTTTCTAGGGGTTATTCTGAATAACTGGAAGAAGCACATTGATTATAAAGTTAAGAAGGTATTCAATGCTTTGTAGGCCTGCCGAGGATCTATGGGACTGAACTGGGACCTGAGACATAAGGTGGTCAAATGGCTACACACTTCGGTTACAAAACCATCAATAACTTATGCAGCGCTGGTTTGGTGGCGTGTCTCTCTGTGACGGTAGTTGCTGCCAAACTGAATTCGCTTCAAGGATTGGCATGTATGATGATAACAAAGGTGGTGCGGACAACTCCTCTGTCGGCCTTAGAGATCTTGGTTGACCTGGCCCCTATGCACTTGTTTGCGAAGGAAGTAGCCAAGGTGAGTGTGCATCGCCTCTGGACTGTAGGGGTGGTGTTTTAAGCTTTCTCGTAAAGAGCACTCGCTGGTCCTCTCTGAATTGTCGGAGAAGTGTCCTATAACCCTGATGATAGGGGATTTAATGGGAACTAGGTAAAATCTAGGCCATGCTGTACAGTGGGGCAGGAGGTATGGGTTTGGAGCGCTAGAACCAGGTCCGTTTCATACGGACCATCGAACTTGAGTAATACCTAGAATATGAAACACAAAGGGCTCTAAGAGCCTACGTGCAGGCCTCTTTAAGACGCCACTCAGCAATTATCATCGTTACCATGCCAGCTTCTAGTTTCCGAGGTCGCGGATTCAAACCTGGCGGAGGGTGATGGATTTTTTTCGGGAGTAAAACTCCTTAGCATGGCTTCCTTCGGAAGGGAGTAACGCCGGTGCTCCCGTGTCGTAGATTTTCCACACGTAAGCCTGGTAAGAGGCCTCTGAGAAAAATGTCCGGTTTTTCGCGCCAATGTACATATAGAATGGGACACTAAGAACCATAGTGTTTAAAGAGTGTCCATAAGTTAAAAAAAGTATCATCACTGTTTGTTTCAAAAACGTCCGGTTCCCGTGTCACCTGTATTTTCGAGATGCATAAGCATTTCACGCGCATGTATTGTACACTATTTTTTGCACGGTCGTGGGTTCCTAGTTTCTAATTAACTAACATTTTCACTTCGGATTTCTGTTAAGCAGTACTGCCAGTACAACAGCTGTAATAGAGACTCAGTATTTCACGAAAAATTTGAATCTGACGTGGATTATGAGGACGGAAATATTGAAGAGACATGGAAAATTGGATGTGCGCAATTCCAGAATGAGGTAACCAAAATATGTATATAACATTTTAGAAAATCACCAGACGGGAAGGGACTATAGATGAGGAAGTGGTTGCATATTCTGTAATGTGTTATTACTGATTATTTAAAAAGTGTAAATGAAGGCCTCAAGTGTAATTTATTTCCCTCTCTGCGTATATTAATGAGTTTTCTTGAAAACGAATTTGTGTGTTGGAATTCTAAATTTCTTTTTGTGTGAATATCATCGAGAAGATGTAAGGAAACACACAATGGGCAATCTTGATGCTAAAATTCTCATTTTTTAAAATCATATAAATAATGTTTTTCATATCTTTCATTCATTCAAGGTTAAAATTATAGTTATAGTTTTTAATTATACTAGATGAAATAGCCGGCGTTGCCCGTGGTTTGACAGTTTATCCCTACAACGTTTAGCCTTAGTATGCACTTATCCAATAGCATTACGTTTCCTTGTAAACATTAAAAATTATTACACAAGATGCTTAAACAAAGAGTTAAATAAAACTCCCGGATCTTTATACAGAACAAAAAACAAAATATTGAGAAAGTACTACGCAAAAGCACCACTAAACAACCACAAATGCCACAGCTTGCAGTGATGATTTCTCATGAATGCAGCTGAACGAGTTCCACAGTGTCACATTTGGGCTTCCTCGTCGTTATTTATGGAGAAAATCTCGTTTGGGAAGAAATAATAGTAGTTTAAGTAACATCAACACAACCATGTTCATTCTCAGTTTCCAACATACACAAAACTGCTCAGAAAACACACGACACAAAAAAATGAAGGCCAAAATTAATATACACTATAAAGAGGAATTAGCAATAAGAAGTGGTACTTCAACTGGTTTGATGCTGCTGTTGCTATCCATGCCCATTTATTACTTTCTCTACTACGTATAGTAAGTAGGGGAAGTATAGCATTCCACCCAAAAATTCGATACCGAGATTTCACCGGAAATATATGTTTTGAGACCCCCTGAATCCAAAAAAAGCATTTTTGGAAACATGTCCGTGTGTGTGTCTGTGTGTGTGTGTGTGTGTGTGTGTGTGTGTGTGTGTGTGTGTGTCTGTGTGTCTGTGAACAGCATAACTCAGAAACGAACAGTCGGATAAACACCAAACTTGGTATTTGGGTTCAGTATCTTCCAAGGATGCAACACGAAGGTTTTCAAGAAAATCCCCCCACCCCATAGTACCCTTTACATGGAAGATTTTTCGAAAATTTTAATTTTCTCAAAAATGGCTCTAACGATTTTGATTAAAATATCATATGTTTAAGATATTTTTATGACAAATAAAATGTATATCTTGAATTTCCTGGGAATGTCTCCAAAAGTATTCTTTATTGTGAACGACTTTTGCATAACTGGTAAACCATAAGAGATAGACGAAATTTTGCTACACAAAAATGTAGATCGCGTTAAAATATACAATTTATGTCATATACATTTTTTTAGTTCAGTGAACCATTTTCGAGATATTGCTTGTTATTTCCTTAAATTTTCCAATACTTATACTTTTTCTCAAATTCGATATTCAATTTTTTATGTCCTGGATATGCAAACAGAATAGAATGCGCCACATAGCAACCAGCGCTTAAAAGATTTGACTATCGCTTATAACCTACCATGTTCCCCTTGCATCTACAAGAAAATTAGCAATAAGATTGACATCTCGATATCTCGATTAACATGAAGCATATGGAGAATAAACGTTTGTAAAAATAGTTCGTACAAGAGTAGAGAAAGTCATGTGAGTGTAGCACATCAGATTTTTACTTTCTCTACTACGTATAGTAAGTAGGGGAAGTATTGCATTCCACCCAAAAATTCGATAGCGAGATTTCACCGGAAATGCATGTTTTGAGACCTCCTGAATCCAAAAAAAGCATTTTTGGAAACATGTCCGTGTGTGTGTCTGTGTGTGTGTCTGTGTGTCTGTGTGTGTGTGTGTCTGTGTGTGTGTCTGTGAACAGCATAACTCAAAAACGAACAGTCGGATAAGCACCAAACTTGGTATTTAGGTTCAGTATCTTCCAGAGTTGCGACACGAAGGTTTTCAAGAAAATCCCCCTACCCCAGACTACCATTTACATGGAAGATTTTTCGAAAATTTTAATTTTCTCAAAAATGGCTCTAACGATTTTGATGAAAATATCATATGTTTAAGATAATGTCATGAGAAATGAAATGTATATCTCGAATTTTCTGGGAATGTCTCCAAAAGTATTCTTCATTGTGAACGACTTTTGCATAACTGGTAAACCATAAGAGATAGACAAAATTTTACTACACAAAAAATGTAGATCGGGTTAAAATACACAACTTATGTCATATACATTTCTTTTGTTGAGTGAACCGTTTTCGAGATATTGCTTGTTACTTCCTTAAATTTTACAATACTTATACTTTTTCTCACATTCGTTATTCATTTTTTTTATGTCCTGGACATGCAAAGAGAATGGAATGCACCACATAGCAACCAGCGTAAAAATATTTGACTATCGCTTAAAAGCTACCATATTTCCCTTGCATCTACAAGAAAATTACCAATAAGATTGACATCTCGATATCTCGATTAACATGAACCATATGGAGAATAAGCGTTTGTAAAATTAGATTGTACAAGAGTAGAGAAAGTCATGTGAGTGTAACACATCAGATTTTTTTGTCTTGGATATGCAAGGAGTACTCTGTGGTAAAAGGCATGGTGCTGCACTAGCAACCAGCTATTAAGAGATATGTATGTGCTTAAAGGCTACTGTTTTTACTTTCTCTAACACGTATAGTAAGTAGGGGAAGTATTGTATTCCACCCAAAAATTCGATACCGAGATTTCACCGGAAATACATGTTTTGAGACTCCCTAAATCCAAAAAAAGCATTTTTGGAAACATGTCCGTGTGTGTGTCTGTGTGTCTGTGAACAGCATAACTCAGAAACGAACAGTTGGATAAACACCAAACTTGGTATTTAGGTTCAGTATCTTCCAGAGATGCGACACGAAGGTTTTCAAGAAAATCCCCCCACCCCAAACTACCCTTTACATGGAAGATTTTTCGAAAATTTTAATTTTCTCAAAAATGGCTCTAACGATTTTGATGAAAATATCATATGTTTAGGGTAATGTCATGAGAAATGAAATGTATATCTCGAATTTTCTGGGAATGTCGCCAAAAGTATTCTTCATTGTGAACGACTTTTGCATAACTGGTAAACCATAAGAGATAGACAAACTTTTACTACACAAAAAATGTAGATCGCGTTAAAATACACAATTTATATCATATACATTTTTTTCGTTGAGTGAACCGTTTTCGAGATATTGCTTGTTATTCCCTTAAATTTTCCAATACTTATACTTTTTCTCAAATTCGTTATTCATTTTTTTTATGTCCTGGACATGCAAAGAGAATGGAATGCGCCACATAGCAACCAGCGTTAAAATATTTGACTATCGCTTAAAAGCTACCATATTTACCTTGCATCTACAAGAAAATTACCAATAAGATTGACATCTCGATATCTCGATTAATATGAAGCATATGGAGAATAGGCGTTTGTAAAATTAGATTGTACATGAGTAGAGAAAGTCATGTGAGTGTAACACATCAGAATTTTTTTATATCATTCAGTTTTTGTTTTTCTGCTTATAAAACCCTCAAAAACCTCCCATAGAGGAAGAAACCCACTTACAAAAAATGAAAAACTACAAGTTAGAATGTGAGAATATCCGGACATCGAAGTATGATTGCCGATAGTATGGATATTAACTCCAACTATGGCAACTATGTATTTTCAGACACAAGGTAATATGAACTTTTGTGCTCCATTTGCAGTCAGGGATCACCCCCTGAAGTTCATCTGTGGACTTAAAAGTCAAACTGTATATTAAGATGTATATCACAAATGATATACACTTTTATGTTGCTCATATATTATATTTAATGGTAGTGAATGTATTTTGAAAAATCTAATGCGAACACTCACATGACTTTCTCTACTCTTGTACAAACTATTTTTACAAACGCTTATTCTCCATATGCTTCATGTTAATCGAGATGTTAATCTTATTGCTAATTTTCTTGTAGATGCAAGGGGAATTGGTAGGCTTTAAGCGATAGTCAAATATTTTAAGAGCTGGCTGCTATGTGGAGTATTCCATTCTCTTTGCGTTACAAGGACAAAAAAAATGAATAACGAATTCCCATTTGAGAAAAATTATAAGTATTGGAAAATTTAAGGAAATAACAAGCAATATCTCGAAAATGGTTCACTCAAAAAAAAATGTATATGACATAAATTGTGTAGTTTAACGCGATCTACATTTTTTGTGCAGTAAAAGTTTTGTTCATCTCTTATGGCTTACCAGTTATGTAAAAGTCGTTCACAATGAAGAATACTTTTGGAGACATTCCCAGAAAATTCGAGATATACATTTTATTTGTCATGAAAGTATCTTAAATATATGATATTTTAATCAAAATCGTTAGAGCCATTTTTGAGAAAATTAAACTTTTCGAAAAATGTTCCCTGTAAAGGTTAATCTGGGGTGGGGGATTTTCTTGAAAACCTTCGTGTCGCATTTCTGGAAGATACTGAACCTAAATACCAAGTTTGGTGTTTATCCGACTGTTCGTTTCTGAGTTATGCTGTTCAGAGACACACACACACACAGACACACATGCGGACATGTTTCCAAAAATGCTTTTCTGGATTCAGGGGGTCTCAAAACATATATTTCCGGTGAAATCTCGGTATCAAATTTTTGGGTGGAATACAATACTTTCCTTAGTTACTCTACGTAGTAGAGAAAGTAAAAATGGATTATTTTGAAGAAAAAACAAAGCTATGGTAGCTCAGTTGGTTACAGCAACGGCACGGAAGATCCGTGGTTCAAATCCCGGATCAAATTCCGGCTCTACCTATTCTTATAAAGCTTATTATTCTATCTGCTTCATATTAATCGAGATAAATATTTGCAGAGTGGTTTTTATTACTGCATACTTCGTTTCAGGTGCAAGGGGAATACAGCAGTCTTAAGCTATAGTCAAATATTTTTAAAGCGAGTCGCTATGTGATGGCACTCAAATAGCGACTTAAAAGTTGAAAAAAACCGAAGTATTTTACAATTCATACCAATAATAAAGAATATATCGGAAATAGCTGATGGCACAAAAATCTGTTTTGATGTAGTAACATTTTGTCTGTATGTTACGGTTTACAAGTTATACAAAATTCATTGAGAATGGAGGCTATTTCCAGAAAATTCAAAATCTACATTTTTATTTGTCATGAAAATACCTAACATAGGTATTCTAATCAAAGTCGTTAGAGCCATTTGAGAAAATAAAAAAGATGAACATGTTTCCATGTAAAGCGTAGTTTGGGGTGGAGATTTTCTTGAAATTCTTCGTGACGCATCCCTGGAAGCTACTGAGTAGGACTAGTTGTGGAAGGGGACGTAGCACCTTGACCTACAAGATCTTTTGTGCCTGTGCCCCTGACGGGTTGCCCCGGGAGAGAGAGTTGAGAGGAGACAGAGTATAGCCGGATAGGACAGATTGATATTCCCCGGATGGCAGCTGGTGTAACCAGCTCACCTTCCCCCTGCAGGCATGCACATCCCACTGCGGGGTCCGGACTCGGAGACTGCCCCCGTTCCGGAGGACGAAGGATTACATAGAGCATCCTTTTCCCCTGTCACGCAACGCCAAGACTCCCGCCGACACTTTCAACCCTGAAACGGACCAAGCAGGTGAAAGTTCAAGCGAAATGAGAATGGAGATGGAATGGAGGGACAGGAAATGCGGGGGATATGATGAACCATCCCAGCATTCTCCTAGCAACCAGGGAACCCCCGAAAAAACCCATGGGCCAGGAAAGTCAGCCGCAAAAATCGAACCCACGATCTCCGGAATGCGGGCCACATACGTTACCGCCTGAACCATCCCGTTCGGTTGGAAGATACTGAACTCAAATACCAAGTTTGGGCATTTATCAGACTTCTCGTTTGAGAGTTACCATGCTGTTCACAGACACGGATGTTATTGTAAACATGCTTTTTTGAATTCAGAAGGCCTGAAAATATGTGTATCCCGCGAAATCTTGACATCGGAGTTTTTGGGCGCAACACATTCCCTCTACCTACTAAAAGTGCTTGGAAGAGAAAGGAAAAATCTTTCCTTATTGTTCAGGGGGTCTCGAAACATGTATTTCCTGCAAAATCTCGATGTCCAATATTTCTGTTAGTATAATAGGTACTGCCTCTACTAAGGTAAGTACCTGGCGCTTTATTTTTGGTTCAGGAATCTCAAAACATGTATTTTGTAAAAACTCGATGTCCAATATTTCGGTTAGTGCAATAGGTACTGCCTCAACTAACCTGCTGCTTTATTTTTGGTTCAGGGATCTCAAAACGTGTATTTCCTGCAAAATCCCAAAGTCCAATATTTCTGTTATAATAGATACTGCCTCTACTAAGGTAAGAACCTGGTGCTGTAGTTTTGGCTTAGGGAATCTCAAAACATGTATTTTGTAAAATCTCGATATCCAATATTTCTGTTAGTACAATAGGTACTGCCTCTACTAAGCTAAGTACCGAGTGTTTTATTTTTTGGTTAAAGGGATCTCAAAGCATGTATTTCTGTAAAATCTCGTATTAAATTCTTTATAGAATGCAGTAGCCACTGTCTTTAATTAGTTAAATACGTAGTGCCTTATTTTTCTTTCAGGGAATCTCAAAACATGTATTTCTGTGAAATCTCGACATTGAATTTTTGGTAGAATACAGTAGCTGCAGCCTGTACATAAGTAGGTTAAGTACGCAGCTTTTTCTTCCTCTTTCAGGGGATCTCGTAACATGTACTTCTGTGAAACCTTGATATTGGGTTTTTGGATGGAATGCAATAGGTACTTCCTGTTCAGCTACTTCAGGGTAGGTGGCAGAGAATATAATAATTGCATTTCACTGACAATTAGAGAGAATTAATGAGCATAATAAAAGAGCAAGCAGCAAATGTTGATGACCTCCCGCTGAATGCTACGAGTAAGATGTACAAAACAGTCTAGTTTTAACTTCAGATGTAACAAATAGAAAATAACACTCATAACAAAGAGGTAAAATGGTGTCAAGACTGCAGAAAATTATTAAATTGCTCGTTGCGGTATGTTCAGTGTTGGAGTTCATTAACTTGTTTGCCTAGAACTCTCTCTCCATTATTTTAAATGATGCATGTTGGAAAGTTTTAAGAGGGAGTCTGTTCTTGGCAGCGTGTGCCTTCTTGAAGGTAAAGGAAAAGTTTGACGTAGGTCATTAGATCCAATTGAGTGCTTGTTAAGGATAACATATATTGCATGAGGTCTCTCTCTTAAGGACAGAAGAGCGAATTCGTTTGCGAAATGTGTGACCATGGTTTTAACTCCACGTGTCAGTCAATGGTAACGCTGAAACTTGGGCAACTTGAGCACGAAGGACCAGCTCAAGGAGACCCTGCACTTGCTTTCGCAGCAGCGTCTCTACCTGCATAAGAGAAGTATATTGCTTTCTCCACCTCCGCTTATAGTATTAGAGCAAGTATTGTATTACTATCAAATTTTCGAAATTAGAGATTTCACAAAAGAAATACACGTTTTGGGTCCACTGATCTCAAGAAAACATTTTAATAAAACAGAAGACCGTTCCAGTGCGTGTTTCTGTGGCCTCTCTCTGTCTGCAAACAACGTAAATAAAATCTGATGTGTTGCATTAGCATGACTTTCTCTATCCTCAATCGTTTATGAGTGGGTATATACATTATTACGAAAGATAATCTTTCTATCAACTTCATTTTTATCGAGATAAACGTTTCCGGAAATAGCTACATTACACATTTCGTTATAGATACAAAGAGAATAGCGATAGTCAAATGTTTAAGAACTGGACGCTCTATGCTGGCCTTAAAATTCCATACTGTTTCCATGACATCACAGAAACAACCGATAATAGATAGGACTTTAAAAGAATTGCTAAGTATTAACAATTGGGACCATTAAAAATGGATACTCAAAAATGGCTTATGGCACAAAATAAATGTGTTGAAGGAAATTGTTAATTTTAAAGGGATTTACATTTTTTGTCTGGTAGGTTTTCGTCTATCGCTAACCAGGTGTACAAGATTATACAAAATTCCTTCCGAATTAAGAGGAATTCCCAGATAATTCCCATTTTATTTTTATGCAAATATTTTTAATGTTTTTTGTATTTTAATCAAAATTGGTAGAGCCGTTATTTTAGAAAATAAAAGATTTCGAAAAATGTTCCATATAAAGGGTAGTTAAGGGTGTGGAGATTTTCCTGAAAGTCTTCGTCTCATATCTTTGGAAGATATTGAACCTAAATACAAACTTTGGTATTTATGCGATTTTCTGTTTTTGAGTTGTGCTGTTCAAGAATAAACACAAGGACCTTTTTTTAAAAGTGCTTCTTTGGTTCAGCGTGTCTCAAAACATGTACATACCTACTAAGTACGTGGTAGAGAAAGTAAAAAGAATAATAGCGATTTGCAATGGTATAAGCATAAAGCATTTGAAAACACATCAATAACAAAGAATATCTGGAAATGGTTGATGAGGGAAAAAAACTTATTTTAAATAAATTGAGAACGTAAACAGCAAAAATATGGATAAAATTTTACTGAACAAAAAATGTAGATCTCCTTTTAGTATATAATTTATATCAAAGAATGTTTTATCATTTTTGACGCATATTTTGTCTGTGGTTTTAATTTTTAAAAACTCAGGGTTTATCAAACGGCAAGTTGCTATGCCTTTTTCTTCTCTCTCTCTCTCCACCCCTCTCGCTCTCTCGTGATCATGGAAAGCACATGGAAAGAGCATGGAAACCTCAGTAACGCGCAATTCTCGCATTCGGGAGGTTACTGTCCCCTTTGTGCTCTAACGAAACGTATCATACAATTATTTCTGCAAAGATTTATCTCCATTAAAATCAGTAGATAGAAAAATAAGCTTTCGTAAGAATAATTCCTATACTCACTAGCAAACGACAGAGGGTGGAGAAAGTTATGTCTATGTAACATATCCTATTTTTACTTTCTCTACTACGTATAGCAAGCAGGAGAAATATTGCATTCCATCCAAAAATTCGATTCCGAGATTTCAGCGTAAATACATGTATTTATGTGCCCTGAATCCAAATAAAGCATTTTTGGAAACATGTCCGTGTGTATCTCTATCTGTGAACAGCATAGCTCAAAAACGAAAAGTCGGATGAATACCAAGCTTCATACTTGAATTTAGTATCTTCCAGGGATTCGACACGAAGGTTTTCGAGAAAATCCCCCACCCCAGACTATCCTTTACGTGGAGTATTTTTTGAAAATTTTGATTTTCTCAAAAACTGTTCTATTTGGATTAAAATATCCTATGCTTAAGGTTTTTCATAGCAAATGAAATGTATATCTTGAGTTCTTTAGAAATGGCACCAAAAGTCCCCTTCATTCTGAATGACTTTGCATAATTGGTAAACCATAAGAGATAGACAAAATATGTTCATATACTTTTCTTTTTTTTTTTGGTCAGTGAACCATTTTCGAGATACTGCATGCTATTTGTTTGATTTTTCCAATTCTTACTCTTTTTCTTAAGTGGGAATTCGTTCCTTATTCGTTATTTTTTATGTTCTGGACATGCAACGAGAATGGAATGCTCCACATAGCAACCAGCTCTTAAAATATTTGACTGTCGCTTAAAGCCTAGCAATGGCTCGTGAATGGCAATGAACGGCTGTATTACGAAGAGCGAAGTCAACGGTTGCATCATCCATGAATGGTTATTTAAGGATCCAGTTACGTTTCGTAACTGGGAACCAACGTTCAGAATAGTCGTTCTTATTTACGTTGGTGTAACAACAATTGCAAAATGCTTTATACAAATTATATTTAGTTTTTTTTATGAGGAGTGAGAAAACAATAAATTTGATGTGTTGCACTCACATGACTTTCTCTACTCTTGTACAAACTATTTTTACAAATGCTTATTTTCCATCTACTTCATGTTAATAGAGATGGACATTTTCAGAAACCATCTTATTGCTAATTTTCTTGTAGGTACAAGGGGAGTATGGTAGGTTTTAAGCGATAGTCAAATCTTTTTAGAGCTGGTCGCTATGCGGAGAATTCCATTCTCTTTGCATGTCCGAAAAAAAAAACAATAACGAATTCCAATTTGAGAAAAGGTGTAAGTATTGGAAAATTCAAACAAATAACGAAAACTATCTGGGAAATTGTTCACTGGACAAAAAAATGTGTATAACATAAATTTTGTGTTTTAACGAAATCTACATTTCTTAGCGCAGTTAAATTTTGTCTATCCCTTACGGTTTACCAGATATACGAAAGTCATTCAGAATGAAGAGGACTTTTGGGGACATTCCCAGAAAATTCAAGATATACATATCATTTGCCTGAAAATATCTTAACATGAGATATTTTAATAAAAATAGTTAGAGCTATTTTTGAGAAAATTAAAATTTTCGAAAAATGTCCCATGTAAAGGGTAGTATGGGGTAGAGGATTTTGTTGAAAATCTTCGTGTCACATCTTTGTAAGATACTAAACTCAAATACCAAGTTTGGTATTTATCCAACTTTTTGTTTTTGAGTTATGCTGTTCCAGACACACACACACACACACACACACACACACACACGGACATGTTCCCAAAATTTGGATTCAGGGACACTTTAGAACATACATTTTTGGTGAAATCTCGGAAATGAATCTTTGGGTAGAGTGCAGTACTTCCCCTACTTACTATGTGTGTTAGAGAAAGTATAACGGTAGATTTCCATTTAAAAAAATTAAATTGACCCTAAAATGACCATCACAACATCCTCCAAATAGGACACGACCAATTGCATTTAATTTCCCCATAATATCAAGCTACTTTTATTCAAGACATTTCTTTCTGCAACGCTCTTAGTTTTGGAGATATTGTACATTCTCAACTTAAATGGCCCACCTTGTATACTGAAGCAGAATGTGAGATGCCGCGATGGTGCGACAATTTTGTACAGTAATGTAGTTGTCACCTTTTCTTATTGTCCCCAATATCTGCTGTTAATTCTGCTGCCGGCTGCTCCAATAGCAGAGCTATGAGTACTTTCACTCAGGTTAAGTGTGGATGTATTGTGAATAACAACACCAGTTTAAATTGACTGAGAAATTTAGTGTGAACCAGTATTTGAGTTATTGAAGGGAGTTTCCGGCCGTTTAAGATAAATAAATAGTCTGATTATGAATCGTAGCTCCCAAAATTGTAACAATGAATTATTATACCTACTATCTTCTGCACTATTAAAACTACGATTTGAAATATCTGCTTCTGCAATAAATGAAACTAGAAGCATAAGCTGCCGTGAGTCGCTAAAACGTTTACCAGCAAGATCCCCACCCAATAGTAGTTACTCACACAAGTGCGTTATTGGACGTTTAAAATATCACACGATGAAGTACCGAGGACGGTACCACAGAGAGAGTAACTCTGATTTAGATGCCCGCCTCTATATTATTTAAGCCAAGCCTAAATTAGAATTACTCCCACCAAAATTATTTCACACCCAGGACAATATTCCCCTCTCTTCATGCGCGTCTCTGACTTTGTTACTAGGTGGTCTGGCTAAAATCTCTGAAATACCCTTCACTTCTCTTTTTCAGAATTTTTGCCTACGTGACTGTGTAAGCGTACTGAACTTATAACCTAATTGCGTTACTAATGACTTTCGTTACATGGCACGCTAATTACTTTCTTCTCATGGTATATCTTTTCAACTCAAGCTTGTTGCATTATACAGTGATTTAATATCTATTGCTATTATTTCTCTATCTTAGTGTTATTTGTTTTTTAATTATTTATACATTCCCGTCAATAATTACCGTATGAATACCAAACTTGGTATTTAAGTTTAGTATCTTCTAAAGATGTCATATGAAGATTAAAGAAAATCCTCATACCCCATAGTAAACTTTAGATGGAAAATTGTTAGATATTTATTTTCTCAAAAATGGCTCCAACTTTTTTTATTTAATACATGTACAATACAAACGCAGTTTATGTCTTGTATTTCTTGTGAATAACCCGATTCGGAAGGAATTTTGTATAGTGGACAGACAGTAAGACATATTCAAAAGACGTAGGTAGTATACAAAAATGTAAACCTCTATAAAACACATTACTTATTACAAATAGTCTTTACTGTGGCATCAAGCATTGCAAGTTATGCGTTATTATTGGTTTGAATTATTCAATTCTTTGCCATTGTTTCGAGTGCTCAGATCGTTAAGCTTTTTTCCCTCGCGATGCCATGAAAGGGTATGGAACTTCAAGGCCAGAATATGTAATGAATGATCTACCTTATGTTTAACTCCATTAACATGAAGTTTTGGGCATTTTCAAGGCTAATCAGTATGGAGTGTCAAGTGTGAACACTTCCGACATATTTTACTCTTCGAGTTTGATCAAGGACCTAGTGCTGCAGAAGCCACGAGAACAATTTGTGATGTGTACGGATGGGAAACACTTGCTGAGAGGACGGCGCGGAAATGGTTTTCTCGTTTCAGAAACGAAAGTTTCGACTTGTGTGCTAAACCACGTTATGGAAGACGCAGGCTCGCATACGATCAGTATCACCATAAGTGTAGTTGCTGAACTTGGTTCGGAACCACTTCCTCACCCTCCATATTCACCAGGCATAGCCCCTTCTGATTATCATCTTTTCCAGTCTTTCTTCAACAACATTCAGGGACAAGTGTTTCATAATTAAGCTTCTATAAGCAACTGTCTAACAGATTTCTTCAACTCGAAACCACAACAGTTCTACACGAGAGATATAGAACTCCAACCTGAACGCTGGCAGTCGTTCATTGACAAAGATGGTGATTACATGAACGCATCTTAACTCTGTCCCGTTATCTTCGTGAGCAACATGTCAACAACCCAACTCAGTCCCGTATTATATACTGTCAATAATCCAAATCAGTCCCTTAGCATATATTGTTAACATCCCAACTCAGCCCCGTAACATATACTGTTAAAAACTGGACTGCGTCCATCCTCAAAATATTCTTTCTTTACCAGTCACTGATTAGATAAGTAAAGGGTAATTAACTATAGGTCCGTACAAGAAACCAAAACGGCAAGATACAAGTCTGTGCATGTATTTACCGTATTAGAAAACTAATTTACAAATCTACAATGTACACATATTGCCCAGAAACATTTTACATTGCTGACCCAAAAATCTTGAAGTAAGTTCATAGTTTATCTTGCAGCTCATATAAACAACACGTTATATCAGGTTAGGAATTTCAGAAGAGTTGCCTGGATACGAATACAGCACAGCTACAATTCATTTACACAAGTATTAAACAAATGGTTGCCACAAAATTTAGCTATAATTATTATGCCCAATTTCATCCTAACTTTACGAAATTAAAGTTATATATGACCATCATCTGGATCTCTCGTAATTTAAAAATGTATCCCGAATTACTCAAATCACGGCAAATGTAAGCGGTCAGATTCTGCCAGTCGTATTGTGTGTAACATGGACCAAACCAAATTACGATGAGCAGGACACTTACCAAGTTACGCAAGCTATACGACCAAACAGCCCGGCGGTCATGAGAGAGGAACCTGCACTCAAATATTCCTTCCCAGCTACGGCCCCCAAGACTCTCCCGTTCTCTCCATTCTCCTCTATAGGCAGAAAACTGCTCTAGCGCCTATCACAGCCACTAACTAAACCGCGCAGTTGCCCCCACGGCAGATATACAAATTATGCGCAAAATTCGATAATACAAAATATCTCTTGAGCCGCGAAAACAATCGGCACAAAATCCAACTCAGTCCCGTAGCATATACTGTCAACAACCCAACTCAGTCCCGTAGCATATACTGTCAACAACCCAACTCAGTCCCGTAGCATATACTGTCAACAACCCAAATCAGTCCCGTAGCATATATTGTCAACCTAACTCATTCCCGTAGCATATATTGTCAACAAACCAACTCAGTCCCGTAGCATATACTGTCAACAAACCAACTCAGTCCCGTAGCTTATATTGTCAGCAAACCAACTCAGTCCCGTAGCATATATTGTGAACAAACCAACTCACTCCCGTAGCATATACTGTCAACAACCCACCTCAGTCCCATAGCATATATTGTCAACAAACCAACTCAATCCCGTAGCTTATATTGTCAACAACCCAACTCAGTCCCGTAGCATATACTGTCAAACTAACCCAGTCCCGTAGCATATATTGTCAACAACCCAACTCAGTCCCGTAGCATATATTGTCAACAACCCAACTCAGTCCCGTAGCATATACTGTCAAACTAACCCAGTCCCGTAGCATATACTGTCAACAAACCAACTCAGTCCCGTAGCTTATATTGTCAGCAAACCAACTCAGTCCCGTAGCATATATTGTGAACAAACCAACTCACTCCCGTAGCATATACTGTCAACAACCCAACTCAGTCCCATAGCATATATTGTCAACAAACCAACTCAATCCCGTAGCTTATATTGTCAACAACCCAACTCAGTCCCGTAGCATATACTGTCAAACTAACCCAGTCCCGTAGCATATATTGTCAACAACCCAACTCAGTCCCGTAGCATATATTGTCAACAACCCAACTCAGTCCCGTAGCATATATTGTCAACAACCCAACTCAGTCCCGTAGCATATATTGTCAACAACCCAACTCAGTCCCGTAGCATATATTGTCAACAACCTAACTCAGTCCCGTAGCATAATTTGTCAACAACCCAACTCAGTCCCGTAGCATATATTGTCAACAACCCAACTCAATCCCTAGCATATACTGTCAACAACCCAACAGGCATTTTACCTTTTTCGTTTAAATAAACCTTGAGTTCATTGGGTAAATTATCTTTTCTGTGGACAATGTTCATTTAAATTGGGGATTAAGTAAGGGAACCTTCCAGAGTATAATAAGAACTTAATTGAATATATAACCTTTTAAGTATGCAAGATCTTATCAACTCAGTCCCGTAGCATATATTGTCAAAAACCTAACTCATTCCCGTGGCATTTACTGTCAACAACCTAAGTCCCGTAACATATACCAACAACCCGACTCAGTCCGGTAGCATAAACTGTCTACAACCAAACTCATTCCCATAGCATATACTGGCAACAATCCCACTCAGTCCCGTGGTATATACTGTCAACAATCCAACTCAGTCCCGTGGTATATACTGTCAACAATCCAACTCAGTCCCGTAGTATATACCGTCAACAATCCAATTCAGTCCCGTGGTATATACTGTCAAAACCCAACCCAGTCCCGTAGCATTCACTATCAGAAGCCAACTCCGTCCCATAGCATATACTGTCAACAATCCAACTCAGTCCCGTGATATATACTTTCAACAATCCAACTCAGTCTCGTAGCATATAATGTCAATAATCCAAGTCAGTGCTGTAGCATATACTGTCAAAAACCCAACTCAGCCCCGTAGCATATAATGTCAACAAGTCAACAGTCCCGTAGCATACACTATCAGAAGCCAACTCCGTCCCATAGCATATACTGTCAACAATCCAACTCAGTCCCGTGATATATACTGTAAACAATCCAACTCAGTCCCATAGCATATACTGTAAACAATCCAACTCAGTCCCATAGCATATACTGTAAAAAATCCAACTCTGTCCAGTAGTATATACCGTCAACAATCCAACTCAGTCCCGTGGTATATACCGTCAACAATCCAACTCAGTCCCGTGGTATATACCGTCAACAATCCAACTCAGTCCCGTGGTATATACTGTCAACAATCCAACTCAGTCCCGTGGTATATACTGTCAACAATCCAACTCAGTCCCGTAGCATATACGGTCATCAATCCAATTCAGTCCCGTGGTATATACTGTCAAAATTCCAACTCAGTCCCGTGGTATATACTGTCAACAATCCAACTCAGTCCCGTGGTATATACTGTCAACAATTCAGTCTCGTGGTATATACTGTCAACAATCCAACTCAGTCCCGTGGTATATACTGTCAACAATCCAATTCAGTCCCGTGGTATATACTGTCAACAATCTAACTCAGTCCCGTGGTATATACTGTCAACAATTCAGTCCCGTAGTATATACTGTCAACAATCCAACTCAGTCCGGTGGTATATACTGTCAACAATCCAATTCAGTCCCGTGGTATATACTGTCAACAATCCAACTCAGTCCCGTGGTATATACTGTAAACAATCCAACTCATTCCTGTAGTATATACCGTCAACAATCCAACTCAGTCCGGTGGTATATACTGTCAACAATCCAATTCAGTCCCGTGGTATATACTGTCAACAATCCAACTCAGTCCCGTGGTATATACTGTAAACAATCCAACTCATTCCTGTAGTATATACTGTCAACAATCCAACTCAGTCCGGTGGTATATACTGTCAACAATCCAATTCAGTCCCGTGGTATATACTGTCAACAATCCAACTCAGTCCCGTGGTATATACTGTCAACAATCCAACTCAGTCCGGTGGTATATACTGTCAACAATCCAATTCAATCCCGTAGTATATACCGTCAACAACACAAATCAGTTCCGTAACATGTAGTACGAAACCGTAATAATACTCTGAGCATAGCGAAGTGTAAAGTTTTGTGGCAGCCCTGTTACAAAAAACGTATAGTGTCACTGAGCAGAAGTAGTTGGTTGTGACCGCAACATTGCCGGTAGCTCTTCACAAAAAGAACAAACGTTATAACAGGCTACATATTTTGGTGGTTTTAAACATCTCTCATTTGATTAAATTATAATATTTTAATAATACACCGATTTTCAACTATTAATCGTGTGGAGTTTACAAAACAGTTAGATGCATTTATTAGACCAAATTTTTAGTTTCTCTACTACGTACGTATAATGAGTAGGAAAGTGTTGTATTCCACGCAAAAATTCGATACGGAGATTTCACCGGAAATACATGTTTTGAGGTGAGCTGAATCCAAAAAAAAACACTTTGGAAGCATGTCCGTCTGTGAGTCTGTGAACAGCATAACTTAAAAACCAAAAGTCGGATAAATACCAAACTCGGTATTTAAGCTCAATATCTTCCAAAGATGCGGCACGAAAATTTTCGTCAAACCCCACACCAAAATTAGCCTTTACATGGAACAGTTTTAGAAATGTTTGATTTTCTAAAAAAAGTGCCTTTAACGATTTTGATTAAAATACCATATGTGAAAGATATTTACATGGCAAATAAAATTTATATCTTGACTTCTCGGAGAATTACCTATGTCCTCTTTATTTGTAAGGAAATTTGCAGTCTTATACAATTGGTAAAGTTACCGGTAGACAAAAGTGCGCTACAAAACAAATTAGATGTCTTTAAAACACCAATTCCAATAAGTTTTTTTTAGCGTGAGCCGTTTTCAAGATATCCCTTATTAAAGGTTCGAATTGTTCATGGCTTGGTAATTCTCTTGAAGTGCTTTCAACATTCAGTTGTTTTTTTGTGATTGCATGGAACGCGCGTGTGTGTGTGTATATATATGAATTGCATGTAACGAAATATGTTTCTGCAAAGGTTTATTTGATTAAAATATAGTAGACAGAAAAATAAGCTTTAATAACACTAATTTTGTATACCCACTAATAAACGATAGAGGATAGAGAAACTCATGTGAATGTATCACATCAGAAACTTTTTTTTACTTACTTTGGAAAAAGTAATAGATGACGTGTCCAATAATGTGGAAATTGAAGAGGCTTGGAAAAGTGGATGTAACGTGTTAATACCGGAGAAATCAAAACAGAAAGTGATTAATAGTAAATTAGTAAAACCATAAATGGTAAATTGATGAGATCAGGAGCTCGTGATCGCAATTTTCGAAGTTGAAAACTATAATAAAGTTAAACGATGGAATTTGATTGCAACTTTCTGTAAGTTAATGTTTGTATTTCGATGGTTTGACTTCCCGCATTAGCGCCCGTCGTGCTTTCTTTCAGCATTGAGATTTCTTTTGTTTTCATAGCAACCACATTGCTTGTGGGAATGTCACCTTCCGATCTATAGCAACAATACTGATACCACAAACTAGTTACATCGGGCTAAAAGCGGTTAAATACGAAACTTGGTACCTACTGAAGTTCAGGACGTTTCAAGGATGCGACACGAAGATTTTTAAGAAAACCTCACACCCCAAACTACCCTTTACACGGAAAAATGTTCGATATTTTTGATTTTCTCAAAAATGGCCCTAACGATTTTTATTAAAATGCCATATTTTAAAGCTATTTTCATTACAAATAAAATGCATACTTTGAATTTTTTTATGAATGGTCTCAGAAGTCCTCTTCATTCGGAATGACTTTTGTATAAATGGTAAAACGCTGTAGATCTATTAAAGTACACAATTCGTCAATTTTTGTGGCGTTAAGTACTTCCGAGATATTCTTTGTTATGGGTTTGAATTCTCGAATACCTTATACTTTTCTGCAGATCACAATTTTTCTTTTTGTTTTTACTTTCTCTACTACGTATAGCAAGTAGGAGAAGTATTGTATTCCACTGAAAAAGTCGATGTCTAGATTTCACCCGAAATACACGTTTTGAAGCCCCTGAATAAAAGGTCCGTGTGTATCTCTATGAACAGCATAACTCAAAAAGAAAAAATGGATAAACATCAAACTTGGTATTTAGATTAAAGATTTTCCGAATATACAAAAAAATTTTCAAGAAAATTCCAGCACCCTAGACTACTCTTTACATGTGGAAGTTGTGGAATTTTTAAAAATGGCTCCAACGATTTTGTTTAAAATGCCATATATTACAGATATTTTCATGACAAACAAAATGTATATCTTGAATTTTCTGGGAATAGCCTATGAAGACCTCTTCATTCGGAGGGAGTTTTGTATAATTTTGTAGATATAACCGGTAAATGTTAAGCGATTGACGAAAACGTACAACACAAAAAGTGTAGATCTCTTTAAAACACAAATTTATTTCAAATATTGTTGTAACATAAGCTATTTCTGAGATATCGGTTATTAAAGGTTCGAATAGTTCATTTCTTTGTCATTCTCTCAAGTCCTGTCAAACTTTTGGTTGTTTCTCGCGATGGCATGGAAACGTATGTAATTTTAAGGCCAGCTTATAGCATCCAAGTCTTAAACATTTGACTATCGCAGTTCCCTTTGTATCTATAACGACATGTGTAATGTAGCTATTTCTGTAAAGGTTTATTTAGATTAAAATGAAGTAGATAGAAAAATAAGACTTAGTAAGAATAAATTGTATAACCAGAGCTAATCTGTGAATGTAGCACATCAGATTTTTTTTCGTGTTCATGCAAAGAAAACGAATTCCAAAGCCATCACTTAGTGACCTGATTTAAAAAGATTTAACTATCGGTTTAGCTTACTATATTTTTACTTTCTTGAATATGTATAGTAAGTAGGGGAAGTATTTCATTCCACAGAAAAAAACGATACCGAGATTTCACCGGAAATATATGTTTTTAAGACACCCTGAATAAAAAAAACATTTTTGGAAACATGTCCGTGTGTATGTCTGTCTGTGAACAGCATAACTCAGAAACGAACAATCGGATAAACACCAAACTTGGTATTTAGGTTCAGTATCTTCCAGAGATGCGACACGAAGGTTTTCAAGAAAATCCCCCGACCCCAGATTACCCTTTACATGGAACATTTTTCGAAAATTTTAGTTTTCTCAAAAATAGCTCTAACGATTTTGAATAAAATATCATAAGTGTAAGACATATTTATGGCAAATGAATTGTATATCTCGAATTTTTTGGGAATGTCTTCAAAAGTATTTTTTATTGTGAACAACTTTTGCATAACTGGTAAACCATAAGAGATAGACAAAATTTACCACACAAAAAATGTAGATCGCGTTAAAACACACAATTTATGTCATATACATTTTTTGTTGAGTGAACCATTTCAGAGATATTGCTTGTTATTCCCTTAAATTTTCCAATACTTATACTTTTTCTCAAATGGGAATTCGTTATTCATTTTTTTGTCCTGGTAATGCAAAGAGAATGGAATACTTCACATAGCAACCAGCTCTTAAAATATTTGACTATCGCTTAAGGCCTACCCATTCCCCTTGCATCTACAAGAAAATTAGCAATAAGATTAACATCTCGATTAACATAAAGCATATGGAGAATAAGCGTTTGTGAAAATAGTTTTTACAAGAGTAGAGAAATTCATGTGAGTGTAACACAACAGATTTGTTTCTTAAGCAACAAAATGGTGATTAATAAAGCTTTATCTGTTTTAACAAAAAGTTGACAAGAAAATGATCTTTTTTAAGAATAGTTATAGAAGAGTGAACAGAGAAAGTCATGTGAACGCTACACATAAACTTTTTAGTTTTTATAGTAAGAAACTATAGAAACTTACGTATAGTAAGTAGGCGAAGTATTTTATTCCACTCAAAAATTCGATGTAGAGAGCCACCTGAATTCAAAATTCGGTGTGTGTGTTTGTGAACGAAATACTCGAAAACAAAAAGTCGATTAAAACCTAAATTTGATGTATAAGTTCAGCATCTTCTAAGGCTGCAACACGAAGGTTTTCAAGAAAATCTCCCCACCTCAAACCTCGCTTTACGTGGCAAACGTTTAAAAAATTACGTTTTTCTCAATAATGTTTCTACGATTTTAAATAAAATACCATATGTTTAAAATATTTTGTAATAAAATAAAGTGTATATTTTGAATTTTCTGTGAATAGTCCCTGAAGTCCTCTTCATTCTGCAGCGTTCCTCCTCTTGTCAAGTTACGTAAATCAATTGACGAGGATGTTTTTGGAATCCCCTATATTCCCAGGTGGTAGGGGATAAGGAAACTCCAGGATCGAAAGGGGACATAAATAATTTAAAGGGTAAACTGGTATGAGTAATAATTATTCAACTACCATATGAATGCAGTTTGTAACAATTTAACACATATAAAATACAGTAAGATGTGGATAACATACATAAATTATCTGTCTGTGATCTGCGCAATCAACTAGTCGTGAATAAATACTAGCAAGAGCTATATACAAATGGAATGCAGTGACATGAATTTAGGTGTTAAAAAATCGTGTCCTTATTCCTTGTATTTCGTAATAAATTGAGCTAGAAATTACATACACTGCCGTTTGTGAAAATTGCAACACCAACAGGGAAACGCATGGATTCAATGAATTTAATAACCACAGGTTAGGTACATGACAAGTAACAAATGGAAAACTTTTCAAATCTATACATGCCCTTTGAGCCCTAATATTCAGTATTTGATGTGGCCTCCATGCGCTGCAATTAGAGCTGTTATACGCCGTGGCATTGAATCAAAAATGTTCTGAATAATTTCCTGAGGAATTTCCCTCCACGCAGTTTGTATTCGAGTCCACAAATCCGTGACACTGGTTACTGGAGGACCGTGACGCACCAGGTGCCGACCAACCATATCCCAGACATGTTCGATGGGCGACATGTCAGGCAAACGTGCAGGCCAGGGAAGCAATGGTACCCGTCGCTCTTTGAAGAAAGCTTGTACATGCCTCGCAATATGGGCCAGGCATTGTCCTGTTGAAATGTGGCCTGTGGAGATGCCTGAAGCAGGGGGAGTATCTCAGGCTCTACAACCACCATTAGATACCGGTTGCTGTTCAAAAGTGTCCTCAATTCGTAGGAGGCGAGATTGGTTGTGGTAACCAATGGCGCCCCAAACCATTACACCTGGTGTCTGTCCGCTATGCCGCTCAACAATGCAGCCCTCCAGGTTGCACTCACCACGGTACCACCGAACACGTATGCGGCCAACAGTGTAGGACACGTTGAAGCGGGACTCGTCCGAAAAGACTACATTTTGCCACTCAGCACACCAGTGACGGTGTTCACGTGTCCATTGCAGTCGGAGGAGCTTGTGGTTTCTGGACAATGGAAGCCAACGTGCATGCAACCAGCCCAACCTGCAGCAGAGGCCACGAACCGTTGATGCAGATAAGTTCACACCTGTTGCAGTGCTCCAGCGTCGAGCCAATACTGTAGATGAAGCTGTACGGTCTGTTATGGACATGCGGACAAGATGACGGTCATGCCGGGTTGTGGTCATGTTCCGTGGTCCAGTACCCGCTCTTCGCTGCGTACGACCTTCATCTATCCACTGCTTCCACACACGTATCACTATCGTAGCAGCATGCCCTTTACGAGCCGAAATGTCACGGTATGACAAACCCACTTCCCGGAGACCGATCATTCTGCCCCGTTCAAACTCACTCACATGCCGATATGGCTCCTTTGACGTCGACGAGGCTTACTGGCACTTACTTTACTGTTTCCACCTTGTTTGACAGCTCTGCACTGATTACTGTGGGCAAAACACTGACCGTGTCGGACCGACACGAGAGGCCTCTGCTCGGCCTACGTATATCTCATCTCTCTGCAATCCTGATCACGTATTGCTTGTACACTCTTCTACACTTCCACCAAGTTTGGAGTTATTCGGGAAATTCTTTCTTGGTGTTGCAATTTTCACAAAGGCAGTGTATATTTGTATATAACATAAAACTAATTTTAAAAGTGGGCATTCAATACAAGTAACTCACATTTTAGTAGAAATCGAGTACATCATATACCCTCAATTCCAACGCAGGTATTAAACCAATGAAAAAGCTGAATTTAAGGTAATTAGTACCGCATATAACGTACTCCTCTGCTTAGTGAACTCAGTTCATAGAACATAGCAAAAGTTGAATTCGCAGTGAATTAACTGCTCCATTAAAGCATGGCTGTTAACACAGCTTAATAACAAGCTGCACAACATTTAAAAGAGTTGAAAGAATCACCATATTATCCTTCCGCGTTAAATCAGAATTTTGAATGGTAGACGATATTCTAATGAGACATACTCAAAGTCCACAAAGTTAAATACAAAGAAACACATTAGGAAATATAATCATGATCTGCAGTGATCTCACTAGTATCGCGACGTAAGCTACTGGCCAAAGCCAGAAGTATTGACTCGTCGAAGGTTGAAATTCCTCTCTCTCTGTTTCGAAAATCAGGACAGGCCAGCCGTGCCGACGGGAGGTAGATGGAGGGTGCTTAAAACGCTTTAAGAACGAGACTTCTAGGGTGCATTCGAAAAATGGCAGAGGCGCTGGGATCGGTGTATAACTGTCCAAGGGGACTACTTTGAAGTGGATGGCAGCCAAATTTAAATCAGGTAATTTTATTCCCATTTACGGCACTTCATATTAAACAATTCGAACCATTAATAACGTATATCTCGGAAATGGCTGATGCCATAAAAAAGTTATTTGAAATAAAGAGATCCACATTTTTGTGCGGTAGGTCTTCGCCTATTGCTTAACGTTTAGCAGTTATACAAGATTATAGAAAATTCCTTCTGAATAAAGAGGACTTCATAGGCTATTCCGAGAAAATGCAAGTTATACATTTTAGTGGTCACGTAAATATAATTAATATATGGAATTTTAAACCCTTAAAATAAGATTTTTAATCCTAAATAAAAAAACAAAAAATTTAAAGATAGAACTATTTTTGAGAAAATCAAAAGCTTCGAAAAATGTTCCATGTAGGAGTGGTTCTTCGTATCGTATTTATGGGAGTATTCAACTTAAATCGCAAGTTTGGTGTTTATCCAACTTTTCGTTTTTAAGTTATATTGTTCAAAGACACACATACGGATCTTTTTCTAAAAACTGTTTTTATTCACGGGCCTCAAAACATGTATTTCTGTTGAATTCTTGGTATCAAATTTTTGGGTGGAATGCAATACCTTCTCTACGTACTATATACGTGGTAAAGAAAGTAAAACATAACGATAAATCAAGTTGTTTGACTAAATATTTTGAAGGGTGGTTTAGAATACTTGGCTGAAAGTTCCATAAGTTTTGCAGAATTCTTATTTATATACTGCCGTGTTATAAAATGTTATAACCTAGTCTGACTTTTCTGAGCATAAGGAACATTCAAGTTATTACTACAGAACGGTTGGCGAGCGGCTCGCGAACGGTTCGGCTCATGATGCATATGCACATTTAGACGTTAGATAACTGTAAAATATTGACCTTTACATGTGCTACTTTTGTGAGTAAAGTGAGATTAGGCCTATAGGTAGGTATAGGATACATATAAGTAAACTGAGCAAGTCACCCTGACCCCAAAGAGACCACAAGCGCGTGTGCTGTGTGCGGCTTCTTGGTTTGCTATGTTGAGACAGATAGTTCCGCATTATGAATCAGGCTTTCCAGTTCTTCGAAAGGATAGCAAGCTACAAACAGCGATTGATTAAGCGATTCAAACTCAATACCAGTAGTATGTATCAACAACTGTCAACATATAAATTTATGTGGTAAAACCCGGCCTAACCGAAAGGACGGAGAATAAGCGAGACAAATCTTGTGTTACGTTCACATGGCTTTCTCTACCATCGCCTATTAGTGGGTATACAAATCATTCTTATCTTTCTACCTACTTCATTATAATCGAGATAAACCTTTGCAGAAATAGTTGCATTTCACATTTCTTTACAGATACAAAGAGAACAGCGATAGTCACATGTTTAAGAAGTGGACGCTATATGCTGGCCTTAAAATTCCATACTGTTTCCATGATATCACGAGAAACAACTTAATGTTGAAAGGACTTCAAAACAACAACAAAGTGTTGAACAATTCGAACCATTAATAATGGATATCTCGGAAATGGCTTATTCCACAAAAAAGTTATTTTGACAAATTGTGTGTTTTAAAGATATCCACACTTTTTGTGTAGTGCGATTTCCTCTATCGGCAGGGTTTGCCCGAACGAACCCTGCTCTTGTTCGTCGTTGGCTGATCTCTCAGTGCGGCTCTTGGGTTGCATCAGTGGCGTGCTTTGTCGATAGTGGAACTAAACACACGCCGCATAACGTGAATATCTAATAACAGTGATCTAATATGTTACATTTATAGCATTACAAATTAAGTACATGCATGGATTGCAAGCATATTTGTTACAATTTTTCAAGGTATTTGTCACACCTAGTTCTACGTTACAGTAATAGTAAAACATTTTCTCTCTATTTATCTATTTGATTAATATAAGTATATACTTTAGACACATGTGTATAGAAACTTAATCAGAAGGAATAAACAGAAACGATGGTTCCACGTTTAACTCATCAACACTAAACTTAACAGGAACGACATTGTATTTCAGAATACAAAACGGATAGCACGTTCACAACAATTTAAGATAACTTATAGCAATATTGAATGAAACTTAAGCCGAAATTGAACTAACATTCCATGTCTTCCCTGTCTGTCGGTAGCCCCAACATGCCCATAACACTCCAATTGAGGTGATAAGATTCACGGTAAATATTTTTCTTCCATTTTCCGCACTCGTACAGCTTGCCGAGATATGCACCCACGACTCCTCCTTCTCGCAGATAGGACATATTTTCATACTACACACTACACTACTTCACCGGTAACATTTATTTAAGCCCTATCTAATGAGTTTGGTACATGACCGTTTTTATATATTGCTCCATGCCTCACTCAGATTTTAGCCCAGACTGTACTTCCAACCAAATCTTCTCTGTGCATTGCGCAATGGTTCGTTGCCTGCCAATATGACAAAGGCGGTTCTTAATCCTCCACACACTCCGCCTATTTCCTGATACGCATCCAAGAGAAGCCCACCCGTATGATTTCCAATCCTTTAACTTTTATACCGATGTCGACATTGCTTCTATTTTCAGCTGTTTACGGTAACAGACCACCCTGATTGGTGATTGATTTCCTTAAACAATTGTCATCCAACACATAATTACCTTGATTTTGTACCAACTAACAGCATAACGCTGACAGTAAGTACTCCGCCCTCCCCATGGGAGTGGTCCTGTAAAATTCAAAACATTTAATCGATTTGGAATAAAAGAGATCAGCGGATGGATGCTGCTCCTGAAACGGCAACCGTTGAGGAGCCTATAAACATATAGAAGCTATCTCCTACCAAACCACCACCTTAAAAAACCAAAATCACCTTCCTACAACCATCCTACCATCTCTGTGCTTAAACTCTTCTAAGGGCAGGTACACAGTAGCACTACTTACGCTCACCACGAGCCTACCAGACTGGAGTGAGTGAGTAAGTGAATGACAGTGAGCGAGCGGGATGGCTCAAGCGGTAGGGTCTGTGGTCCGGATTCGGGAGGTCCCTGATTCGATTCCCGGTGACCGCCCTCTCTGATCATGGGGTTCTTAGCCGTTTTCCTGTGATCCCAAAGTGAATGCCGGGGTGCTGTATTCTACCACGATATCTCCTTTCCCCCATTTCGTCTCATTTCATCTCCCTTTCAACGTTTCAGGTGTGCTTTCAGGTGCTGTGGTGTTGGCGGTGCCGGGCAGATGGAGTAGACGCATGTGCGTTTGAAAGATTTCTCCCCGTGAACGCCAGAGTGACCGGTCCCACCCGTTAGGGTCCCTGTGTCGCCTTCTTAGAATTCCTCGGGTGTTCAAACTGGAAATGTTAGGGACCGCGCGTCTCTGTGGGCCTGCGATCTCCTACGGCTCCTTCACCTCATCCCTGCCTCTCAGGGGATGTAGCCACAATAGATCAAAACGATCGCAGTGCGCAAAGTGTCCCCCTCCAATAAACACATCCTACATTCTACTCTGATTTTGCATTCTATTGTCTCATTATACACCTCGAATTTTCTCATTATTCTGCAAGGAAAAGAGAAGAAGCAAAGTAGAAAAAGGTCGCGTCGAACCAAAGAATAGCAAACCTGACTGTTAGCACCCAGATTTTGTACTCGCAACTAAAAAGGGAATAAAAAATACGATACGGAATACAGAGACAATAGACCTCTCAACCTTGTTTAAATTCTAACATGTTTCTATTTATAAAAGTATAAGAGTAAGAATAATAGTTTTCAAATATTAGTAGTGAAATCTCAATGTTTGCCTCTACAACGTCGAGATATAATTATGCCGCCATTTTGAGTAAATTAAGTGTTCATAGCTCCAAAACGCTTTCCTTTAGTTTGAACAAAATCAACTTTTAAATCTTCTACTACTTAATTATAGTAGATAGAAGAAGTATTGCATTCCACCCAAATATTCTATATCAAGATTAAACGAAAATACACGTCTTGCACCTCTCTGAATAAATAAATTCTAATGTGATACATTCACATGACCTTCTCTTCCCCCTATCGTTTATTAGTGGGTATACAAATTATTCTTACTAAAGCTTATTGTTCTTCTACTACATTTTAATCGAAATAAACCTTTACAGAAATAGCTATATAACACATTTTGTGATAGATACAAAGGGAACAGCGTTAGTCAAATGTTAAAGAACTGGACGCTGTATGCTCGCCTTGAAATGTCATACTGTTTCCATGACATTGCGAAAAACAACTGAAAATCGATGAGAAAGTATTGAACAAATCGAACCATTAATAACGATATCTTGAAAATGACTGATACTACAGAAAACGTTATTAGAAATAAATTGTGTTGTTTAAAGAGATCTACTTTTTTTACTTTTTCTTGTGGTACATTATCGTCTATCGCCTAACGTTTACCAATTATACAAGATTCTACAAAACTCCTTGCAAATGAAGAGGGCTTCCAAAGCTATTCCCAGAAAATTCAAGGTATACATTTTATTTTCCATGCAAACGTCTTTAATATATGGTATTTTAATCAAGATCGTTACAGTATTTTTTTAGAAAATTATAAATTTCGAAACATTTTCCATGTAAATGATAGTTTGGGATGAAGGATCTTTTTATAACTCTTTGTGTCACATCCTTGGAAGGTACTGAACGTAAATACCAAGTTTCCTATTTATCCTATTTATTATTTCTTTTTTATGCTGTTCACACACACACACACAGGGACCTCTTTCTAAAAATTTTGCTTTATTCAGGGGCTCAAAACATGTATTTTCGTGAAACCTTTGTATTGAATTTTTTGGGGTATAATGCAATACCTTGTCTACCTACTATGTACTTGGTAGACAAAGTAAAAATCATTTTTAGAAAAGGTTTGTGTGTCTCTGTGTCTGTCTGAACAGCATATCTTAATAACGAAAAGTCGATTAAATAGACAATTTGGTATTTAGTTTCAGCGTTTTCTAAGGATGAGACACAAAGATTTTCAATAAAATCCCCACTCCAAACTACATGAAAAATATATTCTCTATTTTTAATTTTTCAAAAATGGCTTGTAAAAGATTACCCAACATAATGATGGAGTGCCTACCACCACGAAGGAGGAGAAAAGGAAGACCGCATAGCACGTGGATTCGAGGAATTAGAGGGGCAATGATGGATTTGGAAATTGAGGAAGGTTTATGGTCCAACAAGCAAGAATGGAGAAAAGTGATAAGGTGTTAAAAACTGTAGTCTTGGGTGCCGGAAAAGTGTTTGTACATTTTAAACCGGAATATATAAGACTATATATATATGGTTTTAACGATTTTGATTAAAATACCTTATTTTTAAGATATTCAAAAGAGAAATAAAATCTATATCTTGAATTTTATAGGAATAGCATGTGACGTCCTATTCATTCTAAATGACTTTGGTATTATTGATAAGCCGTAAGAGATAGACGAAATATTACTGCACTAAAAATGTTGTCCTGTTAAATGATTGACACAAATTATTCAAAAGTGTTAGGGGCGTTGAACGCTTCCCACATATTCTTTGTTACTGGTTTGAATTTTCAAATACTTTTACTTTTTTCGGATAAAGCTCCGTATACCTCAATAAGAGAGATAATATATACGGAATCGATTCAGAGCAGGAGTAATTCACGACTGATGGAAGGGGGGCCCTCCCACCTGCTCAGAAAAGTTCCCTTGTTTATACAGGCGAATTTGGCGATGTTTTGATGTAGGTTCTACCAAATGAATAAAGGGAAATATATCGAATTAAATGAGCCAGCGTATAGAAATATAGCGCAATGAGGGCAGAAAACGCGGCATAGTGTAGCGTAAGGGTGAGTGACCTTAAGCTGAGATTGAGAGTAAGAAAATTGATTGTGACGGCTGTAACAAATGTTCGGGTTTACTCGCAGATTTTGTGAGAAAGAAGATTGAATTAGCGGGATTATAAATACAACACGGTGTGCTTCGAAAGGCAACTCATTGCGAAAATGTGTAAACCAGAGGAACGTAAACACACACACACACACACACACACACACACACACACACACACACCCCTAAGCTTAACCTAACCTAACCTATCGCTCCCGGGAATCAGAAGCCACATTCTGCATAAAAAGAACTAAACCATTTAAATTATCGCTCCCGGAAAAAGAAGCCACATTTTATATTAAAAATAATAAACCTAACCTATCGCTCCTGGGAATCAGAAGGATCCGATTGATTAAAAAGATCTGATTTATTAAAAAGATCTATGGATCCTTGACGAATACGGGATAATAGCCCTCTCTTCAAATAGTAAATCCCATTTGTTTTTTCTCATAGTCATGCAAAGATCATGGGCTTCCAGAGCCATGACGTACCGATCCGCATTATAAAAATCTGAATATCATATACACCCAATGTATTCTTCTTATACCTACACCGAAATCTGTAAATGTGCAAAGACAGTTTATATCTATGAGCAAGAAGTAGATACCAAAGCTGGATGGCTCAGGCGGCAACTTCTGTGACCCGCATTCGGGAAGCCTCAGGTTTCAAATACCGTAAGCCGTCCAATCAGACTGATTTATGTTTCCCGCGGTTTTCCTCATTCCCGAAGGCAAATACCGTTTTGGATATTATAACCCTGTGACCCACAGTTAAAGCTGAAGCTTGTTCCTTTGCGCCTATGCCTGAGAGAGGCACGGTTGGCTCTGCGCGCAGTGGTCCGTGGTTAGTACCTCGCGCGGGTACGGGTCGCCGCAGTCTTGACATTACCGTACCTGTTTTGAGTTCCTCTCATCGGAGCTACTTCTTCTTCTGCTGCTCTTCCGTCGGCGGATGATGTACTCGTAATGACTTGGTGTGTGGTTTTCCTCGGCTAGGTTGGTTCTCAGTGGAGACGTGCACGTAGACTCTACCTATCGGAAGGATAAGCGTCGGCAATCCAGGTTGTGGGATAAAGGAAGTCCAGGAGAAATATGAAGCACCACGGAGTCTCACAGGACGGAAATTTATTACCACAATAAATAATGTTCCTGGTCACTAGGAACTGAAGTTTCTCTCGCGTCTCACGGCCCGTTGTTAGTTCGCTGCGCGTGGGCGTCACTTATTCCGCGAGGCAGCACTACAAATTCACGCGACGATGGTGTACTTAGGCACTTTACAGAAGCTACCACGATTACCCGGGCCCTATTTGCGCGCACAATTCAACTCCCGAGTGACGTGGAGTCTGTATCCGGGATTACATAGCGACTGGCTCTGAGATATTTATTCATCCTATCCCCCACTCGATACTTAACGTTTCTCCTACATTATTGGACCACTTTTCGTAGGATGCTAAGCGTCCGTTTAACATTTCGTATTTTCTCTAGCATCTCATTGGCTGCATTTATCCTGCGACTTTTTCCCCTCGTGTCACGGATGTCTTCCGCATTCCAAAGCTGACAGACAGACTCCCTTCCCACGAAACTGTCGGATTTAAGGCAACTATCCCCTCGTGGACCAGGAACCTTATACATAGGCAAAATATTATGCTGTACTAAAATATACAATTACAGATGATTCAGATTCTCTACATATACATCTGTACATAAAAATGATGGGCAAAAAATATTATCGAATACAAATACATATTTGGGCGCATATAGCTAAAGTCAGCGTCAAAGCTTAAGTCTAACGCAATAGAAAAAAGAAAACAGTAGTGCTAGTGAATGCTCTAACATCTATCCACAGATAATGAAAGGAGCAGCCTGGGAGACACCCTAATGCCCGGCGCGTATAGAACCAGGGGTAGAGTTGCTTGCATTAAGGACTCTGGGAACATGTGTCGAAGCTCCCATCTACGTCACAGGAACAGGCACAGTAGCTTGACACTAAGGTCTCTGTGGACACGTGCCGAAGGTGCCAACTGACCGTCACACAATCAGAGGTACAGTTGCTTGATACTTAGGTCTCTGTTGATATGCGTCGAAGCTGGCGTCTGCCGTCACGGAAACAGAGGTACAAATGCTTAACACTGAGGTCTCTGTTGATATGCGTCGAAGCTGCCGTCTGCTCGTCACAGAAACAGAGGTACAGTTGCCTGTCACTAAGATCTATGTGGACATGTGTCAAAGCTGCTATCTGCCATCAAAGAAACAGAGGCACAATTGCTTGACACTAAGGTCCATGTGGACATGTCTCGAAGATGCTGTCTGCTCGTCACAAAAACAGAGGTACAGTTGCCTGTCACTGAGATCTATGTGGACATGTGTCGAAGCAGCAATCCGCCCGTCACACAATCAGAGTTACAGTTGCTTGATACTTAGGTCTCTGTTGATATGATTCGAAGCTGCTGTCTGCCGTCACGAAAACAGAGGTACAATTGCTTGACACTAAGGTCTATGTGGACATGTGTCGAAGCTGCCGTCTGCAAGTCACAGAAACAGAGGTACAGTTGCCTGTCACTAAGGTCTATGTGGACAAGTGTGGAAGATGCCGTCTGCTCGTCACAGAAACAGAGGTACAGTTGCCTGTAACTAAGATCTATGCGGACATGTGTCAAAGCTGCTATCTCCCCGTCACACAATCAGAGGTACAGTTGCTTGATACTGAGGTCTCTGTTGATAGGCGTCCAAGCTACTGTCTGCTCGTCACAGAAACAGAGGTACAGTTGCCTGTCACTAAGATCTATGTAGACATGTGTCGAAGCTGCCGTCTGCTCGTCACGGACACCGAGGTACAATTGCTTGACACTAAGGTCCATGTGCACATGTGTCAAAGCTGCCATCTGCTCGTCACAGAAACAGAGGTACAGTTGCCTGTCACTAAGATCTATGTGGACATGTGTCGAAGCAGCAATCCGCTCGTCACACAATCAGAGGTACAGTTGCTTGATACTGAGGTTTCTGTTGATATGCGTCGAAGCTGCTGTCTGCCGTCACGGAAACAGAGGTACAATTGCTTGACAATAAGGTCTATGTGGACATGTGTCAAAGCTGTCATCTGCCCGTCACACAACCAGAGTTAAGGTTGCTTGATACTGAGGTCTGTTGATATGCGTCAAAGCTGCTGTCTTCCGTCACGGAAACAGAGGTACAATTGCTTGACACTAAGGTCTGTGCGGACATTTGTCGAAACTGCTATCTGCCGTCACAGAAACAGAGGTATAGTTGCTTGACACTAAGGTCTATGTGGACATGTGTCCAAGCTGCCGTCTGCTCGTCACAGAAACAGAGGTACAGTTGCCTGTCACTAAGATCTATGTGGATATGTGTCAAAGCTGCCATCTGTCCGTCACACAGTCAGAGGTACAGTTGCTTGATACTGAGGTCTCTGTTGATATGCGTCGAAGCTACTGTCTGCTCGTCACAGAAACAGAGGTACAGTTGCCTGTCACTAAGATCTATGTAGACATGTGTCGAAGCTGCCGTCTGCTCGTCACGGAAACCGAGGTACAATTGCTTGACACTAAGGTCCATGTGGACATGTGTCGAAGCTGCCATCTGCTCGTCACAGAAACAAAGGTACAGTTGCCTGTCACGAAGATCTATGTGTACATGTGTCGAAGCAGCAATCCGCTCGTCACACAATCAGAGGTAAATTTGCTTGTTACTGAGGTCTCTGTTGATATGCGTGAAAGCTGCTGTCAGCCGTCACGGAAACAGAGGTATAGTTGCTTGACACTAAGGTGTATGTGGACCTGTGTCGAAGCTGCCGTCTGCTCGTCACAGAAACAGAGGTACAGTTGCCTGTCACAAAGATGTATGTGGACATGTGTCATAGCTGCCATCTGCCCGTCACACAATCAGAGATAAGTTTGCTTGATACTGAGGACTCTGTTGATATGCGTCAAAGCTGCTGTCTGCCGTCACGGAATCAGAGGTACAATTGCTTGACACTAAGGTCTATGTGGACCTGTGTCGAAGCTGCCATCTGCCGTCACAGAAACAGAGCTATAGTTGCTTGACACTAAGGTCTATATGGACATGGGTCAAAGCTGCCATCTGCCCGTCACACAACCAGAGGTAAGGTTGCTTGATACTGAGGTCTGTTGATATGCGTCAAAGCTGCTGTCTTCCGTCACGGAAACAGAGGTACAATTACTTGACACTAAGGTCTGTGTGGACATTTGTCGAAACTGCTATCTGCCGTCACAGAAACAGACGTATAGTTGCTTGACACTAAGGTCTATGTGGACATGTGTCGAAGCTGCCGTCTGCTCGTCACAGAAACAGAGGTACAGTTGCCTGTCACTAACATCTATGTGGACATGTGTCAAAGCTGCCATCTGTCCGTCACACAATCAGAGGTACAGTTGCTTGATACAGAGGCCTCTGTTGATGTGCGTCGAAGCTGCCTTCTGCCGTCACGGACACAGAGGTACAATTGCTTGACACTAAGGTGTATGTCGACCTGTGTCGAAGCTGCCGTCTGCTCGTCACAGAAACAGAGGTACAGTTGCCTGTCACTAAGATGTATGTGGACATGTGACAAAGCTGCCATCTGCCCGTCACAGAAGCAGAGGTACAGTTGCTTGACACTAAGGTCTATGTGGACATTTGTCGAAACTGGTATCTGCCGTCACAGACACAGAGGAACAGTTGCTTGACACTAAGGTCTATATAGACATGTGTCAAAGCTGCTATCTGCCCGTTACAGAAACAGAGGTACAGTTGCCTGTCACTAAGATCTATGTGGACATTTGTCAAAGCTGCCATCTGGCCGTCACAGCAGCAGTGATAAAGTTGCTTGACACTAAGGTGTATGTGGACATTTGTCGAAACTGCTCTCTGCCGTCACAGAAGCAGAAGTACAGCTGCCTGTCGCTAAGATCTATGTGGACATTTGTCGAAACTGCTATCTGGCCGTCACAGAAGCAGCGGTACATATGCTTGGTACTGAGGTCTCTGTTGATATGCGTCGAAATTGCTGTCTGCCGTCGCGGAAACAGAGGTACAATTACTTGACACTAAGGACTATGTAGACATGTGTCGAAGCTGCGTCTTCACGTCACACAAACAGAGGTACAGTTGCCTGTCCCTAAGATCTATGTGGACATTTGTCGAAACTGCTATCTGGCCGTCACAGAAGCAGCGGTACAGATGCTTGATACTGAGGTCTCTGTTGATATGCGTCGAAATTGCTGTCTGCCGTCGCGGAAACAGAGGTACAATTGCTTGACACTAAGGTCTATGTGGACATTTGTCGAAGCTGCTGTCTGCCGTCAGGGAAACAGAGGTACAATTGCTTGACACTAAGGTCTGTGTAGACATGTGTCGAAGCTGCCGTCTTCTCGTCACACAAACAGAGGTACAGTTGCCTGTCACTAAGATCTATGTAGACATGTGTCAAAGCTGCCATCTGCTCGTCACACAAACAGAGGTACAGTTGCTTGTCACTAAGATCTATGTAGACATGTGTCGAAGCTGCTGTCTGCCGTCACGGAAACAGAGGTACAATTGCTTGACACTAAGGTCTATGTAGACATGTGTCGAAGCTCCGTCTTCTCGTCACACAAACAGAGGTACAGTTGCCTGTCACTAAGATCTATGTAGCCATGTGTCGAAGATGCCGTCTGCTCGTCACACAAACAGAGGTACAGTTGCCTGTGACTAAGATCTATGTGGACATGTGTCGAAGCTGCCGTCTGCTCGTCACGGAAACCGAGGTACAATTGCTTTACACTAAGGTCTCTGTTTATATGCGTCGAAGTTGCTGTCTGCCGTCACGGAAACAGAGGTACAATTGCTTGACACTAAGGTCTATGTGGACATTTGTCGAAGCTGCTGTCTGCCGTCACGGAAACAGAGGTACAATTGCTTAACACTAAGGTCTCTGTAGACATGTGTCGAAGCTGCCGTCTGCTCGTCACAGAAACAAAGGTACAGTTGCCTGTCACTAAGAACTATGTGGACATGTGTCAAAGCTGCCATCTGCCCGTCACACAATGAGAGGTACAGTTGCTTGATACTGAGGTCTCTGTTATATGCGTCGAAGCTGCTGTCTGCCATCACGGAAACAGAGGTACAATTGCTTGACACTAAATTCTATGTGGACGTGTGTCGAAGCTGCCGTCTGCTCGTCACAGAAACAGAGGTACAGTTGCCTGTTACTAAGATGTATGTGGACATGTGACAAAGCTGTCATCTGCCCGTCACAGAAGCAGAGGTACAGTTGCTTGACACTAAGGTCTATGTGGACATTTGTCGAAACTGCTATCTGCCGTCACAGAAACAGAGGTAAAATTCCTTGACACTAAGGTCTATGTGGATATCTGTCGAAGCATCCGTCTGCTCGTCACAGAAACAGAGGTACAGTTGCCTGTCACTAAGATGTATGTGGACATGTGACAAAGCTGCCATCTGTCCGTCACAGAAGCAGAGGTACAGTTGCTTGACACTAAGGTCTATGTGGACATTTGTCGAAACTGCTATCTGCCGTCACAGAAGCAGAGGTGCAGTTTCTTGACACTAGGGTCTATGTGGACATTTGTCGAAACTGCTATCTGCCGTCACAGAAGCAGAGGTACAATTGCTTGACACTAAGGTCTATGTAGACATGTGTCGAAGCTGCGTCTTCTCGTCACACAAACAGAGGTACAGTTGCCTGTCACTAAGATCTATGTAGACATGTGTCGAAGCTGCCGTCTGCTCGTCACACAAACAGAGGTACAATTGCTTGACACTAAGGTCTATGTAGACATGTGTCGAAGCTGCCGTCTGCTCGTCACACAAACAGAGGTACAATTGCTTGACACTAAGCTCTATGTAGACATGTGTCGCAGCTGCGTTTTCTCGTCACAATAACAGAGGTACAATTGCTTGACACTAAGGTCTATGTAGACATGTGTCGAAGCTGCCGTCTGCTCGTCACACAAACAGAGGTACAGTTGCCTGTCACTAAGATCTATGTGGACATGTGTCGAAGCTGCCGTCTGCTCGTCACAGAAACAGAGGTACAGTTTCCTGTCACTAAGATCTATGTGGACATGTGTCAAAGTTGCCATCTGGCCGTCACAGAAACAGAGGTACAGTTGCTTGATACTAAGGTCTATGTGGACATGTGTCAAAGCTGCCATCTGCCGTCACAAGCAGAGGTACAGTTGCTTGACACTAAGGTCTATGTGGACATGTGTCAAAGCTGCCATCAGCCCGTCACAAAAGTAGAGGTACAGTTGCCTGCCACTAAGGTCTATGTGGACATTTGTCGAAACTGCTGTCTGTCGTCACGGAAACAGAGGTGTAATTGCTTGACTCTAAGGTCTATGTGGACATGTGTCGAAGCTGCCGTCTGCTCGTCACAGAAACAGAGGTACAGTTTCCTGTCACTAAGAACTATGTGGACATGTGTCAAAGCTGCCATCTGGCCCTCACAGAAACAGAGGTACAGTTGCTTGACACTAAGATCTATGTGGACATGTGTCAAAGCTGCCATCTGTCCGTCACACAGTCAGAGGTACAGTTGCTTGATACTGAGGTCTCTGTTGATATGCGTCGAAGCTACTGTCTGCTCGTCACAGAAACAGAGGTACAGTTGCCTGTCACTAAGATCTATGTAGACATGTGACGAAGCTGCCGTCTGTTCGTCACGGAAACCGAGGTACAACTGCTTGACACTAAGGTCCTTGTGGACATATGTCGAAGCTGCCATCTGCTCGTCACAGAAACAATGGTACAGTTGCCTGTCACGAAGATCTATGTGGACATGTGTCGAAGCAGCAATCCGCTCGTCACACAATCAGAGGTACAGTTGCTTGATACTGAGGTTTCTCTTGATATGCGTCGAAGCTTCTGTCTGCCGTCACGGAAACAGAGGTACAATTGCTTGACACTAAGGTCTATGTGGACATGTGTCGAAGCTGCCGTCTGCTCGTCACAGAAACAGAGGTACAGTTGCCTGTCACTAAGGTCTATGTGGACATGTGTGGAAGCTGCCGTCTGCTCGTCACAGAAACAGAGGTACAGTTGCTTGACACTAAGATCTATGTGGACATGTGTCAAAGCTGCCATCTGTCCGTCACACAGTCAGAGGTACAGTTGCTTGATACTGAGGTCTCTGTTGATATGCGTCGAAGCTACTCTCTGCTCGTCCCAGAAACAGAGGTACATTTGCCTGTCACTAAGATCTATGTAAACATGTGTCGAAGCTGCCGTCTGCTCGTCACGGACACCGAGGTACAATTGCTTGACACTAAGGTCCATGTGGACATGTGTCGAAGCTGCCATCTGCTCGTCACAGAAACAGAGGTACAGTTGCCTGTCACTAAAATCTATGTGGACATGTGTCGAAGCAGCAATCCGCTCGTCACACAATCAGAGGTAGAGTTGCTTGATACTGAGGTTTCTGTTGATATGCGTCGAAGCTGCTGTCTGCCGTCACGGAAACAGAGGTACAATTGCATGGCACTAAGGTCTATGTGGACATTTGTCGAAGCTGCCGTCTGCTCGTCACAGAAACAGAGGTACAGTTGCCTGTCACTAAGATCTATGTGGACATGTGTCAAAGCTGCCTTCTGCCCGTCACACAATCAGAGCTAAAGTTGCTTGATACTGAGGTCTCTGTTTATTTGCGTGAAAGCTGCTGTCTGCCGTCACGGAAACAGAGGTGTAGTTGCTTGACACTAAGGTCTATGTGGACATGTGTCGAAGCTGCCGTCTGCTCGTCACAGAAACAGACGTACAGTTGCCTGTCACTAAGAAGTATGTGGACATGTGTCAAAGCTGCCATCTCCCCGTCACACAATCAGAGGTAAGTTTGCCTGAAACTGAGGTCTGTGTTGATATGCGTCAAAGCTACTGTCTGCCGTCACAGAAACAGAGGTATAGTTGCTTGACACTAAGGTCTATGTGGACATGTGTCAAAGCTGCCATCTGCCCGTCACACAACCAGAGGTAAGGTTGCTTGATACTGAGGTCTGTTGATATGCGTCAAAGCTGCTGTCTTGCGTCACGGAAACAGAGGTACAATTGCTTGACACTAAGGTCTGCGCGGACATTTATCGAAACTGCTATCTGCCGTCACAGAAACAGAGGTATAGTTGCTTGACACTAAGGTCTATGTGGACATGTGTCGAAGCTGCCGTCTGCTCGTCACAGAAACAGAGGTACAGTTGCCTGTCACTAGGATCTATGTGGACATGTGTCAAAGCTGCCATCTGTCCGTCACACAGTCAGAGGTACAGTTGCTTGATACTGAGGTCTCTGTTGATATGCGTCGAAGCTACTGTCTGCTCGTCACAGAAACAGAGGTACAGTTGCCTGTCACTAAGATCTATGTAGACATGTGTCGAAGCTGCCGTCTGCTCGTCACGGAAACAGAGGTACAATTGCTTGACACTAAGGTCCATGTGGACATGTGTCGAAGCTGCCATCTGCTCGTCATAGAAACAAAGGTACTGTTCCCTGTCACGAAGATCTATGTGGACATGTGTCGAAGCAGCAATCCGCTCGTCACACAATCAGAGGTACAGTTGCTTGATACCGAGGTTTCTGTTGATATGCGTCGAAGCTGCTGTCGGCCGTCACGGAAACAGAGGTACAATTGCTTGACACTAAGGTCTATGTGGACATGTGTCGAAGCTGCCGTCTGCTCGTCACAGAAACAGAGGTACAGTTGCCTGTCACTAAGATCTATGTGGACATGTGTCAAAGCTGCCATCTGCCCGTCACACAAACAGAGGTAAAGTTGCTTGATACTGAGGTCTTGATTTATATGCGTGAAAGCTGCTGTCTGCCGTCACGGAAACAGAGGTATAGTTGCTTGACACTAAGGTCTATGTGGACATGTGTCGAAGCTGCCGTCTGCTCGTCACAGAAACAGAGGTACAGTTGCCTGTCACTAAGATGTATGTGGACATGTGTCAAAGCTGCCATCTGCCCGTCACACAATCAGAGGTAAGTTTGCTTGATACTGAGGTCTCTGTTGATATGCGTCAACGCTGCTGTCTGCCGTCACGGAAACAGAGGTACATTTGCTTGATACTAAGGTCTATGTGGACCTGTGTCGAAGCTGCCATCTGCCGTCACAGAAACAGAGATATAGTTGCCTGTCACTAAGGTCTATGTGGACAAGTGTGGAAGCTGCCGTCTGCTCGTCACAGAAACAGAGGTACAGTTGCCTGTAACTGAGATCTATGCGGACATGTGTCAAAGCTGCTATCTCCCCGTCACACAATCAGAGGTACAGTTACTTGTTACTGAGGTCTCTGTTGATATGCGTCCAAGCTACTGTCTGCTCGTCACAGAAACAGAGGTACAGTTGCCTGTCACTAAGATCTATGTAGACATGTGTCGAAGCTGCCGTCTGCTCGTCACGGACACCGAGGTACAAATGCTTGACACTAAGGTCCATGTGCACATGTGTCAAAGCTGCCATCTGCTCGTCACAGAAACAGAGGTACAGTTGCCTGTCACTAAGATCTATGTGGACATGTGTCGAAGCAGCAATCCGCTCGTCACACAATCAGAGTTACAGTTGCTTGATACTGAGGTTTCTGTTGATATAAGTCGAAGCTGCTGTCTGCCGTCACGGAAACAGAGGTACAATTGCTTGACAATAAGGTCTATGTGGACATGTGTCAAAGCTGCCATCTGCCCGTCACACAACCAGAGTTAAGGTTGCTTGATACTGAGGTCTGTTGATATGCGTCAAAGCTGCTGTCTTCCGTCACGGAAACAGAGGTACAATTGCTTGACACTAAGGTCTGTGCGGACATTTGTCGAAACTGCTATCTGCCGTCACAGAAACAGAGGTATAGTTGCTTGACACTAAGGTCTATGTGGACATAAGTCGAAGCTGCCGTCTGCTCGTCACAGAAACAGAGGTACAGTTGCCTGTCACTAAGATCTATGTGGACATGTGTCAAAGCTGCCATCTGTCCGTCACACAGTCAGAGGTACAGTTGCTTGATACTGAGATCTCTGTTCATATGCGTCGAACCTACTGTCTGCTCGTCACAGAAACAGAGGTACAGTTGCCTGTCACTAAGTTCTATGTAGACATGTGTCGAAGCTGCCGTCTGCTCGTCACGGAAACCGAGGTACAAGTGCTTGACACTAAGGTCCATGTGGACATGTGTCGAAGCTGCCATCTGCTCGTCACAGAAACAAAGGTACAGTTGCCTGTCACGAAGATATATGTGGACATGTGTCGAAGCAGCAATCCGCTCGTCACACAATCAGAGGTAAAGTTGCTTGATACTGAGGTCTGTTGATATGCGTCAAAGCTGCTGTCTTCCGTCACGGAAACAGAGGTACAATTACTTGACACTAAGGTCTGTGTGGACATTTGTCGAAACTGCTATCTGCCGTCACAGAAACAGAGGTATAGTTGCTTGACACTAAGGTCTATGTGGACATGTGTCGAAGCTGCCGTCAGCTCGTCACAGAAACAGAGGTACAAGTGCCTGTCACTAACATCTATGTGGACATGTGTCAAAGCTGCCATCTGTCCGTCACACAATCAGAGGTACAGTTGCTTGATACAGAGGTCTCTGTTGATGTGCGTCGAAGCTGCCTTCTGCCGTCACGGAAACAGAGGTACAATTGCTTGACACTAAGGTGTATGTCGACCTGTGTCGAAGCTGCCGTCTGCTCGTCACAGAAACAGATGTACAGTTGCCTGTCACTAAGATGTATGTGGACATGTGACAAAGCTGTCATCTGCCCGTCACAGAAGCAGAGGTACAGTTGCTTGACACTAAGGTCTATGTGGACATTTGTCGAAACTGGTATCTGCCGTCACAGACACAGAGGAACAGTTGCTTGACACTAAGGTCTATATGGACATGTGTCAATGCTGCTATCTGCCCGTTAATGAAACAGAGGTACAGTTGCCTGTCACTAAGATCTATGTGGACATTTGTCAAAGCTGCCATCTGGCCGTCACAGCAGCAGTGATAAGGTTGCTTGCCACTAAGGTGTATGTGGACATTTGTCGAAACTGCTCTCTGCCGTCACAGAAGCAGAAGTACAGCTGCCTGTCGCTAAGATCTATGTGGACATTTGTCGAAACTGCTATCTGGCCGTCACAGAAGCAGCGGTACATATGCTTGATACTGAGGTCTCTGTTGATATGCGTCGAAATTGCTGTCTGCCGTCGCGAAAACAGAGGTTCAATTACTTGACACTAAGGACTATGTAGACATGTGTCGCAGCTGCGTCTTCACGTCACACAAACAGAGGTACAGCTGCCTGTCGCTAAGATCTATGTGGACATTTGTCGAAACTGCTATCTGGCCGTCACAGAAGCAGCGGTACATATGCTTGATACTGAGGTCTCTGTTGATATGCGTCGAAATTGCTGTCTGCCGTCGCGGAAACAGAGGTACAATTGCTTGACACTAAGGTCTATGTGGACATTTGTCGAAGCTGCTGTCTGCCGTCAGGGAAACAGAGGTACAATTGCTTGACACTAAGGTCTGTGTAGACATGTGTCGAAGCTGCCGTCTTCTCGTCACACAAACAGAGGTACAGTTGCCTGTCACTAAGATCTATGTAGACATGTGTCGAAGCTGCCATCTGCTGGTCACACAAACAGAGGTGAAGTTGCTTGTCACTAAGATCTATGTAGACATGTGTCGAAGCTGCTGTCTGCCGTCACGGAAACAGAGGTACAATTGCTTGACACTAAGGTCTATGTAGACATGTGTCGAAGCTCCGTCTTCTCGTCACACAAACAGAGGTACAGTTGCCTGTCACTAAGATCTATGTAGCCATGTGTCGAAGATGCCGTCTGCTCGTCACACAAACAGAGGTACAGTTGCCTGTGACTAAGTTCTATGTGGACACTTGTCGAAGCTGCCGTCTGCTCGTCACGGAAACCGAGGTACAATTGCTTTACACTAAGGTCTCTGTTGATATGCGTCGAAGTTACTGTCTGCCGTCACGGAAACAGAGGTACAATTGCTTGACCCTTAGGTCTATGTGGACATTTGTCGAAGCTGCTGTCTGCCGTCACGGAAACAGAGGTACAATTGCTTAACACTAAGGTCTCTGTAGACATGTGTCGAAGCTGCCGTCTGCTCGTCACAGAAACAAAGGTACAGTTGCCTGTCACTAAGAACTATGTGGACATGTGTCGAAGCAGCAATCCGCACGTCACACAATCAGAGGTACAGTTGCTTGATACCGAGGTCTCTGTTGATATGCGTCGAAGCTGCTGTCTGCCGTCACGGAAACAGAGGTACAATTGCTTGACACTAAGAACTATGTGGACATGTGTCAAAGCTGCCATCTGCCCGTCACACAATGAGAGGTACAGTTGCCTGTTACTAAGTTGTATGTGGACATGTGACAAAGCTGTCATCTGCCCGTCACAGAAGCAGAGGTACAGTTGCTTGACACTAAGGTCTATGTGGACATTTGTCGAAACTGCTATCTGCCGTCACAGAAACAGAGGTACAATTGCTTGACACTAAGGTCTATGTGGACATGTGTCAAAGCTGCCATCTGCCCGTTACAGAAACAGAGGTACAGTTGCCTGTCATTAAGATCTATGTGGACATTTGTCGAAACTGCTATCTGCCGTCACAGAAGCAGACGTACAGTTTCTTGACACTAGGGTCTATGTGGACATTTGTCGAAGCTGCCGTCTGCTCGTCACACAAACAGAGGTACAATTGCTTGACACTAAGGTCTATGTAGACATGTGTCGAAGCTGCCGTCTGCTCGTCACACAAACAGAGGTACAATTGCTTGACACTAAGGTCTATGTAGACATGTGTCGCAGCTGCGTTTTCTCGTCACAAAAACAGAGGTACAATTGCTTGACACTAAGGTCTATGTAGACATGTGTCGAAGCTGCCGTCTGCTCGTCACACAAACAGAGGTACAGTTGCCTGTCACTAAGATCTATGTGGACATGTGTCGAAGCTGCCGTCTGCTCGTCACACAAACAGAGGTACAAATGCTTGACACTAAGGTCTATGTAGACATGTGTCGAAGCTGCGTCTTCTCGTCACAAAAACAGAGGTGCAATTGCTTGACACTAAGGTCTATGTAGACATGTGTCGAAGCTGCCGTCTGCTCGTCACACAAACAGAGGTACAGTTGCCTGTCACTAAGATCTATGTGGACATGTGTCGAAGCTTCCGTCTGCTTTTCACAGAAACAGAGGTACAGTTGCCTGTCACTAAGATCTATGTGGACATGTGTCAAAGCTGCCATGTGCCCGTCACAGAAGCAGAGGTACAGTTGCTTGATACTGAGGTCTCTGTTGATATGTATCGAAGCTGTTGTCTGTCGTCACGGAAACAGTGGTACAATTGCTTGACTCTAAGGTCTATGTGGACATATATCGAAGCTGCCGTCTGCTCGTCACAGAAACAGAGGTACAGTTGCTTGACACTAAGATCTATGTGGACATGTGTCAAAGCTGCCATCTGTCCGTCACACAGTCAGAGGTACAGTTGCTTGATACTGAGGTCTCTGTTGATATGCGTCGAAGCTACTGTCTGCTCGTCACAGAAACAGAGGTACCGTTGCCTGTCACTAAGATCTATGTAGACATGTGACGAAGCTGCCGTCTGCTCGTCACAGAAACCGAGGTACAACTGCTTGACACTAAGGTCTATGTGGACATGTGTCGAAGCTGCCGTCTGCTCGTCACAGAAACAGAGGTACAGTTGCTGTCACTAAGGTCTATGTGGACATGTGTGGAAGCTGCCGTCTGCTCGTCACAGAAACAGAGGTACAGTTGCCTGTAACTAAGATCTATGCGGACATGTGTCAAAGCTGCTATCTCCCCGTCACACAATCAGAGGTAGAATTGCTTGACACTAAGGTCTATGTGGACATGTGTCGAAGCTGCCGTCTGCTCGTCACAGAAACAGAGGTACAGTTGCCTGTCACTAAGATCTATGTGGACATGTGTCAAAGCTGCCATCTGCCCGTCACACAATCAGAGCTAAAGTTGCTTGATACAGAGGTCTCTGTTTATTTGCGTGAAAGCTGCTGTCTGCCGTCACGGAAACAGAGGTACAATTGCTTGACAATAAGGTCTATGTGGACATGTGTCAAAGCTGCCATCTGCCCGTCACACAACCACAGTTAAGGTTGCTTGATACTGAGGTCTGTTGATATGCGTCAAAGCTGCTGTCTTCCGTCACGGAAACAGAGGTACAATTGCTTGACACTAAGGTCTGTGCGGACATTTGTCGAAACTGCTATCTGCCGTCACAGTAACAGAGGAATAGTTGCTTGACACTAAGGACTATGTGGACATGTGTCGAAGCTGCCGTCTGATCGTCACAGAAACAGAGGTACAGTTGCCTGTCACTAAGATCTATGTGGACATGTGTCAAAGCTGCCATCTGTCCGTCACACAGTCAGAGGTAGAGTTGCTTGATACTGAGGTCTCTGTTCATATGCGTCGAAGCTACTGTCTGCTCGTCACAGAAACAGAGGTACAGTTGCCTGTCACTAAGATCTATGTAGACATGTGTCGAAGCTGCCGTCTGCTCGTCACGGAAACCGAGGTACAATTGCTTGACTCTAAGGTCCATGTGGACATGTGTCGAAGCTGCCATCTGCTCGTCACAGAAACAAAGGTACAGTTGCCTGTCACGAAGATCTATGTGGACATGTGTCGAAGCAGCAATCCGCTCGTCACACAATCAGAGGTAAAGTTGCTTGATACTGAGGTCTCTGTTGATATGCGTCAAAGCTGCTGTCTGCGTCACGGAATCAGAGGTACAATTGCTTGACACTAAGGTCTATGTGGACCTGTGTCGAAGCTGCCATCTGCCGTCACAGAAACAGAGGTATAGTTGCTTGACACTAAGGTCTATATGGACATGTGTCAAAGCTGCCATCTGCCCGTCACACAACCAGAGGTATGGTTGCTTGATACTAAGGTCTGTTGATATGCGTCAAAGCTGCTGTCTTCCGTCACGGAAACAGAGGTACAATTACTTGACACTAAGGTCTGTGTGGACATTTGTCGAAACTGCTATCTGTCGTCACAGAAACAGAGGTATAGTTGCTTGACACTAAGGTCTATGTGGACATGTGTCGAAGCTGCCGTCTGCATGTCACAGAAACAGAGGTACAGTCGCCTGTCACTAACATCTATGTGGATATGTGTCAAAGCTGCCATCTGTCCGTCACACAATCAGAGGTACAGTTGCTTGATACAGAGGTCTCTGTTGATGTGCGTCGAAGCTGCCTTCTGCCGTCACGGAAACAGAGGTACAATTGCTTGACACTAAGGTGTATTTCGACCTGTGTCGAAGCTGCCGTCTGCTCGTCACAGAAACAGAGGTACAGTTGCCTGTCACTAAGATGTATGTGGACATGTGACAAAGCTGCCATCTGCCCGTCACAGAAGCAGAGGTACAGTTGCTTGACACTAAGGTCTATGTGGACATTTGTCGAAACTGGTATCTGCCGTCACAGACACAGAGGAACAGTTGCTTGACACTAAGGTCTATATGGACATCTGTCAAAGCTGCTATCTGCCCGTTACAGAAACAGAGGTACAGTTGCCTGTCACTAAGATCTATGTGGACATTTGTCAAAGCTGCCATCTGGCCGTCACAGCAGCAGTGATAAAGTTGCTTGACAATAAGGTGTATGTGGACATTTGTCGAAACTGCTCTCTGCCGTCACAGAAGCAGAAGTACAGCTGCCTGTAGCTAAGATCTATGTGGACATTTGTCGAAACTGCTATCTGGCCGTAACAGAAGCAGCGGTACATATGCTTGATACTGAGGTCTCTGTTGATATGTGTCGAAATTGTTGTCTGCCGTCGCGGAAACAGAGGTACAATTACTTGACTCTAAGGACTATGTAGACATGTGTCGAAGCTGCGTCATCACGTCACACAAACAGAGGTACATTTGCCTGTCCCTAAGATCTATGTGGACATTTGTCGAAACTGCTATCTGGCCGTCACAGAAGCAGCGGTACAGTTGCTTGATACTGAGGTCTCTGTTGATATGCGTCGAAATTGCTGTCTGCCGTCACGGAAACAGAGGTACAATTGATTGACACTAAGGTCTATGTGGACATTTGTCGAAGCTGCTGTCTGCCGTCAGGGAAACAGAGGTACAATTGCTTGACACTAAGGTCTGTGTAGACATGTGTCGGAGCTGCCGTCTTCTCGTCACACAAACAGAGGTACAGTTGCCTGTCACTAAGATCTATGTAGACATGTGTCGAAGCTGCCATCTGCTCGTCACACAAACAGAGGTACAGTTGCTTGTCACTAAGATCTATGTAGACATGTGTCGAAGCTGCTGTCTGCCGTCACGGAAACAGAGGTACAATTGCTTGACACTAAGGTCTATGTAGACATGTGTCGAAGCTCCGTCTTCTCGTCACACAAACAGAGGTACAGTTGCCTGTCACTAAGATCTATGTAGCCATGTGTCGAAGCTGCCGTCTGCTCGTCACACAAACAGAGGTACAGTTGCCTGTGACTAAGATCTATGTGGACATGTGTCGAAGCTGCCGTCTGCTCGTCACGGAAACCGAGGTACAATTGCTTTACACTAAGGTCTCTGTTTATATGCGTCGAAGTTGCTGTCTGCCGTCACGGAAACAGAGGTACAATTGCTTGACACTAAGGTCTATGTGGACATTTTTCGAAGCTGCTGTCTGCCGTCACGGAAACAGAGGTACAATTGCTTAACACTAAGGTCTCTGTAGACATGTGTCAAAGCTGCCGTCTGCTCGTCACAGAAACAAAGGTACAGTTGCCTGTCACTAAGAACTATGTGGACATGTGTCGAAGCAGCAATCCGCACGTCACACAATCAGAGGTACAATTGCTTGATACCGAGGTCTGTGTTGATATGCGTCGAAGCTGCTGTCTGCCGTCACGGAAACAGAGGTACAATTGCTTGACACTAAGAACTATGTGGACATGTGTCAAAGCTGCCATCTGCCCGTCACACAATGAGAGGTACAGTTGCTTGATACTGAGGTTTCTGTTATATGCGTCGAAGCTGCTGTCTGCCATCACGGAAACAGAGGTACAATTGCTTGACACTAAATTCTATGTGGACGTGTGTCGAAGCTGCCGTCTGCTCGTCACAGAAACAGAGGTACAGTTGCCTGTTACTAAGATGTATGTGGACATGTGACAAAGCTGTCATCTGCCCGTCACAGAAGCAGAGGTACAGTTGCTTGACACTAATGTCTATGTGGACATTTGTCGAAACTGCTATCTGCCGTCACAGAAACAGAGGTAAAATTCCTTGACACTAAGGTCTATGTGAATATGTGTCGAAGCATCCGTCTGCTCGTCACAGAAACAGAGGTACAGTTGCCTGTCACTAAGATGTATGTGGACATGTGACAAAGCTGCCATCTGTCCGTCACAGAAGCAGAGGTACAGTTGCTTGACACTAAGGTCTATGTGGACATTTGTCGAAACTGCTATCTGCCGTCACAGAAGCAGAGGTACAGTTTCTTGACACTAGGGTCTATGTGGACATTTGTCGAAGCTGCCGTCTGCTCGTCACACAAACAGAGGTACAATTGCTTGACACTAAGGTCTATGTAGACATGTGTCGAAGCTGCCGTCTACTCGTCACACAAACAGAGGTACAATTGCTTGACACTAAGGTTTATGTAGACATGTGTCGCAGCTGCGTTTTCTCGTCACAAAAACAGAGGTACAATTGCTTGACACTAAGGTCTATGTAGACATGTGTCGAAGCTGCCGTCTGCTCGTCACACAAACAGAGGTACAGTTGCCTGTCACTAAGATCTATGTGGACATGTGTCGAAGCTGCCGTCTGCTCGTCACAGAAACAGAGGTACAGTTTCCTGTCACTAAGGTCTATGTGGACATGTGTCAAAGTTGCCATCCGGCCGTCACAGAAGCAGAGGTACAGTTGCTTGACACTAAGGTCTATGTGGACATGTGTCAAAGCTGCCATCAGCCCGTCACAGAAGTAGAGGTACAGTTGCCTGTCACTAAGGTCTATGTGGACATTTGTCGAAACTGCTGTCTGTCGTCACGGAAACAGAGGTACAATTGCTTGACTCTAAGGTCTATGTGGACATGTGTCGAAGCTGCCGTCTGCTCGTCACAGATACAGAGGTACAGTCTCCTGTCACTAAGAACTATGTGGACATGTGTCAAAGCTGCCATCTGGCCCTCACAGAAACAGAGGTACAGTTGCTTGACACTAAGATCTATGTGGACATGTGTCAAAGCTGCCATCTGTCCGTCACACAGTCAGAGGTACAGTTGCTTGATACTGAGGTCTCTGTTGATACGCGTCGAAGCTACTGTCTGCTCGTCACAGAAACAGAGGTACCGTTGCCTGTCACTAAGATCTATGTAGACATGTGACGAAGCTGCCGTCTGCTCGTCACGGAAACCGAGGTACAACTGCTTGACACTAAGGTCCTTGTGGACATGTGTCGAAGCTGCAATCTGCTCGTCACAGAAACAAAGGTACAGTTGCCTGTCACGAAGATCTATGTGGACATGTGTCGAAGCAGCAATCCGCTCGTCACACAATCAGAGGTACAGTTGCTTGATACTGAGGTTTCTCTTGATATGCGTCGAAGCTGCTGTCTGCCGTCACGGAAACAGAGGTACAATTGCTTGACACTAAGGTCTATGTGGACATGTGTCGAAGCTGCCGTCTGCTCGTCACAGAAACAGAGGTACAGTTGCCTGTCACTAAGGTCTATGTGGACATGTGTGGAAGCAGCCGTCTGCTCGTCACAGAAACAGAGGTACAGTTGCCTGTAACTAAGATCTATGTAGACATGTGACGAAGCTGCCGTCTGCTCGTCACGGAAACCGAGGTACAACTGCTTGACACTAAGGTCCTTGTGGACATGTGTCGAAGCTGCAATCTGCTCGTCACAGAAACAAAGGTACAGTTGCCTGTCACGAAGATCTATGTGGACATGTGTCAAAGCTGCTATCTCCCCGTCACACAATCAGAGGTACAGTTGCTTGATAATGAGGTCTCTGTTGATATGCGTCGAAGCTACTCTCTGCTCGTCCCAGAAACAGAGGTACAATTGCTTGACACTAAGGTCTATGTGGACATGTGTCGAAGCTGCCGTCTGCTCGTTACAGAAACAGAGGTACAGTTGCCTGTCACTAAGATCTATGTGGACATGTGTCAAAGCTGCCATCTGCCCGTCACACAATCAGAGCTAAAGTTGCTTGATACTGAGGTCTCTGTTTAATTGCGTGAAAGCTGCTGTCTGCCGTCACGGAAACAGAGGTGTAGTTGCTTGACACTAAGGTCTATGTGGACATGTGTCGAAGCTGCCGTCTGCTCGTCACAGAAACAGAGGTACAGTTGCCTGTCACTAAGAAGTATGTGGACATGTGTCAAAGCTGCCATCTCCCCGTCACACAATCAGAGGTAAGTTTGCCTGATACTGAGGTCTGTGTTGATATATGTCAAAGCTGCTGTCTGCCGTCACAGAAACAGAGGTATAGTTGCTTGACACTAAGGTCTATGTGGACATGTGTCGAAGCTGCCGTCTGCATGTCACAGAAACAGAGGTACAGTCGCCTGTCACTAACATCTATGTGGACATGTGTCAAAGCTGCCATCTGTCCGTCACACAATCAGAGGTACAGTTGCTTGATACAGAGGTCTCTGTTGATGTGCGTCGAAGCTGCCTTCTGCCGTCACGGAAACAGAGGTACAATTGCTTGACACTAAGGTGTATGTCGACCTGTGTCGAAGCTGCCGTCTGCTCGTCACAGAAACAGAGGTACAGTTGCCTGTCACTAAGATGTATGTGGATATGTGACAAAGCTGCCATCTGCCCGTCACAGAAGCAGAGGTACAGTTGCTTGACACTAAGGTCTATGTGGACATTTGTCGAAACTGGTATCTGCCGTCACAGACACAGAGGAACAGTTGCTTGACACTAAGGTCTATATGGACATCTGTCAAAGCTGCTATCTGCCCGTTACAGAAACAGAGGTACAGTTGCCTGTCACTAAGATCTATGTGGACATTTGTCAAAGCTGCCATCTGGCAGTCACAGCAGCAGTGATAAAGTTGCTTGACACTAAGGTGTATGTGGACATTTGTCGAAACTGCTCTCTGCCGTCACAGAAGCAGAAGTACAGCTGCCTGTAGCTAAGATCTATGTGGACATTTGTCGAAAATGCTATCTGGCCGTCACAGAAGCAGCGGTACATATGCTTGATACTGAGGTCTGTTTTGATATGCGTCGAAATTGTTGTCTGCCGTCGCGGAAACAGAGGTACAATTACTTGACACTAAGGACTATGTAGACATGTGTCGAAGCTGCGTCATCACGTCACACAAACAGAGGTACAGTTGCCTGTCCCTAAGATCTATGTGGACATTTGTCGAAACTGCTATCTGGCCGTCACAGAAGCAGCGGTACAGATGCTTGATACTGAGGTCTCTGTTGATATGCGTCGAAATTGCTGTCTGCCGTCACGGAAACAGAGGTACAATTGATTGACACTAAGGTCTATGTGGACATTTGTCGAAGCTGCTGTCTGCCGTCAGGGAAACAGAGGTACAATTGCTTGACACTAAGGTCTGTGTAGACATGTGTCGAAGCTGCCGTCTTCTCGTCACACAAACAGAGGTACAGTTGCCTGTCACTAAGATCTATGTAGACATGTGTCGAAGCTGCCATCTGCTCGTCACACAAACAGAGGTACAGTTGCTTGTCACTAAGATCTATGTAGACATGTGTCGAAGCTGCCGTCTGCTCGTCACGGAAACCGAGGTACAATTGCTTTACACTAAGGTCTCTGTTTATATGCGTCGAAGTTGCTGTCTGCCGTCACGGAAACAGAGGTACAATTGCTTGACACTAAGGTCTATGTGGACATTTGTCGAAGCTGCTGTCTGCCGTCACGGAAACAGAGGTACAATTGCTTAACACTAAGGTCTCTGTAGACATGTGTCGAAGCTGCCGTCTGCTCGTCACAGAAACAAAGGTACAGTTGCCTGTCACTAAGAACTATGTGGACATGTGTCGAAGCAGCAATCCGCACGTCACACAATCAGAGGTACAGTTGCTTGATACCGAGGTCTCTGTTGATATGCGTCGAAGCTGCTGTCTGCCGTCACGGAAACAGAGGTACAATTGCTTGACACTAAGAACTATGTGGACATGTTTCAAAGCTGCCATCTGCCCGTCACACAATGAGAGGTACAGTTGCTTGATACTGAGGTCTCTGTAATATGCGTCGAAGCTGCTGTCTGCCATCACGGAAACAGAGGTACAATTGCTTGACACTAAATTCTATGTGGACGTGTGTCGAAGCTGCCGTCTGCTCGTCACAGAAACAGAGGTACAGTTGCCTGTTACTAAGATGTATGTGGACATGTGACAAAGCTGTCATCTGCCCGTCACAGAAGCAGAGGTACATTTGCTTGACACTAATGTCTATGTGGACATTTGTCGAAACTGCTATCTGCCGTCACAGAAACAGAGGTAAAATTCCTTGACACTAAGGTCTATGTGGATATGTGTCGAAGCATCCGTCTGCTCGTCACAGAAACAGAGGTACAGTTGCCTGTCACTAAGATGTATGTGGACATGTGACAAAGCTGCCATCTGTCCGTCACAGAAGCAGAGGTACAGTTGCTTGACACTAAGGTCTATGTGGACATTTGTCGAAACTGCTATCTGCCGTCACAGAAGCAGAGGTACAGTTTATTGGCACTAGGGTCTATGTGGACATTTGTCGAAGCTGCCTTCTGCTCGTCACACAAACAGAGGTACAATTGCTTGACACTAAGGTCTATGTAGACATGTGTCGAAGCTGCCGTCTACTCGTCACACAAACAGAGGTACAATTGCTTGACACTAAGGTTTATGTAGACATGTGTCGCAGCTGCGTTTTCTCGTCACAAAAACAGAGGTACAATTGCTTGACACTAAGGTCTATGTAGACATTTGTCGAAGCTGCCGTCTGCTCGTCACACAAACAGAGGTACAGTTGCCTGTCACTAAGATCTATGTGGACATGTGTCGAAGCTGCCATCAGCCCGTCACAGAAGTAGAGGTACAGTTGCCTGTCACTAAGGTCTATGTGGACATTTGTCGAAACTGCTGTCTGTCGTCACGGAAACAGAGGTACAATTGCTTGACTCTAAGGTCTATGTGGACATGTGTCGAAGCTGCCGTCTGCTCGTCACAGAAACAGAGGTACAGTTTCCTGTCACTAAGAACTATGTGGACATGTGTCAAAGCTGCCATCTGGCCCTCACAGAAACAGAGGTACAGTTGCTTGACACTAAGATCTATGTGGACATGTGTCAAAGCTGCCATCTGTCCGTCACACAGTCAGAGGTACAGTTGCTTGATACTGAGGTCTCTGTTGATACGCGTCGAAGCTACTGTCTGCTCGTCACAGAAACAGAGGTACCGTTCCTGTCACTAAGATCTATGTAGACATGTGACGAAGCTGCCGTCTGCTCGTCACGGAAACCGAGGTACAACTGCTTGACACTAAGGTCCTTGTGGACATGTGTCGAAGCTGCCATCTGCTCGTCACAGAAACAAAGGTACAGTTGCCTGTCACGAAGATCTATGTGGACATGTGTCGAAGCAGCAATCCGCTCGTCACACAATCAGAGGTACAGGTGCTTGATACTGAGGTTTCTCTTGATATGCGTCGAAGCTGCTGTCTGCCGTCACGGAAACAGAGGTACAATTGCTTGACACTAAGGTCTATGTGGACATGTGTCGAAGCTGCCGTCTGCTCGTCACAGAAACAGAGGTACAGTTGCCTGTCACTAAAGTCTATGTGGACATGTGTGGAAGCTGCCGTCTGCTCGTCACAGAAACAGAGGTACAGTTGCCTGTAACTAAGATCTATGCGGACATGTGTCAAAGCTGCTATCTCCCCGTCACACAATCAGAGGTACAGTTGCTTGATACTGAGGTCTCTGTTGATATGCGTCGAAGCTACTCTCTGCTCGTCCCAGAAACAGAGGTACATTTGCCTGTCACTAAGATCTATGTAAACATGTGTCGAAGCTGCCGTCTGCTCGTCACGGACACCGAGGTACAATTGCTTGACACTAAGGTCCATGTGGACATGTGTCGAAGCTGCCATCTACTCGTCACAGAAACAGAGGTACAGTTGCCTGTCGCTAAAATCTATGTGGAATTGTGTCGAAGCAGCAATCCGCTCGTCACACAATCAGAGGTACAGTTGCTTGATACTGAGGCTTCTGTTGATATGCGTCGAAGCTGCTGTCTGCCGTCACGGAAACAGAGGTACAATTGCTTGACACTAAGGTCTATGTGGACATGTGTCGAAGCTGCCGTCTGCTCGTTACAGAAACAGATGTACAGTTGCCTGTCACTAAGATCTATGTGGACATGTGTCAAAGCTGCCATCTGCCCGTCACACAATCAGAGCTAAAGTTGCTTGATACTGAGGTCTCTGTTTAATTGCGTGAAAGCTGCTGTCTGCCGTCACGGAAACAGAGATGTAGTTGCTTGACACTAAGGTCTATGTGGACATGTGTCGAAGCTGCCGTCTGCTCGTCACAGAAACAGAGGTACAGTTGCCTGTCACTAAGAAGTATTGTGGACATGTGTCAAAGCTGCCATCTCCCCGTCACACAATCAGAGGTAAGTTTGCCTGATACTGAGGTCTGTGTTGTTATGCGTCAAAGCTGCTGTCTGCCGTCACAGAAACAGAGGTATAGTTGCTTGACACTAAGGTCTATGTGGACATGTGTCAAAGCTGCCATCTGCCCGTCACACAACCAGAGGTAAGGTTGCTTGATACTGAGGTCTGTTGCTATGCGTCAAAGCTGCTGTCTTGCGTCACGGAAACAGAGGTACAATTGCTTGACACTAAGGTCTGTGCGGACATTTGTCGAAACTGCTATCTGCCGTCACAGAAACAGAGGTATAGTTGCTTGACACTAAGGTCTATGTGGACATGTGTCGAAGCTGCCGTCTGCTCGTCACAGAAACAGAGGTACAGTTGCCTGTCACTAAGATCTATGTGGACATGTGTCGAAGCAGCAATCCGCTCGTCACACAATCAGAGGTACAGTTGCTTGATACCGTGGTTTCTGTATATATGCGTCGAAGCTGCTGTCTGCCGTCACGGAAACAGAGGTACAATTGCTTGACACTAAGGTCTATGTGGACATGTGTCGAAGCTGCCGTCTGCTCGTCACAGAAACAGAGGTACAGTTGCCTGTCACTAAGATCTATGTGGACATGTGTCAAAGCTGCCATCTGTCCGTCACACAAACCGAGGTAAAGTTGCTTGATACTGAGGTCTCTGTTTATATGCGTGAAAGCTGCTGTCTGCCGTCACGGAAACAGAGGTATAGTTGCTTGACACTAAGGTCTATGTGGACATGTGTCGAAGCTGCCGTCTGCTCGTCACAGAAACAGAGGTACAGTTGCCTGTCACTAAGATGTATGTGGACATGTGTCAAAGCTGCCATCTGCCCGTCACACAATCAGAGGTAAGTTTGCTTGATACTGAGGTCTCTGTTGATATGCGTCAAAGCTGCTGTCTGCCGTCACGGAAACAGAGGTACAATTGCTTTACACTAAGGTCTATGTGGACCTGTGTCGAAGCTGCCATCTGCCGTCACAGAAACAGAGATATAGTTGCTTGACACTAAGGTCTATGTGGACATGTGTCAAAGCTGCCATCTGCCCGTCACACAACCAGAGGTAAGGTTGCTTGATACTGAGGTCTGTTGATATGCGTCAAAGCTGCTGTCTTCCGTCACGGAAACAGAGGTACAATTACTTGACACTAAGGTCTGTGTGGACATTTGTCGAAACTGCTATCTGTCGTCAGAGAAACAGAGGTATAGTTGCTTGACACTAAGGTCTATGTGGACATGTGTCGAAGCTGCCATCTGTCCGTCACACAATCAGAGGTACAGTTGCTTGATACAGAGGTCTCTGTTGATATGCGTCGAAGCTGCCCTCTGCCGTCACGGAAACAGAGGTACAATCGCTTGACACTAAGGTGTATGTGGACCTGTGTCGAAGCTGCCGTCTGCTCGTTACAGAAACAGAGTAACATTTGCCTGTCACTAAGATGTATGTGGACATGTGACAAAGCTGCCATCTGCCCGTCACAGAAGCAGTGGTACAGCTGCTTGACACTAAGGTCTATGTGGACATTTGTAGAAACCGGTATCTGCCGTCACAGACACAGAGGAACAGTTGTTTGACACTAAGGTCTATATGGACATGTGTCAAAGCTGCTATCTCCCCGTTACAGAATCAGAGGTACAGTTGCCTGTCACTAAGATCTATGTGGACATTTGTCAAAGCTGCCATCTGGCCGTCACAGCAGCAGTGATACAGTTGCTTGACACTAAGGTGTATGTGGACATTTGTCGAAACTGCTCTCTGCCGTCACAGAAGCAGAAGTACAGCTGCCTGTCCCTAAGATCTATGTGAACATTTGTCGAAACTGCTATCTGGCCGTCACAGACGCAGCGGTACAGATGCTTGATACTGAGGTCTCTGTTGATATGCGTCGAAATTGCTGTCTGCCGTCGCGGAAACAGAGGTACAGTTGCCTGTCACGAAGATCTATGTGGACATGTGTCGAAGCAGCAATCCGCTCGTCACACAATCAGAGGTACAGTTGCTTGATACTGAGGTTTCTCTTGATATGCGTCGAAGCTGCTGTCTGCCGTCACGGAAACAGAGGTACAATTGCTTGACACTAAGGTCTATGTGGACATGTGTCGAAGCTGCCGTCTGCTCGTCACAGAAACAGAGGTACAGTTGCCTGTCACTAAGGTCTATGTGGACATGTGTGGAAGCAGCCGTCTGCTCGTCACAGAAACAGAGGTACAGTTGCCTGTAACTAAGATCTATGCGGACATGTGTCAAAGCTGCTATCTCCCCGTCACACAATCAGAGGTACAGTTGCTTGATACTGAGGTCTCTGTTGATATGCGTCGAAGCTACTCTCTGCTCGTCCCAGAAACAGAGGTACAATTGCTTGACACTAAGGTCTATGTGGACATGTGTCGAAGCTGCCGTCTGCTCGTTACAGAAACAGAGGTACAGTTGCCTGTCACTAAGATCTATGTGGACATGTGTCAAAGCTGCCATCTGCCCGTCACACAATCAGAGCTAAAGTTGCTTGATACTGAGGTCTCTGTTTAATTGCGTGAAAGCTGCTGTCTGCCGTCACGGAAACAGAGGTGTAGTTGCTTGACACTAAGGTCTATGTGGACATGTGTCGAAGCTGCCGTCTGCTCGTCACAGAAACAGAGGTACAGTTGCCTGTCACTAAGAAGTATGTGGACATGTGTCAAAGCTGCCATCTCCCCGTCACACAATCAGAGGTAAGTTTGCCTGATACTGAGGTCTGTGTTGATATGCGTCAAAGCTGCTGTCTGCCGTCACAGAAACAGAGGTATAGTTGCTTGACACTAAGGTCTATGTGGACATGTGTCGAAGCTGCCGTCTGCATGTCACAGAAACAGAGGTACAGTCGCCTGTCACTAACATCTATGTGGACATGTGTCAAAGCTGCCATCTGTCCGTCACACAATCAGAGGTACAGTTGCTTGATACAGAGGTCTCTGTTGATGTGCGTCGAAGCTGCCTTCTGCCGTCACGGAAACAGAGGTACAATTGCTTGACACTAAGGTGTATGTCGACCTGTGTCGAAGCTGCCGTCTGCTCGTCACAGAAACAGAGGTACAGTTGCCTGTCACTAAGATGTATCTGGATATGTGACAAAGCTGCCATCTGCCCGTCACAGAAGCAGAGGTACAGTTGCTTGACACTAAGGTCTATGTGGACATTTGTCGAAACTGGTATCTGCCGTCACAGACACAGAGGAACAGTTGCTTGACACTAAGGTCTATATGGACATCTGTCAAAGCTGCTATCTGCCCGTTACAGAAACAGAGGTACAGTTGCCTGTCACTAAGATCTATGTGGACATTTGTCAAAGCTGCCATCTGGCAGTCACAGCAGCAGTGATAAAGTTGCTTGACACTAAGGTGTATGTGGACATTTGTCGAAACTGCTCTCTGCCGTCACAGAAGCAGAAGTACAGCTGCCTGTAGCTAAGATCTATGTGGACATTTGTCGAAAATGCTATCTGGCCGTCACAGAAGCAGCGGTACATATGCTTGATACTGAGGTCTGTTTTGATATGCGTCGAAATTGTTGTCTGCCGTCGCGGAAACAGAGGTACAATTACTTGACACTAAGGACTATGTAGACATGTGTCGAAGCTGCGTCATCACGTCACACAAACAGAGGTACAGTTGCCTGTCCCTAAGATCTATGTGGACATTTGTCGAAACTGCTATCTGGCCGTCACAGAAGCAGCGGTACAGATGCTTGATACTGAGGTCTCTGTTGATATGCGTCGAAATTGCTGTCTGCCGTCACGGAAACAGAGGTACAATTGATTGACACTAAGGTCTATGTGGACATTTGTCGAAGCTGCTGTCTGCCGTCAGGGAAACAGAGGTACAATTGCTTGACACTAAGGTCTGTGTAGACATGTGTCGAAGCTGCCGTCTTCTCGTCACACAAACAGAGGTACAGTTGCCTGTCACTAAGATCTATGTAGACATGTGTCGAAGCTGCCATCTGCTCGTCACACAAACAGCGGTACAGTTGCTTGTCACTAAGATCTATGTAGACATGTGTCGAAGCTGCTGTCTGCCGTCACGGAAACAGAGGTACAATTGCTTGACACTAAGGTCTATGTAGACATGTGTCGAAGCTCCGTCTTCTCGTCACACAAACAGAGGTACAGTTGCCTGTCACTAAGATCTATGTAGCCATGTGTCGAAGATGCCGTCTGCTCGTCACACAAACAGAGGTACAGTTGCCTGTGACTAAGATCTATGTGGACATGTGTCGAAGCTGCCGTCTGCTCGTCACGGAAACCGAGGTACAATTGCTTTACACTAAGGTCTCTGTTTATATGCGTCGAAGTTGCTGTCTGCCGTCACGGAAACAGAGGTACAATTGCTTGACACTAAGGTCTATGTGGACATTTGTCGAAGCTGCTGTCTGCCGTCACGGAAACAGAGGTACAATTGCTTAACACTAAGGTCTCTGTAGACATGTGTCGAAGCTGCCGTCTGCTCGTCACAGAAACAAAGGTACAGTTGCCTGTCACTAAGAACTATGTGGACATGTGCCGAAGCAGCAATCCGCACGTCACACAATCAGAGGTACAGTTGCTTGATACCGAGGTCTCTGTTGATATGCGTCGAAGCTGCTGTCTGCCGTCACGGAAACAGAGGTACAATTGCTTGACACTAAGAACTATGTGGACATGTTTCAAAGCTGCCATCTGCCCGTCACACAATGAGAGGTACAGTTGCTTGATACTGAGGTCTCTGTAATATGCGTCGAAGCTGCTGTCTGCCATCACGGAAACAGAGGTACAATTGCTTGACACTAAATTCTATGTGGACGTGTGTCGAAGCTGCCGTCTGTTCGTCACAGAAACAGAGGTACAGTTGCCTGTTACTAAGATGTATGTGGACATGTGACAAAGCTGTCATCTGCCCGTCACAGAAGCAGAGGTACATTTGCTTGACACTAATGTCTATGTGGACATTTGTCGAAACTGCTATCTGCCGTCACAGAAACAGAGGTAAAATTCCTTGACACTAAGGTCTATGTGGATATGTGTCGAAGCATCCGTCTGCTCGTCACAGAAACAGAGGTACAGTTGCCTGTCACTAAGATGTATGTGGACATGTGACAAAGCTGCCATCTGTCCGTCACAGAAGCAGAGGTACAGTTGCTTGACACTAAGGTCTATGTGGACATTTGTCGAAACTGCTATCTGCCGTCACAGAAGCAGAGGTACAGTTTATTGGCACTAGGGTCTATGTGGACATTTGTCGAAGCTGCCGTCTGCTCGTCACACAAACAGAGGTACAATTGCTTGACACTAAGGTCTATGTAGACATGTGTCGAAGCTGCCGTCTACTCGTCACACAAACAGAGGTACAATTGCTTGACACTAAGGTTTATGTAGACATGTGTCGCAGCTGCGTTTTCTCGTCACAAAAACAGAGGTACAATTGCTTGACACTAAGGTCTATGTAGACATTTGTCGAAGCTGCCGTCTGCTCGTCACACAAACAGAGGTACAGTTGCCTGTCACTAAGATCTATGTGGACATGTGTCGAAGCTGCCATCAGCCCGTCACAGAAGTAGAGGTACAGTTGCCTGTCACTAAGGTCTATGTGGACATTTGTCGAAACTGCTGTCTGTCGTCACGGAAACAGAGGTACAATTGCTTGACTCTAAGGTCTATGTGGACATGTGTCGAAGCTGCCGTCTGCTCGTCACAGAAACAGAGGTACAGTTTCCTGTCACTAAGAACTATGTGGACATGTGTCAAAGCTGCCATCTGGCCCTCACAGAAACAGAGGTACAGTTGCTTGACACTAAGATCTATGTGGACATGTGTCAAAGCTGCCATCTGTCCGTCACACAGTCAGAGGTACAGTTGCTTGATACTGAGGTCTCTGTTGATACGCGTCGAAGCTACTGTCTGCTCGTCACAGAAACAGAGGTACCGTTGCCTGTCACTAAGATCTATGTAGACATGTGACGAAGCTGCCGTCTGCTCGTCACGGAAACCGAGGTACAACTGCTTGACACTAAGGTCCTTGTGGACATGTGTCGAAGCTGCCATCTGCTCGTCACAGAAACAAAGGTACAGTTGCCTGTCACGAAGATCTATGTGGACATGTGTCGAAGCAGCAATCCGCTCGTCACACAATCAGAGGTACAGTTGCTTGATACTGAGGTTTCTCTTGATATGCGTCGAAGCTGCTGTCTGCCGTCACGGAAACAGAGGTACAATTGCTTGACACTAAGGTCTATGTGGACATGTGTCGAAGCTGCCGTCTGCTCGTCACAGAAACAGAGGTACAGTTGCCTGTCACTAAAGTCTATGTGGACATGTGTGGAAGCTGCCGTCTGCTCGTCACAGAAACAGAGGTACAGTTGCCTGTAACTAAGATCTATGCGGACATGTGTCAAAGCTGCTATCTCCCCGTCACACAATCAGAGGTACAGTTGCTTGATACTGAGGTCTCTGTTGATATGCGTCGAAGCTACTCTCTGCTCGTCCCAGAAACAGAGGTACATTTGCCTGTCACTAAGATCTATGTAAACATGTGTCGAAGCTGCCGTCTGCTCGTCACGGACACCGAGGTACAATTGCTTGACACTAAGGTCCATGTGGACATGTGTCGAAGCTGCCATCTGCTCGTCACAGAAACAGAGGTACAGTTGCCTGTCGCTAAAATCTATGTGGAATTGTGTCGAAGCAGCAATCCGCTCGTCACACAATCAGAGGTACAGTTGCTTGATACTGAGGCTTCTGTTGATATGCGTCGAAGCTGCTGTCTGCCGTCACGGAAACAGAGGTACAATTGCTTGACACTAAGGTCTATGTGGACATGTGTCGAAGCTGCCGTCTGCTCGTTACAGAAACAGATGTACAGTTGCCTGTCACTAAGATCTATGTGGACATGTGTCAAAGCTGCCATCTGCCCGTCACACAATCAGAGCTAAAGTTGCTTGATACTGAGGTCTCTGTTTAATTGCGTGAAAGCTGCTGTCTGCCGTCACGGAAACAGAGATGTAGTTGCTTGACACTAAGGTCTATGTGGACATGTGTCGAAGCTGCCGTCTGCTCGTCACAGAAACAGAGGTACAGTTGCCTGTCACTAAGAAGTATGTGGACATGTGTCAAAGCTGCCATCTCCCCGTCACACAATCAGAGGTAAGTTTGCCTGATACTGAGGTCTGTGTTGTTATGCGTCAAAGCTGCTGTCTGCCGTCACAGAAACAGAGGTATAGTTGCTTGACACTAAGGTCTATGTGGACATGTGTCAAAGCTGCCATCTGCCCGTCACACAACCAGAGGTAAGGTTGCTTGATACTGAGGTCTGTTGCTATGCGTCAAAGCTGCTGTCTTGCGTCACGGAAACAGAGGTACAATTGCTTGACACTAAGGTCTGTGCGGACATTTGTCGAAACTGCTATCTGCCGTCACAGAAACAGAGGTATAGTTGCTTGACACTAAGGTCTATGTGGACATGTGTCGAAGCTGCCGTCTGCTCGTCACAGAAACAGAGGTACAGTTGCCTGTCACTAAGATCTATGTGGACATGTGTCGAAGCAGCAATCCGCTCGTCACACAATCAGAGGTACAGTTGCTTGATACCGTGGTTTCTGTATATATGCGTCGAAGCTGCTGTCTGCCGTCACGGAAACAGAGGTACAATTGCTTGACACTAAGGTCTATGTGGACATGTGTCGAAGCTGCCGTCTGCTCGTCACAGAAACAGAGGTACAGTTGCCTGTCACTAAGATCTATGTGGACATGTGTCAAAGCTGCCATCTGTCCGTCACACAAACCGAGGTAAAGTTGCTTGATACTGAGGTCTCTGTTTATATGCGTGAAAGCTGCTGTCTGCCGTCACGGAAACAGAGGTATAGTTGCTTGACACTAAGGTCTATGTGGACATGTGTCGAAGCTGCCGTCTGCTCGTCACAGAAACAGAGGTACAGTTGCCTGTCACTAAGATGTATGTGGACATGTGTCAAAGCTGCCATCTGCCCGTCACACAATCAGAGGTAAGTTTGCTTGATACTGAGGTCTCTGTTGATATGCGTCAAAGCTGCTGTCTGCCGTCACGGAAACAGAGGTACAATTGCTTTACACTAAGGTCTATGTGGACCTGTGTCGAAGCTGCCATCTGCCGTCACAGAAACAGAGATATAGTTGCTTGACACTAAGGTCTATGTGGACATGTGTCAAAGCTGCCATCTGCCCGTCACACAACCAGAGGTAAGGTTGCTTGATACTGAGGTCTGTTGATATGCGTCAAAGCTGCTGTCTTCCGTCACGGAAACAGAGGTACAATTACTTGACACTAAGGTCTGTGTGGACATTTGTCGAAACTGCTATCTGTCGTCAGAGAAACAGAGGTATAGTTGCTTGACACTAAGGTCTATGTGGACATGTGTCGAAGCTGCCATCTGTCCGTCACACAATCAGAGGTACAGTTGCTTGATACAGAGGTCTCTGTTGATATGCGTCGAAGCTGCCCTCTGCCGTCACGGAAACAGAGGTACAATCGCTTGACACTAAGGTGTATGTGGACCTGTGTCGAAGCTGCCGTCTGCTCGTTACAGAAACAGAGTAACATTTGCCTGTCACTAAGATGTATGTGGACATGTGACAAAGCTGCCATCTGCCCGTCACAGAAGCAGTGGTACAGCTGCTTGACACTAAGGTCTATGTGGACATTTGTAGAAACCGGTATCTGCCGTCACAGACACAGAGGAACAGTTGTTTGACACTAAGGTCTATATGGACATGTGTCAAAGCTGCTATCTCCCCGTTACAGAATCAGAGGTACAGTTGCCTGTCACTAAGATCTATGTGGACATTTGTCAAAGCTGCCATCTGGCCGTCACAGCAGCAGTGATACAGTTGCTTGACACTAAGGTGTATGTGGACATTTGTCGAAACTGCTCTCTGCCGTCACAGAAGCAGAAGTACAGCTGCCTGTCCCTAAGATCTATGTGAACATTTGTCGAAACTGCTATCTGGCCGTCACAGACGCAGCGGTACAGATGCTTGATACTGAGGTCTCTGTTGATATGCGTCGAAATTGCTGTCTGCCGTCGCGGAAACAGAGGTACAGTTGCCTGTCACGAAGATCTATGTGGACATGTGTCGAAGCAGCAATCCGCTCGTCACACAATCAGAGGTACAGTTGCTTGATACTGAGGTTTCTCTTGATATGCGTCGAAGCTGCTGTCTGCCGTCACGGAAACAGAGGTACAATTGCTTGACACTAAGGTCTATGTGGACATGTGTCGAAGCTGCCGTCTGCTCGTCACAGAAACAGAGGTACAGTTGCCTGTCACTAAGGTCTATGTGGACATGTGTGGAAGCAGCCGTCTGCTCGTCACAGAAACAGAGGTACAGTTGCCTGTAACTAAGATCTATGCGGACATGTGTCAAAGCTGCTATCTCCCCGTCACACAATCAGAGGTACAGTTGCTTGATACTGAGGTCTCTGTTGATATGCGTCGAAGCTACTCTCTGCTCGTCCCAGAAACAGAGGTACAATTGCTTGACACTAAGGTCTATGTGGACATGTGTCGAAGCTGCCGTCTGCTCGTTACAGAAACAGAGGTACAGTTGCCTGTCACTAAGATCTATGTGGACATGTGTCAAAGCTGCCATCTGCCCGTCACACAATCAGAGCTAAAGTTGCTTGATACTGAGGTCTCTGTTTAATTGCGTGAAAGCTGCTGTCTGCCGTCACGGAAACAGAGGTGTAGTTGCTTGACACTAAGGTCTATGTGGACATGTGTCGAAGCTGCCGTCTGCTCGTCACAGAAACAGAGGTACAGTTGCCTGTCACTAAGAAGTATGTGGACATGTGTCAAAGCTGCCATCTCCCCGTCACACAATCAGAGGTAAGTTTGCCTGATACTGAGGTCTGTGTTGATATGCGTCAAAGCTGCTGTCTGCCGTCACAGAAACAGAGGTATAGTTGCTTGACACTAAGGTCTATGTGGACATGTGTCGAAGCTGCCGTCTGCATGTCACAGAAACAGAGGTACAGTCGCCTGTCACTAACATCTATGTGGACATGTGTCAAAGCTGCCATCTGTCCGTCACACAATCAGAGGTACAGTTGCTTGATACAGAGGTCTCTGTTGATGTGCGTCGAAGCTGCCTTCTGCCGTCACGGAAACAGAGGTACAATTGCTTGACACTAAGGTGTATGTCGACCTGTGTCGAAGCTGCCGTCTGCTCGTCACAGAAACAGAGGTACAGTTGCCTGTCACTAAGATGTATGTGGATATGTGACAAAGCTGCCATCTGCCCGTCACAGAAGCAGAGGTACAGTTGCTTGACACTAAGGTCTATGTGGACATTTGTCGAAACTGGTATCTGCCGTCACAGACACAGAGGAACAGTTGCTTGACACTAAGGTCTATATGGACATCTGTCAAAGCTGCTATCTGCCCGTTACAGAAACAGAGGTACAGTTGCCTGTCACTAAGATCTATGTGGACATTTGTCAAAGCTGCCATCTGGCAGTCACAGCAGCAGTGATAAAGTTGCTTGACACTAAGGTGTATGTGGACATTTGTCGAAACTGCTCTCTGCCGTCACAGAAGCAGAAGTACAGCTGCCTGTAGCTAAGATCTATGTGGACATTTGTCGAAAATGCTATCTGGCCGTCACAGAAGCAGCGGTACATATGCTTGATACTGAGGTCTGTTTTGATATGCGTCGAAATTGTTGTCTGCCGTCGCGGAAACAGAGGTACAATTACTTGACACTAAGGACTATGTAGACATGTGTCGAAGCTGCGTCATCACGTCACACAAACAGAGGTACAGTTGCCTGTCCCTAAGATCTATGTGGACATTTGTCGAAACTGCTATCTGGCCGTCACAGAAGCAGCGGTACAGATGCTTGATACTGAGGTCTCTGTTGATATGCGTCGAAATTGCTGTCTGCCGTCACGGAAACAGAGGTACAATTGATTGACACTAAGGTCTATGTGGACATTTGTCGAAGCTGCTGTCTGCCGTCAGGGAAACAGAGGTACAATTGCTTGACACTAAGGTCTGTGTAGACATGTGTCGAAGCTGCCGTCTTCTCGTCACACAAACAGAGGTACAGTTGCCTGTCACTAAGATCTATGTAGACATGTGTCGAAGCTGCCATCTGCTCGTCACACAAACAGAGGTACAGTTGCTTGTCACTAAGATCTATGTAGACATGTGTCGAAGCTGCTGTCTGCCGTCACGGAAACAGAGGTACAATTGCTTGACACTAAGGTCTATGTAGACATGTGTCGAAGCTCCGTCTTCTCGTCACACAAACAGAGGTACAGTTGCCTGTCACTAAGATCTATGTAGCCATGTGTCGAAGATGCCGTCTGCTCGTCACACAAACAGAGGTACAGTTGCCTGTGACTAAGATCTATGTGGACATGTGTCGAAGCTGCCGTCTGCTCGTCACGGAAACCGAGGTACAATTGCTTTACACTAAGGTCTCTGTTTATATGCGTCGAAGTTGCTGTCTGCCGTCACGGAAACAGAGGTACAATTGCTTGACACTAAGGTCTATGTGGACATTTGTCGAAGCTGCTGTCTGCCGTCACGGAAACAGAGGTACAATTGCTTAACACTAAGGTCTCTGTAGACATGTGTCGAAGCTGCCGTCTGCTCGTCACAGAAACAAAGGTACAGTTGCCTGTCACTAAGAACTATGTGGACATGTGCCGAAGCAGCAATCCGCACGTCACACAATCAGAGGTACAGTTGCTTGATACCGAGGTCTCTGTTGATATGCGTCGAAGCTGCTGTCTGCCGTCACGGAAACAGAGGTACAATTGCTTGACACTAAGAACTATGTGGACATGTTTCAAAGCTGCCATCTGCCCGTCACACAATGAGAGGTACAGTTGCTTGATACTGAGGTCTCTGTAATATGCGTCGAAGCTGCTGTCTGCCATCACGGAAACAGAGGTACAATTGCTTGACACTAAATTCTATGTGGACGTGTGTCGAAGCTGCCGTCTGTTCGTCACAGAAACAGAGGTACAGTTGCCTGTTACTAAGATGTATGTGGACATGTGACAAAGCTGTCATCTGCCCGTCACAGAAACAGAGGTACATTTGCTTGACACTAATGTCTATGTGGACATTTGTCGAAACTGCTATCTGCCGTCACAGAAACAGAGGTAAAATTCCTTGACACTAAGGTCTATGTGGATATGTGTCGAAGCATCCGTCTGCTCGTCACAGAAACAGAGGTACAGTTGCCTGTCACTAAGATGTATGTGGACATGTGACAAAGCTGCCATCTGTCCGTCACAGAAGCAGAGGTACAGTTGCTTGACACTAAGGTCTATGTGGACATTTGTCGAAACTGCTATCTGCCGTCACAGAAGCAGAGGTACAGTTTATTGGCACTAGGGTCTATGTGGACATTTGTCGAAGCTGCCGTCTGCTCGTCACACAAACAGAGGTACAATTGCTTGACACTAAGGTCTATGTAGACATGTGTCGAAGCTGCCGTCTACTCGTCACACAAACAGAGGTACAATTGCTTGACACTAAGGTTTATGTAGACATGTGTCGCAGCTGCGTTTTCTCGTCACAAAAACAGAGGTACAATTGCTTGACACTAAGGTCTATGTAGACATTTGTCGAAGCTGCCGTCTGCTCGTCACACAAACAGAGGTACAGTTGCCTGTCACTAAGATCTATGTGGACATGTGTCGAAGCTGCCATCAGCCCGTCACAGAAGTAGAGGTACAGTTGCCTGTCACTAAGGTCTATGTGGACATTTGTCGAAACTGCTGTCTGTCGTCACGGAAACAGAGGTACAATTGCTTGACTCTAAGGTCTATGTGGACATGTGTCGAAGCTGCCGTCTGCTCGTCACAGAAACAGAGGTACAGTTTCCTGTCACTAAGAACTATGTGGACATGTGTCAAAGCTGCCATCTGGCCCTCACAGAAACAGAGGTACAGTTGCTTGACACTAAGATCTATGTGGACATGTGTCAAAGCTGCCATCTGTCCGTCACACAGTCAGAGGTACAGTTGCTTGATACTGAGGTCTCTGTTGATACGCGTCGAAGCTACTGTCTGCTCGTCACAGAAACAGAGGTACCGTTGCCTGTCACTAAGATCTATGTAGACATGTGACGAAGCTGCCGTCTGCTCGTCACGGAAACCGAGGTACAACTGCTTGACACTAAGGTCCTTGTGGACATGTGTCGAAGCTGCCATCTGCTCGTCACAGAAACAAAGGTACAGTTGCCTGTCACGAAGATCTATGTGGACATGTGTCGAAGCAGCAATCCGCTCGTCACACAATCAGAGGTACAGTTGCTTGATACTGAGGTTTCTCTTGATATGCGTCGAAGCTGCTGTCTGCCGTCACGGAAACAGAGGTACAATTGCTTGACACTAAGGTCTATGTGGACATGTGTCGAAGCTGCCGTCTGCTCGTCACAGAAACAGAGGTACAGTTGCCTGTCACTAAAGTCTATGTGGACATGTGTGGAAGCTGCCGTCTGCTCGTCACAGAAACAGAGGTACAGTTGCCTGTAACTAAGATCTATGCGGACATGTGTCAAAGCTGCTATCTCCCCGTCACACAATCAGAGGTACAGTTGCTTGATACTGAGGTCTCTGTTGATATGCGTCGAAGCTACTCTCTGCTCGTCCCAGAAACAGAGGTACATTTGCCTGTCACTAAGATCTATGTAAACATGTGTCGAAGCTGCCGTCTGCTCGTCACGGACACCGAGGTACAATTGCTTGACACTAAGGTCCATGTGGACATGTGTCGAAGCTGCCATCTGCTCGTCACAGAAACAGAGGTACAGTTGCCTGTCGCTAAAATCTATGTGGAATTGTGTCGAAGCAGCAATCCGCTCGTCACACAATCAGAGGTACAGTTGCTTGATACTGAGGCTTCTGTTGATATGCGTCGAAGCTGCTGTCTGCCGTCACGGAAACAGAGGTACAATTGCTTGACACTAAGGTCTATGTGGACATGTGTCGAAGCTGCCGTCTGCTCGTTACAGAAACAGATGTACAGTTGCCTGTCACTAAGATCTATGTGGACATGTGTCAAAGCTGCCATCTGCCCGTCACACAATCAGAGCTAAAGTTGCTTGATACTGAGGTCTCTGTTTAATTGCGTGAAAGCTGCTGTCTGCCGTCACGGAAACAGAGATGTAGTTGCTTGACACTAAGGTCTATGTGGACATGTGTCGAAGCTGCCGTCTGCTCGTCACAGAAACAGAGGTACAGTTGCCTGTCACTAAGAAGTATGTGGACATGTGTCAAAGCTGCCATCTCCCCGTCACACAATCAGAGGTAAGTTTGCCTGATACTGAGGTCTGTGTTGTTATGCGTCAAAGCTGCTGTCTGCCGTCACAGAAACAGAGGTATAGTTGCTTGACACTAAGGTCTATGTGGACATGTGTCAAAGCTGCCATCTGCCCGTCACACAACCAGAGGTAAGGTTGCTTGATACTGAGGTCTGTTGCTATGCGTCAAAGCTGCTGTCTTGCGTCACGGAAACAGAGGTACAATTGCTTGACACTAAGGTCTGTGCGGACATTTGTCGAAACTGCTATCTGCCGTCACAGAAACAGAGGTATAGTTGCTTGACACTAAGGTCTATGTGGACATGTGTCGAAGCTGCCGTCTGCTCGTCACAGAAACAGAGGTACAGTTGCCTGTCACTAAGATCTATGTGGACATGTGTCGAAGCAGCAATCCGCTCGTCACACAATCAGAGGTACAGTTGCTTGATACCGTGGTTTCTGTATATATGCGTCGAAGCTGCTGTCTGCCGTCACGGAAACAGAGGTACAATTGCTTGACACTAAGGTCTATGTGGACATGTGTCGAAGCTGCCGTCTGCTCGTCACAGAAACAGAGGTACAGTTGCCTGTCACTAAGATCTATGTGGACATGTGTCAAAGCTGCCATCTGTCCGTCACACAAACCGAGGTAAAGTTGCTTGATACTGAGGTCTCTGTTTATATGCGTGAAAGCTGCTGTCTGCCGTCACGGAAACAGAGGTATAGTTGCTTGACACTAAGGTCTATGTGGACATGTGTCGAAGCTGCCGTCTGCTCGTCACAGAAACAGAGGTACAGTTGCCTGTCACTAAGATGTATGTGGACATGTGTCAAAGCTGCCATCTGCCCGTCACACAATCAGAGGTAAGTTTGCTTGATACTGAGGTCTCTGTTGATATGCGTCAAAGCTGCTGTCTGCCGTCACGGAAACAGAGGTACAATTGCTTTACACTAAGGTCTATGTGGACCTGTGTCGAAGCTGCCATCTGCCGTCACAGAAACAGAGATATAGTTGCTTGACACTAAGGTCTATGTGGACATGTGTCAAAGCTGCCATCTGCCCGTCACACAACCAGAGGTAAGGTTGCTTGATACTGAGGTCTGTTGATATGCGTCAAAGCTGCTGTCTTCCGTCACGGAAACAGAGGTACAATTACTTGACACTAAGGTCTGTGTGGACATTTGTCGAAACTGCTATCTGTCGTCAGAGAAACAGAGGTATAGTTGCTTGACACTAAGGTCTATGTGGACATGTGTCGAAGCTGCCATCTGTCCGTCACACAATCAGAGGTACAGTTGCTTGATACAGAGGTCTCTGTTGATATGCGTCGAAGCTGCCCTCTGCCGTCACGGAAACAGAGGTACAATCGCTTGACACTAAGGTGTATGTGGACCTGTGTCGAAGCTGCCGTCTGCTCGTTACAGAAACAGAGTAACATTTGCCTGTCACTAAGATGTATGTGGACATGTGACAAAGCTGCCATCTGCCCGTCACAGAAGCAGTGGTACAGCTGCTTGACACTAAGGTCTATGTGGACATTTGTAGAAACCGGTATCTGCCGTCACAGACACAGAGGAACAGTTGTTTGACACTAAGGTCTATATGGACATGTGTCAAAGCTGCTATCTCCCCGTTACAGAATCAGAGGTACAGTTGCCTGTCACTAAGATCTATGTGGACATTTGTCAAAGCTGCCATCTGGCCGTCACAGCAGCAGTGATACAGTTGCTTGACACTAAGGTGTATGTGGACATTTGTCGAAACTGCTCTCTGCCGTCACAGAAGCAGAAGTACAGCTGCCTGTCCCTAAGATCTATGTGAACATTTGTCGAAACTGCTATCTGGCCGTCACAGACGCAGCGGTACAGATGCTTGATACTGAGGTCTCTGTTGATATGCGTCGAAATTGCTGTCTGCCGTCGCGGAAACAGAGGTACAGTTGCCTGTCACGAAGATCTATGTGGACATGTGTCGAAGCAGCAATCCGCTCGTCACACAATCAGAGGTACAGTTGCTTGATACTGAGGTTTCTCTTGATATGCGTCGAAGCTGCTGTCTGCCGTCACGGAAACAGAGGTACAATTGCTTGACACTAAGGTCTATGTGGACATGTGTCGAAGCTGCCGTCTGCTCGTCACAGAAACAGAGGTACAGTTGCCTGTCACTAAGGTCTATGTGGACATGTGTGGAAGCAGCCGTCTGCTCGTCACAGAAACAGAGGTACAGTTGCCTGTAACTAAGATCTATGCGGACATGTGTCAAAGCTGCTATCTCCCCGTCACACAATCAGAGGTACAGTTGCTTGATACTGAGGTCTCTGTTGATATGCGTCGAAGCTACTCTCTGCTCGTCCCAGAAACAGAGGTACAATTGCTTGACACTAAGGTCTATGTGGACATGTGTCGAAGCTGCCGTCTGCTCGTTACAGAAACAGAGGTACAGTTGCCTGTCACTAAGATCTATGTGGACATGTGTCAAAGCTGCCATCTGCCCGTCACACAATCAGAGCTAAAGTTGCTTGATACTGAGGTCTCTGTTTAATTGCGTGAAAGCTGCTGTCTGCCGTCACGGAAACAGAGGTGTAGTTGCTTGACACTAAGGTCTATGTGGACATGTGTCGAAGCTGCCGTCTGCTCGTCACAGAAACAGAGGTACAGTTGCCTGTCACTAAGAAGTATGTGGACATGTGTCAAAGCTGCCATCTCCCCGTCACACAATCAGAGGTAAGTTTGCCTGATACTGAGGTCTGTGTTGATATGCGTCAAAGCTGCTGTCTGCCGTCACAGAAACAGAGGTATAGTTGCTTGACACTAAGGTCTATGTGGACATGTGTCGAAGCTGCCGTCTGCATGTCACAGAAACAGAGGTACAGTCGCCTGTCACTAACATCTATGTGGACATGTGTCAAAGCTGCCATCTGTCCGTCACACAATCAGAGGTACAGTTGCTTGATACAGAGGTCTCTGTTGATGTGCGTCGAAGCTGCCTTCTGCCGTCACGGAAACAGAGGTACAATTGCTTGACACTAAGGTGTATGTCGACCTGTGTCGAAGCTGCCGTCTGCTCGTCACAGAAACAGAGGTACAGTTGCCTGTCACTAAGATGTATGTGGATATGTGACAAAGCTGCCATCTGCCCGTCACAGAAGCAGAGGTACAGTTGCTTGACACTAAGGTCTATGTGGACATTTGTCGAAACTGGTATCTGCCGTCACAGACACAGAGGAACAGTTGCTTGACACTAAGGTCTATATGGACATCTGTCAAAGCTGCTATCTGCCCGTTACAGAAACAGAGGTACAGTTGCCTGTCACTAAGATCTATGTGGACATTTGTCAAAGCTGCCATCTGGCAGTCACAGCAGCAGTGATAAAGTTGCTTGACACTAAGGTGTATGTGGACATTTGTCGAAACTGCTCTCTGCCGTCACAGAAGCAGAAGTACAGCTGCCTGTAGCTAAGATCTATGTGGACATTTGTCGAAAATGCTATCTGGCCGTCACAGAAGCAGCGGTACATATGCTTGATACTGAGGTCTGTTTTGATATGCGTCGAAATTGTTGTCTGCCGTCGCGGAAACAGAGGTACAATTACTTGACACTAAGGACTATGTAGACATGTGTCGAAGCTGCGTCATCACGTCACACAAACAGAGGTACAGTTGCCTGTCCCTAAGATCTATGTGGACATTTGTCGAAACTGCTATCTGGCCGTCACAGAAGCAGCGGTACAGATGCTTGATACTGAGGTCTCTGTTGATATGCGTCGAAATTGCTGTCTGCCGTCACGGAAACAGAGGTACAATTGATTGACACTAAGGTCTATGTGGACATTTGTCGAAGCTGCTGTCTGCCGTCAGGGAAACAGAGGTACAATTGCTTGACACTAAGGTCTGTGTAGACATGTGTCGAAGCTGCCGTCTTCTCGTCACACAAACAGAGGTACAGTTGCCTGTCACTAAGATCTATGTAGACATGTGTCGAAGCTGCCATCTGCTCGTCACACAAACAGAGGTACAGTTGCTTGTCACTAAGATCTATGTAGACATGTGTCGAAGCTGCTGTCTGCCGTCACGGAAACAGAGGTACAATTGCTTGACACTAAGGTCTATGTAGACATGTGTCGAAGCTCCGTCTTCTCGTCACACAAACAGAGGTACAGTTGCCTGTCACTAAGATCTATGTAGCCATGTGTCGAAGATGCCGTCTGCTCGTCACACAAACAGAGGTACAGTTGCCTGTGACTAAGATCTATGTGGACATGTGTCGAAGCTGCCGTCTGCTCGTCACGGAAACCGAGGTACAATTGCTTTACACTAAGGTCTCTGTTTATATGCGTCGAAGTTGCTGTCTGCCGTCACGGAAACAGAGGTACAATTGCTTGACACTAAGGTCTATGTGGACATTTGTCGAAGCTGCTGTCTGCCGTCACGGAAACAGAGGTACAATTGCTTAACACTAAGGTCTCTGTAGACATGTGTCGAAGCTGCCGTCTGCTCGTCACAGAAACAAAGGTACAGTTGCCTGTCACTAAGAACTATGTGGACATGTGCCGAAGCAGCAATCCGCACGTCACACAATCAGAGGTACAGTTGCTTGATACCGAGGTCTCTGTTGATATGCGTCGAAGCTGCTGTCTGCCGTCACGGAAACAGAGGTACAATTGCTTGACACTAAGAACTATGTGGACATGTTTCAAAGCTGCCATCTGCCCGTCACACAATGAGAGGTACAGTTGCTTGATACTGAGGTCTCTGTAATATGCGTCGAAGCTGCTGTCTGCCATCACGGAAACAGAGGTACAATTGCTTGACACTAAATTCTATGTGGACGTGTGTCGAAGCTGCCGTCTGTTCGTCACAGAAACAGAGGTACAGTTGCCTGTTACTAAGATGTATGTGGACATGTGACAAAGCTGTCATCTGCCCGTCACAGAAACAGAGGTACATTTGCTTGACACTAATGTCTATGTGGACATTTGTCGAAACTGCTATCTGCCGTCACAGAAACAGAGGTAAAATTCCTTGACACTAAGGTCTATGTGGATATGTGTCGAAGCATCCGTCTGCTCGTCACAGAAACAGAGGTACAGTTGCCTGTCACTAAGATGTATGTGGACATGTGACAAAGCTGCCATCTGTCCGTCACAGAAGCAGAGGTACAGTTGCTTGACACTAAGGTCTATGTGGACATTTGTCGAAACTGCTATCTGCCGTCACAGAAGCAGAGGTACAGTTTATTGGCACTAGGGTCTATGTGGACATTTGTCGAAGCTGCCGTCTGCTCGTCACACAAACAGAGGTACAATTGCTTGACACTAAGGTCTATGTAGACATGTGTCGAAGCTGCCGTCTACTCGTCACACAAACAGAGGTACAATTGCTTGACACTAAGGTTTATGTAGACATGTGTCGCAGCTGCGTTTTCTCGTCACAAAAACAGAGGTACAATTGCTTGACACTAAGGTCTATGTAGACATTTGTCGAAGCTGCCGTCTGCTCGTCACACAAACAGAGGTACAGTTGCCTGTCACTAAGATCTATGTGGACATGTGTCGAAGCTGCCATCAGCCCGTCACAGAAGTAGAGGTACAGTTGCCTGTCACTAAGGTCTATGTGGACATTTGTCGAAACTGCTGTCTGTCGTCACGGAAACAGAGGTACAATTGCTTGACTCTAAGGTCTATGTGGACATGTGTCGAAGCTGCCGTCTGCTCGTCACAGAAACAGAGGTACAGTTTCCTGTCACTAAGAACTATGTGGACATGTGTCAAAGCTGCCATCTGGCCCTCACAGAAACAGAGGTACAGTTGCTTGACACTAAGATCTATGTGGACATGTGTCAAAGCTGCCATCTGTCCGTCACACAGTCAGAGGTACAGTTGCTTGATACTGAGGTCTCTGTTGATACGCGTCGAAGCTACTGTCTGCTCGTCACAGAAACAGAGGTACCGTTGCCTGTCACTAAGATCTATGTAGACATGTGACGAAGCTGCCGTCTGCTCGTCACGGAAACCGAGGTACAACTGCTTGACACTAAGGTCCTTGTGGACATGTGTCGAAGCTGCCATCTGCTCGTCACAGAAACAAAGGTACAGTTGCCTGTCACGAAGATCTATGTGGACATGTGTCGAAGCAGCAATCCGCTCGTCACACAATCAGAGGTACAGTTGCTTGATACTGAGGTTTCTCTTGATATGCGTCGAAGCTGCTGTCTGCCGTCACGGAAACAGAGGTACAATTGCTTGACACTAAGGTCTATGTGGACATGTGTCGAAGCTGCCGTCTGCTCGTCACAGAAACAGAGGTACAGTTGCCTGTCACTAAAGTCTATGTGGACATGTGTGGAAGCTGCCGTCTGCTCGTCACAGAAACAGAGGTACAGTTGCCTGTAACTAAGATCTATGCGGACATGTGTCAAAGCTGCTATCTCCCCGTCACACAATCAGAGGTACAGTTGCTTGATACTGAGGTCTCTGTTGATATGCGTCGAAGCTACTCTCTGCTCGTCCCAGAAACAGAGGTACATTTGCCTGTCACTAAGATCTATGTAAACATGTGTCGAAGCTGCCGTCTGCTCGTCACGGACACCGAGGTACAATTGCTTGACACTAAGGTCCATGTGGACATGTGTCGAAGCTGCCATCTGCTCGTCACAGAAACAGAGGTACAGTTGCCTGTCGCTAAAATCTATGTGGAATTGTGTCGAAGCAGCAATCCGCTCGTCACACAATCAGAGGTACAGTTGCTTGATACTGAGGCTTCTGTTGATATGCGTCGAAGCTGCTGTCTGCCGTCACGGAAACAGAGGTACAATTGCTTGACACTAAGGTCTATGTGGACATGTGTCGAAGCTGCCGTCTGCTCGTTACAGAAACAGATGTACAGTTGCCTGTCACTAAGATCTATGTGGACATGTGTCAAAGCTGCCATCTGCCCGTCACACAATCAGAGCTAAAGTTGCTTGATACTGAGGTCTCTGTTTAATTGCGTGAAAGCTGCTGTCTGCCGTCACGGAAACAGAGATGTAGTTGCTTGACACTAAGGTCTATGTGGACATGTGTCGAAGCTGCCGTCTGCTCGTCACAGAAACAGAGGTACAGTTGCCTGTCACTAAGAAGTATGTGGACATGTGTCAAAGCTGCCATCTCCCCGTCACACAATCAGAGGTAAGTTTGCCTGATACTGAGGTCTGTGTTGTTATGCGTCAAAGCTGCTGTCTGCCGTCACAGAAACAGAGGTATAGTTGCTTGACACTAAGGTCTATGTGGACATGTGTCAAAGCTGCCATCTGCCCGTCACACAACCAGAGGTAAGGTTGCTTGATACTGAGGTCTGTTGCTATGCGTCAAAGCTGCTGTCTTGCGTCACGGAAACAGAGGTACAATTGCTTGACACTAAGGTCTGTGCGGACATTTGTCGAAACTGCTATCTGCCGTCACAGAAACAGAGGTATAGTTGCTTGACACTAAGGTCTATGTGGACATGTGTCGAAGCTGCCGTCTGCTCGTCACAGAAACAGAGGTACAGTTGCCTGTCACTAAGATCTATGTGGACATGTGTCGAAGCAGCAATCCGCTCGTCACACAATCAGAGGTACAGTTGCTTGATACCGTGGTTTCTGTATATATGCGTCGAAGCTGCTGTCTGCCGTCACGGAAACAGAGGTACAATTGCTTGACACTAAGGTCTATGTGGACATGTGTCGAAGCTGCCGTCTGCTCGTCACAGAAACAGAGGTACAGTTGCCTGTCACTAAGATCTATGTGGACATGTGTCAAAGCTGCCATCTGTCCGTCACACAAACCGAGGTAAAGTTGCTTGATACTGAGGTCTCTGTTTATATGCGTGAAAGCTGCTGTCTGCCGTCACGGAAACAGAGGTATAGTTGCTTGACACTAAGGTCTATGTGGACATGTGTCGAAGCTGCCGTCTGCTCGTCACAGAAACAGAGGTACAGTTGCCTGTCACTAAGATGTATGTGGACATGTGTCAAAGCTGCCATCTGCCCGTCACACAATCAGAGGTAAGTTTGCTTGATACTGAGGTCTCTGTTGATATGCGTCAAAGCTGCTGTCTGCCGTCACGGAAACAGAGGTACAATTGCTTTACACTAAGGTCTATGTGGACCTGTGTCGAAGCTGCCATCTGCCGTCACAGAAACAGAGATATAGTTGCTTGACACTAAGGTCTATGTGGACATGTGTCAAAGCTGCCATCTGCCCGTCACACAACCAGAGGTAAGGTTGCTTGATACTGAGGTCTGTTGATATGCGTCAAAGCTGCTGTCTTCCGTCACGGAAACAGAGGTACAATTACTTGACACTAAGGTCTGTGTGGACATTTGTCGAAACTGCTATCTGTCGTCAGAGAAACAGAGGTATAGTTGCTTGACACTAAGGTCTATGTGGACATGTGTCGAAGCTGCCATCTGTCCGTCACACAATCAGAGGTACAGTTGCTTGATACAGAGGTCTCTGTTGATATGCGTCGAAGCTGCCCTCTGCCGTCACGGAAACAGAGGTACAATCGCTTGACACTAAGGTGTATGTGGACCTGTGTCGAAGCTGCCGTCTGCTCGTTACAGAAACAGAGTAACATTTGCCTGTCACTAAGATGTATGTGGACATGTGACAAAGCTGCCATCTGCCCGTCACAGAAGCAGTGGTACAGCTGCTTGACACTAAGGTCTATGTGGACATTTGTAGAAACCGGTATCTGCCGTCACAGACACAGAGGAACAGTTGTTTGACACTAAGGTCTATATGGACATGTGTCAAAGCTGCTATCTCCCCGTTACAGAATCAGAGGTACAGTTGCCTGTCACTAAGATCTATGTGGACATTTGTCAAAGCTGCCATCTGGCCGTCACAGCAGCAGTGATACAGTTGCTTGACACTAAGGTGTATGTGGACATTTGTCGAAACTGCTCTCTGCCGTCACAGAAGCAGAAGTACAGCTGCCTGTCCCTAAGATCTATGTGAACATTTGTCGAAACTGCTATCTGGCCGTCACAGACGCAGCGGTACAGATGCTTGATACTGAGGTCTCTGTTGATATGCGTCGAAATTGCTGTCTGCCGTCGCGGAAACAGAGGTACAGTTGCCTGTCACGAAGATCTATGTGGACATGTGTCGAAGCAGCAATCCGCTCGTCACACAATCAGAGGTACAGTTGCTTGATACTGAGGTTTCTCTTGATATGCGTCGAAGCTGCTGTCTGCCGTCACGGAAACAGAGGTACAATTGCTTGACACTAAGGTCTATGTGGACATGTGTCGAAGCTGCCGTCTGCACGTCACAGAAACAGAGGTACAGTTGCCTGTCACTAAGGTCTATGTGGACATGTGTGGAAGCAGCCGTCTGCTCGTCACAGAAACAGAGGTACAGTTGCCTGTAACTAAGATCTATGCGGACATGTGTCAAAGCTGCTATCTCCCCGTCACACAATCAGAGGTACAGTTGCTTGATACTGAGGTCTCTGTTGATATGCGTCGAAGCTACTCTCTGCTCGTCCCAGAAACAGAGGTACAATTGCTTGACACTAAGGTCTATGTGGACATGTGTCGAAGCTGCCGTCTGCTCGTTACAGAAACAGAGGTACAGTTGCCTGTCACTAAGATCTATGTGGACATGTGTCAAAGCTGCCATCTGCCCGTCACACAATCAGAGCTAAAGTTGCTTGATACTGAGGTCTCTGTTTAATTGCGTGAAAGCTGCTGTCTGCCGTCACGGAAACAGAGGTGTAGTTGCTTGACACTAAGGTCTATGTGGACATGTGTCGAAGCTGCCGTCTGCTCGTCACAGAAACAGAGGTACAGTTGCCTGTCACTAAGAAGTATGTGGACATGTGTCAAAGCTGCCATCTCCCCGTCACACAATCAGAGGTAAGTTTGCCTGATACTGAGGTCTGTGTTGATATGCGTCAAAGCTGCTGTCTGCCGTCACAGAAACAGAGGTATAGTTGCTTGACACTAAGGTCTATGTGGACATGTGTCGAAGCTGCCGTCTGCATGTCACAGAAACAGAGGTACAGTCGCCTGTCACTAACATCTATGTGGACATGTGTCAAAGCTGCCATCTGTCCGTCACACAATCAGAGGTACAGTTGCTTGATACAGAGGTCTCTGTTGATGTGCGTCGAAGCTGCCTTCTGCCGTCACGGAAACAGAGGTACAATTGCTTGACACTAAGGTGTATGTCGACCTGTGTCGAAGCTGCCGTCTGCTCGTCACAGAAACAGAGGTACAGTTGCCTGTCACTAAGATGTATGTGGATATGTGACAAAGCTGCCATCTGCCCGTCACAGAAGCAGAGGTACAGTTGCTTGACACTAAGGTCTATGTGGACATTTGTCGAAACTGGTATCTGCCGTCACAGACACAGAGGAACAGTTGCTTGACACTAAGGTCTATATGGACATCTGTCAAAGCTGCTATCTGCCCGTTACAGAAACAGAGGTACAGTTGCCTGTCACTAAGATCTATGTGGACATTTGTCAAAGCTGCCATCTGGCAGTCACAGCAGCAGTGATAAAGTTGCTTGACACTAAGGTGTATGTGGACATTTGTCGAAACTGCTCTCTGCCGTCACAGAAGCAGAAGTACAGCTGCCTGTAGCTAAGATCTATGTGGACATTTGTCGAAAATGCTATCTGGCCGTCACAGAAGCAGCGGTACATATGCTTGATACTGAGGTCTGTTTTGATATGCGTCGAAATTGTTGTCTGCCGTCGCGGAAACAGAGGTACAATTACTTGACACTAAGGACTATGTAGACATGTGTCGAAGCTGCGTCATCACGTCACACAAACAGAGGTACAGTTGCCTGTCCCTAAGATCTATGTGGACATTTGTCGAAACTGCTATCTGGCCGTCACAGAAGCAGCGGTACAGATGCTTGATACTGAGGTCTCTGTTGATATGCGTCGAAATTGCTGTCTGCCGTCACGGAAACAGAGGTACAATTGATTGACACTAAGGTCTATGTGGACATTTGTCGAAGCTGCTGTCTGCCGTCAGGGAAACAGAGGTACAATTGCTTGACACTAAGGTCTGTGTAGACATGTGTCGAAGCTGCCGTCTTCTCGTCACACAAACAGAGGTACAGTTGCCTGTCACTAAGATCTATGTAGACATGTGTCGAAGCTGCCATCTGCTCGTCACACAAACAGAGGTACAGTTGCTTGTCACTAAGATCTATGTAGACATGTGTCGAAGCTGCTGTCTGCCGTCACGGAAACAGAGGTACAATTGCTTGACACTAAGGTCTATGTAGACATGTGTCGAAGCTCCGTCTTCTCGTCACACAAACACAGGTACAGTTGCCTGTCACTAAGATCTATGTAGCCATGTGTCGAAGATGCCGTCTGCTCGTCACACAAACAGAGGTACAGTTGCCTGTGACTAAGATCTATGTGGACATGTGTCGAAGCTGCCGTCTGCTCGTCACGGAAACCGAGGTACAATTGCTTTACACTAAGGTCTCTGTTTATATGCGTCGAAGTTGCTGTCTGCCGTCACGGAAACAGAGGTACAATTGCTTGACACTAAGGTCTATGTGGACATTTGTCGAAGCTGCTGTCTGCCGTCACGGAAACAGAGGTACAATTGCTTAACACTAAGGTCTCTGTAGACATGTGTCGAAGCTGCCGTCTGCTCGTCACAGAAACAAAGGTACAGTTGCCTGTCACTAAGAACTATGTGGACATGTGCCGAAGCAGCAATCCGCACGTCACACAATCAGAGGTACAGTTGCTTGATACCGAGGTCTCTGTTGATATGCGTCGAAGCTGCTGTCTGCCGTCACGGAAACAGAGGTACAATTGCTTGACACTAAGAACTATGTGGACATGTTTCAAAGCTGCCATCTGCCCGTCACACAATGAGAGGTACAGTTGCTTGATACTGAGGTCTCTGTAATATGCGTCGAAGCTGCTATCTGCCGTCACAGAAACAGAGGTAAAATTCCTTGACACTAAGGTCTATGTGGATATGTGTCGAAGCATCCGTCTGCTCGTCACAGAAACAGAGGTACAGTTGCCTGTCACTAAGATGTATGTGGACATGTGACAAAGCTGCCATCTGTCCGTCACAGAAGCAGAGGTACAGTTGCTTGACACTAAGGTCTATGTGGACATTTGTCGAAACTGCTATCTGCCGTCACAGAAGCAGAGGTACAGTTTATTGGCACTAGGGTCTATGTGGACATTTGTCGAAGCTGCCGTCTGCTCGTCACACAAACAGAGGTACAATTGCTTGACACTAAGGTCTATGTAGACATGTGTCGAAGCTGCCGTCTACTCGTCACACAAACAGAGGTACAATTGCTTGACACTAAGGTTAATGTAGACATGTGTCGCAGCTGCGTTTTCTCGTCACAAAAACAGAGGTACAATTGCTTGACACTAAGGTCTATGTAGACATTTGTCGAAGCTGCCGTCTGCTCGTCACACAAACAGAGGTACAGTTGCCTGTCACTAAGATCTATGTGGACATGTGTCGAAGCTGCCATCAGCCCGTCACAGAAGTAGAGGTACAGTTGCCTGTCACTAAGGTCTATGTGGACATTTGTCGAAACTGCTGTCTGTCGTCACGGAAACAGAGGTACAATTGCTTGACTCTAAGGTCTATGTGGACATGTGTCGAAGCTGCCGTCTGCTCGTCACAGAAACAGAGGTACAGTTTCCTGTCACTAAGAACTATGTGGACATGTGTCAAAGCTGCCATCTGGCCCTCACAGAAACAGAGGTACAGTTGCTTGACACTAAGATCTATGTGGACATGTGTCAAAGCTGCCATCTGTCCGTCACACAGTCAGAGGTACAGTTGCTTGATACTGAGGTCTCTGTTGATACGCGTCGAAGCTACTGTCTGCTCGTCACAGAAACAGAGGTACCGTTGCCTGTCACTAAGATCTATGTAGACATGTGACGAAGCTGCCGTCTGCTCGTCACGGAAACCGAGGTACAACTGCTTGACACTAAGGTCCTTGTGGACATGTGTCGAAGCTGCCATCTGCTCGTCACAGAAACAAAGGTACAGTTGCCTGTCACGAAGATCTATGTGGACATGTGTCGAAGCAGCAATCCGCTCGTCACACAATCAGAGGTACAGTTGCTTGATACTGAGGTTTCTCTTGATATGCGTCGAAGCTGCTGTCTGCCGTCACGGAAACAGAGGTACAATTGCTTGACACTAAGGTCTATGTGGACATGTGTCGAAGCTGCCGTCTGCTCGTCACAGAAACAGAGGTACAGTTGCCTGTCACTAAAGTCTATGTGGACATGTGTGGAAGCTGCCGTCTGCTCGTCACAGAAACAGAGGTACAGTTGCCTGTAACTAAGATCTATGCGGACATGTGTCAAAGCTGCTATCTCCCCGTCACACAATCAGAGGTACAGTTGCTTGATACTGAGGTCTCTGTTGATATGCGTCGAAGCTACTCTCTGCTCGTCCCAGAAACAGAGGTACATTTGCCTGTCACTAAGATCTATGTAAACATGTGTCGAAGCTGCCGTCTGCTCGTCACGGACACCGAGGTACAATTGCTTGACACTAAGGTCCATGTGGACATGTGTCGAAGCTGCCATCTGCTCGTCACAGAAACAGAGGTACAGTTGCCTGTCGCTAAAATCTATGTGGAATTGTGTCGAAGCAGCAATCCGCTCGTCACACAATCAGAGGTACAGTTGCTTGATACTGAGGCTTCTGTTGATATGCGTCGAAGCTGCTGTCTGCCGTCACGGAAACAGAGGTACAATTGCTTGACACTAAGGTCTATGTGGACATGTGTCGAAGCTGCCGTCTGCTCGTTACAGAAACAGATGTACAGTTGCCTGTCACTAAGATCTATGTGGACATGTGTCAAAGCTGCCATCTGCCCGTCATACAATCAGAGCTAAAGTTGCTTGATACTGAGGTCTCTGTTTAATTGCGTGAAAGCTGCTGTCTGCCGTCACGGAAACAGAGATGTAGTTGCTTGACACTAAGGTCTATGTGGACATGTGTCGAAGCTGCCGTCTGCTCGTCACAGAAACAGAGGTACAGTTGCCTGTCACTAAGAAGTATGTGGACATGTGTCAAAGCTGCCATCTCCCCGTCACACAATCAGAGGTAAGTTTGCCTGATACTGAGGTCTGTGTTGTTATGCGTCAAAGCTGCTGTCTGCCGTCACAGAAACAGAGGTATAGTTGCTTGACACTAAGGTCTATGTGGACATGTGTCAAAGCTGCCATCTGCCCGTCACACAACCAGAGGTAAGGTTGCTTGATACTGAGGTCTGTTGCTATGCGTCAAAGCTGCTGTCTTGCGTCACGGAAACAGAGGTACAATTGCTTGACACTAAGGTCTGTGCGGACATTTGTCGAAACTGCTATCTGCCGTCACAGAAACAGAGGTATAGTTGCTTGACACTAAGGTCTATGTGGACATGTGTCGAAGCTGCCGTCTGCTCGTCACAGAAACAGAGGTACAGTTGCCTGTCACTAAGATCTATGTGGACATGTGTCGAAGCAGCAATCCGCTCGTCACACAATCAGAGGTACAGTTGCTTGATACCGTGGTTTCTGTATATATGCGTCGAAGCTGCTGTCTGCCGTCACGGAAACAGAGGTACAATTGCTTGACACTAAGGTCTATGTGGACATGTGTCGAAGCTGCCGTCTGCTCGTCACAGAAACAGAGGTACAGTTGCCTGTCACTAAGATCTATGTGGACATGTGTCAAAGCTGCCATCTGTCCGTCACACAAACCGAGGTAAAGTTGCTTGATACTGAGGTCTCTGTTTATATGCGTGAAAGCTGCTGTCTGCCGTCACGGAAACAGAGGTATAGTTGCTTGACACTAAGGTCTATGTGGACATGTGTCGAAGCTGCCGTCTGCTCGTCACAGAAACAGAGGTACAGTTGCCTGTCACTAAGATGTATGTGGACATGTGTCAAAGCTGCCATCTGCCCGTCACACAATCAGAGGTAAGTTTGCTTGATACTGAGGTCTCTGTTGATATGCGTCAAAGCTGCTGTCTGCCGTCACGGAAACAGAGGTACAATTGCTTTACACTAAGGTCTATGTGGACCTGTGTCGAAGCTGCCATCTGCCGTCACAGAAACAGAGATATAGTTGCTTGACACTAAGGTCTATGTGGACATGTGTCAAAGCTGCCATCTGCCCGTCACACAACCAGAGGTAAGGTTGCTTGATACTGAGGTCTGTTGATATGCGTCAAAGCTGCTGTCTTCCGTCACGGAAACAGAGGTACAATTACTTGACACTAAGGTCTGTGTGGACATTTGTCGAAACTGCTATCTGTCGTCAGAGAAACAGAGGTATAGTTGCTTGACACTAAGGTCTATGTGGACATGTGTCGAAGCTGCCATCTGTCCGTCACACAATCAGAGGTACAGTTGCTTGATACAGAGGTCTCTGTTGATATGCGTCGAAGCTGCCCTCTGCCGTCACGGAAACAGAGGTACAATCGCTTGACACTAAGGTGTATGTGGACCTGTGTCGAAGCTGCCGTCTGCTCGTTACAGAAACAGAGTAACATTTGCCTGTCACTAAGATGTATGTGGACATGTGACAAAGCTGCCATCTGCCCGTCACAGAAGCAGTGGTACAGCTGCTTGACACTAAGGTCTATGTGGACATTTGTAGAAACCGGTATCTGCCGTCACAGACACAGAGGAACAGTTTTTTGACACTAAGGTCTATATGGACATGTGTCAAAGCTGCTATCTCCCCGTTACAGAATCAGAGGTACAGTTGCCTGTCACTAAGATCTATGTGGACATTTGTCAAAGCTGCCATCTGGCCGTCACAGCAGCAGTGATACAGTTGCTTGACACTAAGGTGTATGTGGACATTTGTCGAAACTGCTCTCTGCCGTCACAGAAGCAGAAGTACAGCTGCCTGTCCCTAAGATCTATGTGAACATTTGTCGAAACTGCTATCTGGCCGTCACAGACGCAGCGGTACAGATGCTTGATACTGAGGTCTCTGTTGATATGCGTCGAAATTGCTGTCTGCCGTCGCGGAAACAGAGGTACAATTGCTTGACAACAAGGACTATGTAGACATGTGTCGAAGCTGCGTCTTCTCGTCACACAAACAGAGGTACAGTTGCCTGTCCCTAAGATCTATGTGGACATTTGTCGAAACTGCTATCTGGCCGTCACAGAAGCAGCGGTACAGATGCTTGATACTGAGGTCTCTGTTGATATGCGTCGAAATTGCTGTCTGCCGTCGCGGAAACAGAGGTACAATTGCTTGACACTAAGGTCTATGTAGACATGTGTCGAAGCTGCCGTCTTCTCGTCACACAAACAGAGGTACAGTTGCCTGTCACTAAGATCTATGTAGACATGTGTCGAAGCTGCCGTCTGCTCGTCACACAAACAGAGGTATAGTTGCCTGTCACTAAGATCTATGTAGACATGTGTCGAAGCTGCTGTCTGCCGTCACGGAAACAGAGGTACAATTGCTTGACACTAAGGTCTATGTAGACATGTGTCGAAGCTGCGTCTTCTCGTCACACAAACAGAGGTACAGTTGCCTGTCCCTAAGATCTATGTGGACATTTGTCGAAACTGCTTTCTGGCCGTCACAGAAGCAGCGGTACAGATGCTTGATACTGAGTTCTCTGTTGATATGCGTTGAAATTGCTGTCTGCCGTCCCGGAAACAGAGGTACAATTGCTTGACACTAAGGTCTATGTGGACATTTGTCGAAGTTGCTGTCTGCCGTCAGGGAAACAGAGGTACAATTGCTTGACACTAAGGTCTATGTAGACATGTGTCGAAGCTGCCGTCTTCTCGTCACACAAACAAAGGTACAGTTGCCTGTCACTAAGATCTATGTAGACATGTGTCGAAGCTGCCGTCTTCTCGTCACACAAACAAAGGTACAGTTGCCTGTCACTAAGATCTATGTAGACATGTGTCGAAGCTGCCGTCTGCTCGTCACACAAACAGAGGTACAGTTGCCTGTCACTAAGATCTATGTAGACATGTGTCGAAGCTGCTGTCTGCCGTCACGGAAACAGAGGTACAATTGCATGACACTAAGGTCTATGTAGACATGTGTCGAAGCTGCCGTCTTCTCGTCACACAAACAGAGGTACAGTTGCCTGTCACTAAGATCTATGTAGACATGTGTCGAAGATGCCGTCTGCTCGTCACGGAAACCGAGGTACAATTGCTTTACACTAAGGTCTCTGTTGATATGCGTCGAAGTTGCTGTCTGCCGTCACGGAAACAGAGGTACAATTGCTTGACACTAAGGTCTATGTGGACATTTGTCGAAGCTGCTGTCTGCCGTCACGGAAACAGAGGTACAATTCCTTAACACTAAGGTCTATGTAGACATGTGTCGAAGCTGCCGTCTGCTCGTCACAGGAACAGAGGTACAGTTGCCTCTCACTAAGAACTATGTGGACATGTGTCGAAGCAGCAATCCGCCCGTCACACAATCAGAGGTACAGTTGCTTGATACTGGGGTCTCTGTTGATATGCGTCGAAGCTGCTGTCTGCCGTCACGGAAACAGAGGTACAATTACTTGACACTAAGAACTATGTGGACATGTGTCAAAGCTGCCATCTGCCCGTCACACAATGAGAGGTACAGTTGCTTGATACTGAGGTCTCTGTTGATATGCGTGGAAGCAGCTGCCTGCCGTCACGGAAACAGGGGTACAATTGCTTGACACTAATGTCTATGTGGACGTGTGTCGAAGCTGCCGTCTGCTCGTCACAGAAACAGAGGTACAGTTGCCTGTCACTAAGATCTTTGTGGACATGTGTCAAAGCTGCCATCTGTCCGTCACACAGTCAGAGGTACAGTTGCTTAATACTGAGGTCTCTGTTGATATGCGTCGAAGCTACTGTCTGCTCGTCACAGAAACAGAGGTACAGTTGCCTGTCACTAAGATCTATGTAGACATGTGTCGAAGCTGCCGTCTGCTCGTCACGGAAACCGAGGTACAATTGCTTGACACTAAGGTCCATGTGGACATGTGTCGAAGCTGCCATCTGCTCGTCACAGAAACAAAGGTACAGTTGCCTGTCACGAAGATCTATTTGGACATGTGTCGAAGCAGCAATCTGCTCGTCACACAATCAGAGGTACAGTTGCTTGATACTGAGGTTTCTGTTGATATGCGTCGAAACTGCTGTCTGCCGTCACAAAAACAGAGGTACAATTGCTTGACACTAAGGTCTATGTGGACATGTGTCGAAGCTGCCGTCTGCTCGTCACAGAAACAGAGGTACAGTTGCCTGTCACTAAGATCTAAGTGGACATGTGTCAAAGCTACCATCTGCCCGTCACACAATCAGAGGTAAAGATGCTTGATACTGAGGTCTCTGTTTATATGCGTGAAAGCTGCTGTCATCCGTCACGGAAACAGAGGTATAGTTGCTTGACAGTAAGGTCTATGTGGACATTTGTCGAAGCTGCCGTCTGCTCGTCACAGAAAAAGAGGTAGCGTTGCCTGTCACTAAGATGTATGTGGACCTGTGTCGAAGCTGCCATCTGCCGTCACAGAAACAGAGGTATAGTTGCTTGACACTAAGGTCTATGTGGACATGTGTCGAAGCTGCAATCTGCCCGTCACACAACCAGAGGTAAGGTTGCTTGATACTGAAGTCTGTTGATATGCGTCAAAGCTGCTGTCTTCCGTCACGGAAACAGAGGTACAATTGCTTTACACTAAGGTCTATGTGGACATTTGTCGTAGCTGCTGTCTGCCGTCACGGAAACAGAGGTACAATTAATTAACACTAAGGTCTATGTAGACATGTGTCGAAGCTGCCGTCTGCTCGTCACAGAAACAGAGGTACAGTTGCCTGTCACTAAGAACTTTGTGGACATGTGTCGAAGCAGCAATCCGCCCGTCACACAATCAGAGGTACAGTTGCTTGATACTGAGGTCTCTGTTGATATGCGTCGAAGCTGCTGTCTGCCGTCACGGAAACAGAGGTACAATTGCTTGACACTAAGAACTATGTGGACATGTGTCAAAGCTGCCATCTGCCCGTCACACAATGAGAGGTACAGTTGCTTGATACTGAGGTCTCTGTTGATATGCGTCGAAGCTGCTGTCTGCCGTCACGGAAAAAGAGGTACAATTGCTTGACACTAAAGTCTATGTGGACGTGTGTCGAAGCTGCCGTCTGCTCGTCACAGAAACAGAGGTACAGTTGCCTGTTACTAAGATGTATGTGGACATGTAACAAAGCTGTCATCTGCCCGTCACAGAAGCAGAGGTACAGTTGCTTGATACTAAGGTCTATGTGGACATTTGTCGAAACTGCTATCTGCCGTCACAGAAACAGAGGTACAATTGCTTGACACTAAGGTCTATGTGGATATGTGTCGAAGCATCCGTCTGCTCGTCACAGAAACAGAGGTACAGTTGCCTGTTACTAAGATGTATGTGGACATGTGACAAAGCTGCCATCTGTCCGTTACAGAAGCAGAGGTACAGTTGCTTGACACTAAGGTCTATGTGGACATTTGTCGAAACTGCTATCTGCCGTCACAGAAACAGAGGTACAATTGCTTGACACTAAGTTCTATGTGGACATTTGTCAAAGCTGCCATCAGGCCCTCACAGAAGCAGAGGTACATTTGCTTGACACTAGGGTCTATGTGGACATTTGTCGAAACTGCTATCTGCCGTCACAGAAGCAGAGGTATAATTGCTTGACACTAAGATCTATGTGGACATTTGTCGAAACTGCTATCTGGCCGTCACAGAAGCAGAGGTACAGTTGCCTGTCACTAAGATCTATGTGGACATTTGTCGAAACTGCTATCTGGCCGTCACAGAAGCAGAGGTACAGTTGCCTGTCACTAAGATCTATGTGGACATTTGTCGGAACTGCTATCTGCCGTCACAGAAGCAGAGGTACAGTTTCTTGACACTAGGGTCTATGTGGACATTGGTCGAAACTGCTATCTGCCGTCACAGAAGCAGAGGTACAATTGCTTGACACTAAGGTCTATGTAGACATGTGTCGAAGCTGCGTCTTCTTGTCACACAAACAGAGGTGCAGTTGCCTGTCACTAAGATCTATGTAGAGATGTGTCGAAGCTGCCCTCTGCTCGTCACACAAACAGAGGTACAATTGTTTGACACTAAGGTCTATGTAGACATGTGTCGAAGCTGCCGTCTGCTCGTCACACAAACATAGGTACAATTGCTTGACACTAAGGTCTATGTAGACATGTGTCGAAGCTGCGTCTTCTCGTCACAAAAACAGAGGTGCAATTGCTTGACACTAAGGTCTATGTAGACATGTGTCGAAGCTCCCGTCTGCTCGTCACATAAACAGAGGTACATTTGCCTGTCACTAAGATCTATGTGGGCATGTGTCGAGGCTGCCTTCAGCTCGTCACAGAAACAGAGGTACAGTTGCCTGTCACTAAGGTATATGTGGACATGTGTCAAAGCTGCCATGTGCCCGTCACAGAAGCAGAGGTACAGTTGCTTGATACTGAGGTCTCTGTTGATATGTGTCTAAGCTGCTGTCTGTCGTCACGGAAACAGTGGTACAATTGCTTGTCTCTAAGGTCTCTGTGGACATGTGTCGTAGCTGCCGTCTTCTCGTCACAGAAACAGAGGTACAGTTGCCTGTCACTAAGATCTATGTGGACATTTGTCAAAGCTGCCATACGGCCGTCACAGAAGCAGAGGTACATTTGCTTGACACTAGGGTTTATGTGGACATTTGTCGAAACTGCTATCTGCCGTCACAGTAGCAGAGGTATAATTGCTCGACACTAAGATCTATGTGGACATTTGTTTGAAACTGCTATCTGGCCGTCACAGAAGCAGAGGTACAGTTGCCTGTCACTAAGATCTATGTGGACATTTGTCGAAACTGCTATCTGGCCGTCACAGAAGCAGAGGTACAGTTGCCTGTCACTAAGATCTATGTGGACATTTGTCGAAACTGCTATCTGCCGTCACAGAAGTAGAGGTAAAGTTTCTGGACACTACGGTCTATGTGGACATTTGTCGAAACTGCTATCTGCCGTCACAGAAGCAGAGGTACAATTCCTTGACACTAAGGTCTATGTAGACATGTGTCGAAGCTGCGTCTTCTCGTCACACAAACAGAGGTACAATTGCTTGACACTAAGGTCTATGTAGACATGTGTCGAAGCTGCGTCTTCTCGTCACAAAAACAGAGGTACAATTGCTTGACACTAAGGTCTATGTAGACATGTGTCGAAGCTGCCGTCTGCTCGTCACACAAACAGAGGTACAGTTGCCTGTCACTAAGATCTATGTGGACATGTGTCGAAGCTGCCGTCTGCTCGTCACAGAAACAGAGGTACAGTTGCCTGTCACTAAGATCTATGTGGACATGTGTCAAAGCTGCCATGTGCCCGTCACAGAAGCAGAGGTACAGTTGCTTGATACTGAGGTCTCTGTTGATATGTGTCGAAGCTACTGTCTGTCGTCGCGGAAACAGTGGTACAATTGCTTGACTCTAAGGTCTATGTGGACATGTGTCGAAGCTGCCGTCTGCTCGTCACAGAAACAGAGGTACAGTTTCCTGTCACTAAGATCTATGTGGACATGTGTCAAAGCTGCCATCTGGCCGTCACAGAAACAGAGGTACAGTTGCTTGACACTAAGGTCTATGTGGACATGTGTCAAAGCTGCCATCTGCCGTCACAGAAGCAGAGGTACAGTTGCCTGTCACTAAGGTCTATGTGGACATGTGTCAAAGCTGCTATCTGTCCGTCACAGTAACAGAGGTACAGTTGCCTTTCACTAAGGTCTATGTGGACATGTGTCAAAGCTGCCATCTGCCCGTCACAGAAGCAGAGGTACAGTTGCTTGACACTAAGGTCTATGTGGACATGTGTCAAAGCTGCCGTCTGCTCGTTACAGAAAGAGAGGTACAGTTTCCTGTCACTAAGATCTATGTGGACATGTGTCAAAGCTGCCATCTGGCCGTCAAAGAAACAGAGGAACAGTTGCTTGACACTAAGATCTATGTGGACATGTGTCAAAGCTGCCATCTGTTCGTCACACAGTCAGAGGTACAGTTGCTTGATACTGAGGTCTCTGTTGATATGTGTCGAAGCTACTGGATGCTCGTCACAGAAACAGAGGTACAGTTGCCTGTCACTAAGATCTGTGTAGACATGTGTCGAAGCTGCCGTCTGCTCGTCACGGAAACCGAGGTACAATTGCTTGACACTAAGGTCCATGTGGACATGTGTCAAAGCTGCCATCTGCCCGTCACACAACCAGAGGTAAGGTTGTTTGATACTGAGATCTGTTGATATGCGTCAAAGCTGCTGTCTTCCGTCACGGAAACAGAGGTACAATTACGTGACACTAAGGTCTGTGTGGACATTTGTCGAAACTTCTATCTGCCGTCACAGAAACAGAGGTATAGTTGCTTGACACTAAGGTCTATGTAGACATGTGTCGAAGCTGCCGTCTGCTCGTCACGGAAACCGAGGTACCATTGCTTGACACTAAGGCCATGTGGACATGTGTCGAAGCTGCCATCTGCTCGTCACAGAAACAAAGGTACAGTTGCCTGTCACGAAGATCTATTTGGACATGTGTCGAAGCAGCAATCCGCTCGTCACAAAATCAGAGGTACAGTTGCTTGATACTGAGGTTTGTGTTGATATGCGTCGAAACTGCTGTCTGCCGTCACGGAAACAGAGGTACAATTGCTTGACACTAAGATCTATGTGGACATGTGTCGGAGCTGCCGTCTGCTCGTCACAGAAACAGAGGTACAGTTGCCTGTCACTAAGATCTAAGTGGACATGTGTCAAAGCTGCCATCTGCCCGTCACACAATCAGAGGTACAGTTGCTTGATACAGAGGTCTCTGTTGATATGCGTCGAAGCTGCCTTCTGTCGTCACGGAAACAGAGGTACAATTGCTTGACACTAAGGTGTATGTGGACCTGTGTCGAAGCTGCCGTCTGCAAGTCACAGAAACAGAGGTACAGTTGCCTGTCACCAAGATATATGTGGACATGTGACAAAGCTGCCATCTGCCCGTCACAGAAGCAGAGGTACAGTTGCTTGACACTAAGGTCTATATGGACATTTGTCGAAACTGCTATCTGCCGTCACAGACACAGAGGAACAGTTGCTTGACACTAAGGTCTATATGGACATCTGTCAAAGCTGCTATCTGCCCGCTACAGAAACAGAGGTACAGTTGCCTGTCACTAAGATCTATTAGGACATTTGTCAAAGCAGCCATCTGGCCGTCACAGCAGCAGTGATACAGTTGCTTGACACTAAGGTGTATGTGCACATTTGTCGAAACTGCTCTCTGCCGTCACAGAAGCAGAAGTACAGCTGCCTGTACATAAGATCTATGTGGACATTTGTCGAAACTGCTATCTGGCCGACACAGAAGCAGCGGTACAGATGCTTGAAACTGAGGTCTCTGTTGATATGCGTCGAAATTGCTGTCTGCCGTCGCGGAAACAGAGGTACAACTGCTTGACACTAAGGACTATGTAGACATGTGTCGAAGCTGCGTCTCCTCGTCACACAAACAGAGGTACAGTTGCCTGTCCCTAAGATCTATGTGGACATTTGTCGAAACTGCTATCTGGCCGTCACAGAAGCAGCGGTACAGATGCTTGATACTGAGGTCTCTGTTGATATGCGTCGAAATTGCTGTCTGCCGTCGCGGAAACAGAGGTACAATTGCTTGACACTAAGGTGTATGTGGACATTTGTCGAAGCTGCTGTCTGCCGTCAGGGAAACAGCGGTACAATTTTTTGACATTAAGGTCTATGTAGACATGTGTCGAAGCTGCCGTCTTCTCGTCACACAAACAGAGGTACAGTTGCCTGTCACTAAGATCTATGTAGACATGTGTCGAAGCTGCCGTCTGCTCGTCACACAAACAGAGGTACAGTTGCCTGTCACTAAGATCTATGTAGACATGTGTCGAAGCTGCTGTCTGCCGTCACAGGAAACAGAGGTACAATTGCTTGACACTAAGGTCTATGAAGACATGTGTCGAAGCTACCGTCTTCTCGTCACACAAACAGAGGTACAGTTGCCTGTCACTAAGATCTATGTAGACATGTGTCGAAGATGCCGTCTGCTCGTCACACAAACAGAGGTACAGTTGCCTGTCACTAAGATCTATGTGGACATTTGTCGAAGCTGCCGTCTGCCTTCACGGAAACAGAGGTACAATTGCTTGACACTAAGGTCTATGTAGACATGTGTCAAAGGTGCCATCTGCCCGTCACACAATGAGAGGTACAGTTGCTTGATACTGAGGTCTCTGTTGATATGCGTCGAACCTGCTGTCTGCCGTCACGGAAACAGAGGTACAATTGCTTGACACTAAAGTCTATGTTGACGTGTGTCGAAGCTGCCGTCTGCTCGTCACAGAAACAGAGGTACAGTTGCCTGTTACTAAGATGTATGTGGACATGTGACAAAGCTGTCATCTGCCCGTCACAGAAGCAGAGGTACAGTTGCTTGACACTAAGGTCTATGTGGACAATTGTCGAAACTGCTATCTGCCGTCACAGAAACAGGAGTACAATTGCTTGACACTAAGGTCTATGTGGATATGTGTCGAAGCATCCGTCTGCTCGTCACAGAAACAGAGGTACAGTTGCCTGTCACTAAGATGTATGTGGACATTTGTCAAAGCTGCCATCCGGCCGTCACAGAAGCACAGGTACATTTGCTTGAAACTAGGGTCTATGTGGATATTTGTCGAAACTGCTATCTGCCGTCACAGAAGCAGAGGTATAATTGCTTGACACTAAGATCTATGTGGACATTTGTCGAAACTGCTATCTGGCTGTCACAGAAGCAGAGGTACAGTTGCCTGTCACTAAGATCTATGTGGACATTTGTCGAAAATGCTATCTGGCCGTCACAGAAGCAGAGGTACAGTTGCCTGTCACTAAGATCTATGTGGACATTTGTCGAAACTGCTATCTGCCGTCACAGATGCAGAGGTACAGTTTCTTGACACTAGGGTCTATGTGGACATTTGTCGAAACTGCTATCTGCCGTCACAGAAGCAGAGGTACAATTGCTTGACACTAAGGTCTATGTAGACATGTGTCGAAGCTGCGTCTTCTCGTCACACAAACAGAGGTACAGTTGCCTGTCACTAAGATCTATGTAGACATGTGTCGAAGCTGCCGTCTGCAAGTCACACAAACAGAGGTACAATTGCTTGACACTAAGGTCTATGTAGACATGTGTCGAAGCTGCCGTCTGCTCGTCACACAAACAGAGGTACAAATGCTTGACACTAAGGTCTATGTAGACATGTGTCGAAGCTGCGTCTTCTCGTCACAAAAACAGAGGTACAATATCTTGACACTAAGGTCTATGTAGACATGTGTCGAAGCTGCCGTCTGCTCGTCACACAAACAGAGGTACAGTTGCCTGTCACTAAGATCTATGTGGACATGTGTCGAAGCTTCCGTCTGCTCGTCACAGAAACAGAGGTACAGTTGCCTGTCACTAAGATCTATGTGGACATGTGTCAAAGCTGCCATGTGCCCGTCACAGAAGCAGAGGTACAGTTGCTTGATACTGAGGTCTCTGTTGATATGTGTCGAAGCTGCTGTCTGTCGTCACGGAAACAGTGGTACAATTGCTTGACTCTAAGGTCTAATTGGACATATGTCGAAGCTGCCGTCTGCTCGTCACAGAAACAGAGGTACAGTTTCCTGTCACTAAGATCTATGTGGACATGTGTCAAAGCTGCCATCTGTCCGTCACACAGTCAGAGGTACAGTTGCTTAATACTGAGGTCTCTGTTGATATGCGTCGAAGCTACCTTCTGCTCGTCACAGAAACAGAGGTACAGTTGCCTGTCACTAAGATCTATGTAGACATGTGTCGAAGCTGCCGTCTGCTCGTCACGGAAACAGAGGTACAATTGCTTGACACTAAGGTCCATGTGGACATGTGTCGAAGCTGCCATCTGCTCGTCACAGAAACAAAGGTACAGTTCCCTGTCACGAAGATCTATGTGGACATGTGTCGAAGCAGCAATCCGCTCGTCACACAATCAGAGGTACAGTTGCTTGATACCGAGGTTTCTGTTGATATGCGTCGAAGCTGCTGTCTGCCGTCACGGAAACAGAGGTACAATTGCTTGACACTAAGGTCTATGTGGACATGTGTCGAAGCTGCCGTCTGCTCGTCACAGAAACAGAGGTACAGTTGCCTGTCACTAAGATCTATGTGGACGTGTGTCAAAGCTGCCATGTGCCCGTCACAGAAGCAGAGGTACAGTTGCTTGATACTGAGGTCTCTGTTGATATGTGTCGAAGCTGCTATCTGCCGTCAATGAAGCAGAGGTACAGTTGCCTGTCACTAAGTTCTATGTGGACATGTGTCAAAGCTGCTATCTGTCCGTCACAGAAACAGAGGTACAGTTGCCTTTCACTAAGGTCTATGTGGACATGTGTGAAAGCTGCCATCTACCCGTCACAGAAGCAGAGGTACAGTTGCTTGTCACTAAGGTCTATGTGGACATGTGTCAAAGCTGTTATCAGCCCGTCACAGAAGTAGAGGTACAGTTGCCTGTCACTAAGGTCTATGTGGACATTTGTCGAAACTGCTGTCTGTCTTCACGGAAACAGAGGTACAATTGCTTGACTCTAAGGTCTATGTGGACATGTGTCGAAGCTGCCGTCTGCTCGTCACAGAAACAGAGGTACAGTTTCCTGTCACTAAGATCTATGTGGACATGTGTCAAAGCTGCCATCTGGCCGTCACAGAAACAGAGGTACAGTTGCTTGACACTAAGGTCTATGTGGACATGTGTCAAAGCTGCCATCTGCCGTCACAGAAGCAGAGGTACAGTTCCTGTCACTGAGGTCTATGTGGACATGTGTCAAAGCTGCTATCTGTCCGTCACAGAAACAGAGGTACAGTTGCCTTTCACTAAGGTCTATGTGGACATGTGTCAAAGCTGCCATCTGCCCGTCACAGAAGCAGAGGTACAGTTGCTTGACACTAAGGTCTATGTGGACATGTGTCAAAGCTGCCATCAGCCCGTCACAGAAGCAGAGGTACAGTTGCCTGTCACTACGGTCTATGTGGACATTTGTCGAAACTGCTATCTGCCGTCACAGAAACAGAGGTACAGTTGCCTGTCACTAAGATCATTGTAGACATGTGTAAAGGCTGGCATCTGCCCGATTCAGAAGCAGAGGTACATTTGCTTGAAACTAAGGTCTATGTGGACATTTGTCGAAACTGTAATCTGCCGTCACAGATGCAGAGGTGCAGTTGATTGTCACACAGGTCCTTCGGATGTGTGTCGAAGTTGTTATTCCCACGTCACAGTAGCAGAAGTACAGTTGCATGACTCTGAGGTCTGTGTTGATATGCGTCAAAGTTGCTGTCTGTCCTCACGGAGACAGATGTACAGTTGCTTGACACCAAGATCTCTGTGAATATGTGTGTCGAAGCTGCCATCTGCCCATCACAGAAGGAGAGGTACAGATACTTGATACTATGATCTCTGTGCATATAAGTCAAAGCTGGCATCTGCACGTCAAAGCAGCACAGCTACAGCTGCTTGGCACTAAGCTCTCTGTGGATATGTGTCATACCTATCATCTGACAATCACAGGAGCAGAACTACAGTTCATTGACACTAAGATCCCTGCGGATATGTGTCGTAGCGGGCGTCTGCCCGTCACAGGAGCTGAGGTACAGCTGCTTGACACTAAGGTGTCTGTGGATATGTGTCGAAGCTGTCATCTGTTGGTTACAGAAGCACAAGTACAGTTGCTTGACACTAACGTCTCTGTGGACGTGTATAGAAGCTGCCATCTGCCCATCACAGAAGCAGAGGTACAGTTACTTGATTAAGTTCTGTGTGGACATGTGTCGAAGCTGCCATCTTCCCGTCACAGAACTAGAGGTACAGTTGATGGACATTACGTTCTCTCTGGATATGTGTCAAAGCTGCCATCCGCCGTCACAGAAGCAGAGGTACAGTTGCTTGACATCAAGATCTCTGTGGATATGTGTGTCGAAGCTGTCAAGTGCCCGTCACAAAAGCAGAGTTGCTTGACCCTAAGATCTTTGTGGATATATGTCGAAGCTGCTGTCTGCCCGTCACAAAAGCAGAGGTGCAGTTGCTTGACAATAAGGTCTCTGTGAACATGTGTCAAAGTTGCCATCTGGCCGTTACAGAAGGAGAGGTACAGATACTTGATACTAAGGATTCTGTGCATTTAAGTCAAACCTGGCATCTGTCCGTCAAAGCAGCACAGCTACAGCTGCTTGAAACTAAGCTATCTGTGGATATGTGTCATGCCTGTCATCTGACCGTCACAGGAGCAGAACTGCAGTTCTTTGACACTAAGATTTCTGCGGATATGTGTCGGAGCGGGCGTCTGCCGTCACAGGAGCTGAGGTACAGTTGCTTGACACTTAGGTCTCTGTGGATATGTGTCGAAGCTGTCATCTGTTCGTTAAAGAAGCACAAGTACAGTTGCTTGACGCTAAAGTCTCTGTGGATATGTTTCGAAGCTGTCATGTGTTCTTTACAGAAGCAGAGGTACAGTTGCTTGACATTGAGTTCTCTGTGGACATGAATCAAAGTTGCCATCTGTTCGTCACAGAAACAGAAGTACAGTTGCTTGTCACTAGGGTCTCTGTTGATGTTTATGGAAGCTGCTAGCTGCCCGTCACAGAAGCAGAGGTACAGTTGCTTGACACTAGGTTCTCTGTGTTTATGTGTCGAAGCTGCCATCTTTCGGTCACAGAAGCAGAGCTACATTTGCTTGAAACCAAGTTCTTTGTGGACGTGTATGAAAGCTGCCGTCTACCGTCACAGCAGCAAGGGTACAGTACTTGACACTAAGGACTCTGTGGACATGTGTGGAAGCCTCCATCTGCCCGTCACAGAAGCGGAGACACAGTTGCTTGACGCTAAGGACTCTGTGGACATGTGTCTATACTGCCATCTGCCCGTCGCGGGAGTAGAAGTACAGTTGCTTATCGCTAAGGTCTATTTGGACGTGTGCGGGAGCTGCCACATGTCATCACAGAAGCAGAGGTATAGTCGCTTTACTACAAAGTCTCTGTGGACACGTGTCGCAGTTGTCATCTGCCCATAACAGGAGCAGAGGTACAGGTGGTTGTCACAAAGTCTCTGTGGACAGGTGTCGAAGTTGTCATCTGCCCATCACAGGAGCAGAGGTACAGTTGGTTGTCACAAAGTCTCTGTGGACACGTGTCGTAGTTGCCATCCGCCCATCACAGGAGCAGAGGTACAGTTGCTTTTCACTAATATCTCTGTGGATATGTGTGGAGCTGGACTTTGCCATTACAGGAGCAGAGTACAGTTGCTTGTCACTAAGGTCTCTGTGGAGGTGTATGGAAGCTGCCATCTGCCGTCACAGAAGCAGAGGTACAGTTGTTTTTCACTAAGATCTCTGTGGATGTGTGTGGGAGCTGGCGTTTGCCATCACAGGAGCAGAGTACAGTTGCTTGTCAGTAAGGTCTCTGTCTACCTGTGTCGAAGCTGCCATCTGTCTGTCACATGGGCAGATACGTTTGCTTGTTGCTTAGATCTCTGTGGACATATGTCGAAACTGCCATCTGACTGTAACATGGCCAGATACGTTTCCTTGTTGCTTAGATCTCTGTGGACATGTGTCGAAGCTGTCATGTGGCTGTCACAGGAGCAGATGTAGTTGCCTATCACTAAGGTCTCTGTGGACATGTGTCGAAACTGACATCTGACTGTCACATGGGCAGATACGTTTGCTTGTTGCTTAGATGTCTGTGGACATGTGTCGAAGCTGTCATGTGGCTGTCACAGGAGCAGATGTAGTTGCCTCTCACAAAGGTCTCTGTGGACATGTGTCGAAACTACCATCTGACTGTCACATGGGCAGATATATTTGCTTGTTGCTTAACTCTCTGTGGACATGTGTCGAAGCTGCCGTCTGCTCGTCACAGAAACAGAGTACAGATACTTGATACTATGATCTCTGTGCATATAAGTCAAAGCTGGCATCCGCCCGTCAAAGCAGCACAGCTACAGCTGCTTGGCACTAAGCTCTCTGTGGATATGTGTCATACCTATCATCTGACAATCACAGGAGCAGAACTACAGTTCCTTGACACTAAGATCCCTGCGGATATGTGTCGTAGCGGGCGTCTGCCCGTCACAGGAGCTGAGGTACAGTTGCTTGACGCTAAGGACTCTGTGGACATGTGTCTATACTGCCATCTGCCCGTCGCGGGAATAGAAGTACAGTTGCTTATCGCTAAGGTCTATTTGGACGTGTGCGGGAGCTGCCATCTGTCATCACAGAAGCAGAGGTATAGTCGCTTTACTACAAAGTCTCTGTGGACACGTGTCGAAGTTGTCATGTGCCCATAACAGGAGCAGAGGTACAGGTGGTTGTCACAAAGTCTCTGTGGACACGTGTCGAAGTTGTCATCTGCCCATCACAGGAGCAGAGGTACAGTTGGTTGTCACAAAGTCTCTGTGGACACGTGTCGTAGTTGTCATCCGCCCATCACAGGAGCAGAGGTACAGTATCTTTTCACTAATATCTCTGTGGATATGTGTGGAGCTGTACTTTGCCATTACAGGAGCAGAGTACAGTTGCTTGTCACTAAGGTCTCTGTGGAGGTGTATGGAAGCTGCCATCTGCCGTCACAGAAGCAGAGGTACAGTTGTTTTTCACTAAGATCTCTGTGGATGTGTGTGGGAGCTGGCTTTTGCCATCACAGGAGCAGAGTACAGTTGCTTGTCACTAAGGTCTCTGTCGACGTGTGTCGAAGCTGCCATCTGTCTGTCACATGGGCAGATACGTTTGCTTGTTGCTTAGATCTCTGTGGACATGTGTCGAAACTGCCATCTGACTGTAACATGGCCAGATACGTTTCCTTGTTGCTTAGATCTCTGTGGACATGTGTCGAAGCTGTCATGTGGCTGTCACAGGAGCAGATGTAGTTGCCTATCACTAAGGTCTCTGTGGACATGTGTCGAAACTGACATCTGACTGTCACATGGGCAGATACGTTTGCTTGTTGCTTAGATGTCTGTGGACATGTGTCGAAGCTGTCATGTGGCTGTCACAGGAGCAGATGTAGTTGCCTGTCACTAAGGTCTCTGTGGACATGTGTCGAAACTGCCATCTGACTGTCACATGGGCAGATACGTTTGCTTGTTGCTTAGATCTCTGTGGACATGTGTCGAAGCTTCCATGTGGCTATCACAGGAGCAGATGTAGTTGCCTGTCACTAAGGTCTCTGTGGACATGTGTCGAAACTGCCATCTGACTGTCACATGGGCAGATATATTTGCTTGTTGCTTAAGTCTCTGTGAACATGTGTCGAAGCTCCCATCTGCCCGTCATAGGATCAGATACAGTTTCCTAGCAGTACGGTCTCTGTGGTCGCTTGTCGAAGTTGGATGGTATGGTACAGGGAGGAGACCTAGAAGGCTAAATGTAGTTTATGTTTCTAACTTCATAACACTGCCTCAAACACCGATCCACAGTGTATCTCCTAACAGATCCGTCGCCGTATGACCATGTAGTTAAAGTCATGTAAAATAAGTAGAGGGGAAAAAATCTTATGTGTTACACTCACATGACTTTCTCTACTATTGTACAAACTATTTTTACAATCTCTTATTCTCCATCGATTTCATATTAATCGAGATAAACGTTTGCAGAAACGATCTTTTGACATGCAAAGAGAATTACATTTTACACATAGCGATCCAGTTCTATAAATATTTTACTATTTACTATCGCTTAAGGTGTACTATGTTCCCCTTGTTTTGTATTTGCAAGGGCAATATAGAAATACAGTAGCCTTTAAGCATAGACATATCTCTTAATAGCTGGTTGCTAGGTGCAGCACCATTCTCCTTGCCACAGATTATTACTCTTTGCATATCCAAGATAAAAAAATGAATAAGGAATTCCCATTTGAGAAAATAAGAATTGAAAAATTTAAGGGTATAACAAGCAATATCTCGAAAATAGTTCACTCAACAAAACATAATGTATATGACATAAATTGTGTATTTTAACGCGATCTACATTTCTTGTGTAGTAAAACTTTGTCTATCTCTTATGGTTTACGAGTTATGCAAAAGTCGTTCACAATGAAGAATACTTTTGGAGACATTCCCAGAAAATTCAAGATATACATTTTATTTATCATGAAAATATCTTAAACATATGATATTTTAATCAAAATCGTTAGAGCCATTTTTGAGAAAATTAAAATTTTTGAAAAATCTTCCATGTAAAGGGTAATCTGGGGTGGGGGATTTTCTTGAAAACCTTCGTGTCGCATTTCTGGAAGATACTGAACCTAAATACCAAGTTTGGTGTTTATCCGACTGTTCGTTTCTGAGTTATGCTGTTCACACACACACACACTCACACCTACTCACACACACACACACACAGACAGACAGACACACACGGACATGTTTCCAAAAATGCTTTTTTTGGATTCAGGGTGTCTCAAAACATATATTTCCGGTGAAATCTCGGTATCGAATTTTTGGGTGGAATACAATACTTCCCCTACTTACTATACGTAGTAGAGAAAGTAAAAAGAAATAGATAGAAGGACAAGATTGTGTGAGAATACTTTGTGTATGCAACACAAGATATGTTTACTTTCTCTACTACCTACCTAGTAGGTAGGTATTGCGTTCCACCCAAACATTCACTATTGAGATTTCACATGTTTTGAGACCCCTGAATACAAAAACAAGCGTTTTTGGAAAAAGGTTCGTTGTGTGTCTGTATGTGTGTATCCATATCTGTGACTGTAAACAGCGTAATTTAAAAACAAAAAGCCGTATCAGCACCAAACTTGTGTTTATGTTCAGTACCCTTTTAAAAATGCGACACGAAGACTTTCAAGAAAATCCCCCTAGCATAAATTACCATTTATATGGAACATTCTTTGAAAGCTTTGATTTTCTAAAATATCGTTAACGATTTGATTAAGTTGCCCTACACTAAAGATATTTATATGACAAATAACATGTATATCACGAATTTTCTGGGAATACCTTTTGAAGTCTTTATCCGGAAGGAATTTTGTATAATGTTGTATAACTGATAAATGTTAAGCAATAAACAAAAACACACAATTTATGTCAAATAACTTTTTTGTGACATCAGCCATTTCCAAGATATCCGTTATTAATGGTTCGAATTGTTCAATACTTAGCCATTATTTTAGTCTTGTCAACATTCATTTGTTTCTTGCGATTCCGTTGAAACAGTATGGAATTTTTAGGTCAGCGTAAAGTGTTATATTTGACTATCGCTGTAACTATAATCTCTTTGAAACTATAATTAAAGTATAATGTAGCTATTTCTGCAAAAGTTTATTTTGGATTAAAATGAATTAAGATACAAAATAGGCTTTAGTAAGACTGGTTTGTATACCCACTAATTAACGATAGAGGATAGAGAAAGTAATGTGAATGTATCACTTAAGATACTTTTCTATCGGTGTAATGCAGTTCCATGTGTAACTCAGGGAACCAGCTGAACAACATTCCTTTCCTGTTGCCCTGTATCAGTTTTCAGCAAAATCTCTGTCATAAAACAGCGTATTTTTAAATAATAGTAAACTTTGAACAGCGAATAGTTGAATCTCCTAGCATATACAACCTGTGGGCGCAAGGTTGACTGGGCAGTTGCGTCAAAATAAGGCCGTCTGGTGTTGGGCTCAACTTAGCATCTAAATGTGTGGCTCACAAAATATTATTTTATACATTGAGAGAGAGAAACAGATGATTTTTCACGAGGTACATAATTTGTGCCGGAGGTCTACAAATGTACTGGGGGAAAACCTGTTTCACTTCCGTGGTATGTACACTATATTTCCCGCGACCGAGCTAAATTGTCGCAGTTTATTTTAGTTGAATTTCATTGTACCTCATGAACTATTTCATTGAGGTGCTTTGGAATTATTGCCAAAGGATAAGGGTTTTGGAATGTAGAAAGAATGTACGTAGCAACGTTGTTTGTATGGATTGCATTGCTTACATTGTGAATTTAAATGCAAAATGGATAATTTTTAAGAACCAAAAGATGTAACGTGTGCGGATAGTGAGGTAGTTAGTGGTTTGTTACCTATAAAAGTCAAGAAAATTATATAAAACAAGGTACAGTCGTTTTAAAAATGGCGTTTTCAATATTTTTAAAACATTACGGCCCCACCACCCACCTCTGCCCAAATCGGCAGAGCTTTGAGGGTTAGTTTTTCAATGTTTGCGTTTCAAAAAAAAAACCCACGTTGCCACGTCTTTAGTGGTTCTTAAACTTTGGAGCGTGATTCTCGAGTGGTACACATGAAAATATTTGTTTACGTAACTTAGCATATGTTCAAATGGCGAAACTATGTTTATTTTTCACGGAAGTCTTTGATGAAGAAGGTTGGTGTTGATTCACATCATCATATTCAGGTTCAGGTGATCAGGTTCGGAAAAGGAACAACATGTTGTGCACTAACTCACCGGTTTGCAAACTTACAATATCAAACACGAAACTAGACAGAATGCTGACGAAGCTGAAGAAAGTACACAAAACATACAGCATTTTGCTACGTTGCTTCTTGCCCTTCTAATGTGGGTCGTCTTTTGTTTGCTAATAGTTATTGCCCAGTAACCGGCGGAAGGCTCTAGTCAAGGTTTTGGTCGAGACCGTCAATGTTTTGAAAAAAATTGTACTGAAGAAAGTACAAATGTATTCAGAAAATGCCCTGTTGGTTTATTTTACGGAAATGGGGAAGGAATACAAGTCTTCTACGTACGATATGGGCACTGTATTATATTTTAAGATTTTGCTTATGAGGTAATTAGTATATTATTCATTAAAGTTAAATCGTTGTAAAACACGTAGAAGTAGAGTTAGTATTTCTCTCCCGTTTTTTGGTAACCTAAAACCGACATTTAGCTCCGATCGCGGAAAAATGTTCATTTCAATCCCATGCAAAGATCTGAAAGTGAAATACCTTACCACAAGTTAATATGAACAGCAATCTCACTGGAGATTTTTATTTATCTAGAGAAAAACACAACTCGAGTGGTATTTGACTATCTCACGCTTAAAAGAAGGTATGTAAACATTACAAGAAATAAAACAACAAAACATTAAATTACTAAATTATTGGATCGAACTGCTTTCATATACACGCTGATTATAAAGTCTCGATCCATATATGTGAAAAACATATTTTAGATTCAAACCAACACAATGAATGTAGACCCTAGAACACAGTAACACATTTCATCAAAGTTTATTCCACATGGCCACCCTGAAAGCTCCACACAATTCCCAGTGACGCACGACTGAGTGAAACACATTCTCTATCATTCGAGGTGTGATTTTCAGCACCGCCTACCTGATATGCTCCTTTAAATAGTCAATGGAGTTGATTTTGACTTTGTGTACCTCTGATTTGATGTTACCTCATGCAAAAAAGTCAAGAGGTGTCAGGTCAGGGGACGTGGAGCCCAAATGCAATGTGAATCCATAATAATCCACCAAATTGGAAATGTGTTTTACAGGTATTCACGAACAACCAGATCGAAATGAGGGGGTGGTCGATTCTGTTGGAAAACCACCGTTTCCAAGATGTCATCCTGCCGCAATTGTGGTTGAAGGAACAGCTGTAGCATGTCCAGATACGCAATACCTGCAACTGTGGTTCTGCGAAGAAGAATGGTCCATAAATCTTAGACTGTCTAATCCCCAACCACACATTGACTTTTGGGGTGTTTTGTTCCCACTCGACGATCTCATTAGGCGGTTTATCTGCCCACACACTGCAGTTGTGCTGGTTGACCATGCCACATATGTGTACAAGGTAGTTTGGTCGCTGAAAAGCACATTTTGTAGCAAATTATCCTCTTCGACCGTCTGCAACAGGTCCCAACACATTGCTTCGCGACCGACATAGCCCTTCCTTTCCAGCTTATGACGGATTTGGAGGTGGTATGACCGTTTTTTCAAGCTGTAGTAGAGAATTTTCCACGCTGTCGATTGTAGTGCACCCAACCCCCGACTTAACCTCCTGGTTGATGCTTCAGGTAATTGCATCCTCTACCTGTTGCACAGTTTGAGCCGGTACACTGGGCCTACCGTAAAGTTTCTCATCCTGCACACTACCCGTAGTCTTAAATTTCTGAACCAGTAGTCTGGTATTAGCCCTAGTGGGAGCGGTTTTATGAAAGTTTCTTACAAAGATGGCCTGAACCTGCTTGTAAGTTAATCCCTTCACACGCGCCGAAACTACAGCCATTCTTTCTTCAATGGATAGCATCTTTCAGATTACCCGTAAAAGAAACATATAATCAGCCGTTTTCACAGAAATGGATCGAGACTTTATAATCATCCTGTACTGTTACTGTTTCTCATTGTGTTGTTTCGTGCCGTGCTGTTAACTTCGAATATGTAGACGGAAAACAAACAAATTAACAGATGCTAGGGAGGTGTAAAAGCAAACAAATGCAAGAGGAGGTGATACAATGTGGGATAGGCAGCCATGTTTGGTTGAAGCACATCGTTTCGTAGAGTCTTATTGGTCAAAAGTATTATGACGTAGTAAGAGTGCGATAGTCAGATTAAGTATACGTAATAACTAAAACCCTCTTTATGCAGTAGGCAGTTTTTTAAAATTTCCTTGAGAGATGTAACTTTGAATTTTATGTCGATTTTTGGGAAATACGTTATTATAATTGAGAGACATGAAGGCCAATATTTTACAAAATGTCTTAATATTTCTTTTCACATTATACATTTGTGCAGACTCAAAATTTACTCGCTGATTTGAGAAACGTATTAATAAGGCAAACAAAATTTTAGAGCAATTTTATTTTATAAATACATTGATCCGAATCAAATGGTACTTGGTATGTACATTATTTGAAGTCAGGGATACTCTTTATGATGCTTAAATATTTGTGTCCTAATTTACAATTAGTAGAAAAAAATCCAAATCAACTAGACTTACAAGTCAACAGAACTTTATGCTTGGAAACTTTATCAAAATGAAAAGGACATATGATTAAAAGGGACCAAGAGTATTATACCAGCATAGGTATTAGACATTTCTAAGAGTTGTTCTACCTTTTAGCAGGGCTTGTATGAATACTGCAGTTCATTTGTCACCAATGACCGCAAGTAGTGAAGTTTGATGTCATTGTAAAAGCGAAAATGTATATATTCCGCTTTTACAATGTACAAACACTACACCTTTTAACATCATTTTATCACATTTCTTCATTCTTGCCTGTTGGACCATAAATCTTCCTCAAATTCCCAATCCATCACTGTCCCTTCAATTCCTTGAATCCACGTGCTATGCGTCTTCATTTTCTCCTCCTTCCTGGTGGCGTCCACTCTTTTGGGTAAACTTTCATTCTTTTAGCATGCCCATATCATTCTAATTGTTTCTGTTGAATAAAATCTAAAGTTGGATTTTGAACATTCATGTTTTCTTTTATTATCTCATTTCTAATCTTTCTCTTTTGGATACCCTGGCAGATCTCCAATAATCCATTTCTGTTGCCAATAATTTTCTTTTTAACTGATAGTTAGAATCAACATATCAGAGTCATAGGTAATTATATTCCAACTGTTGTTTTAAAAATTGTAGTTTTAGTTTCTTTTGAGACACTTTTATCCCATATTATACGATTCAAAGTAGGTGTAGTATACTTTCCTGAGTTTATATTTGATCTTATTTCCTTTTCTTGTTTCCCATCTAAGTATTTATATCCCCCTGTGTAATTATTCCCATTTCATCTTCCAGTAGCAAATCTTAATGAACATCTCCAATGGTCATATATTTGGATTTATCCATATTTACTTTTAGGCCCCATTTGTAGTATTCTTTATTCAATTTCCTTGTAAGATATTCTACGTCTTCATATTCCTGGGCCAGAATTAACTGATCATCCGAAAATTGCAGGGAGTTTATTGTTGAATCATCATCTATTGCAATTCCCATACTTTTACACTTACTTTTCCAACCTCCTATAGCTTCTTCTGTGTAAATTTTACATAAAGTAGGAGATACACAGCACCCCTATCGTAACCTTTATTAACATGAAATCCGCTTACAAAATGTTTTTGTCTCTAGTTTTATTTTGCAATATAGCCACTTTCGTATATCCATAAGCAAGAGCAGGAGTCGGTTAAATGTAGTTTTTTCTGTTTGTTTTTTTAGTTTTCCAGAGCAAATGTGTGTTTCGCTATGGGATTATCAATGTTGTAGATGAATGTTGTTACAGTTCCTGGATTTTCTGTCCTGAACATAAATTCATAGAATGAAGTCGGTTTGAAAGATGCTTTCATCTACCTTGGAATGGATTTCCCCAAACTCTCATGGAAAAGGCAGATCTTCTTATATTAATTGGGCCACCATGCCTTGAAGTCAAGAATCGTATATTTGTACCACTTTCACTGAAAATTTCTATCTTTCTGTACATATCAGTCGAACAGTTTCCATGAGATCATAGATTTATCATGACGCTATAGGGATCTTTTAATCACTCCAAAGTCCCTATCGGAAGGCATAAAGGAAAGTAATGTCGAATTGTGTGAAAACGTGCATTACTTACTAAAGAAAAGGACATCGTAATCATAGTGTGTTTCTGGTTTGGACCCCCACAGGCATCAGTGAACAAATATTTTACTGATTCTTCATTTACTGATTCTGATATCTCGCATACATACACAACACAGAAGAAACAGCTCTAAGTCAGATGTTTGACTACACAACTGGTGACATATAAGACAGCGACTTACGTAATTTCTCAACTCAACGGTGCGTTTATCTTTCAAGAAACAAATACGACAAAAAATAATTTTATGCAAATTGCTGACTTATGACGTGTCTCACATCAGGTATTCAATTAACCTCAGGATATCCTAGTAATTAAGGTACATTATACACACAGTTGCTTATTTTAATTAATTTAGAAAGCCGTGAATAGCATTGCTAGCCTTCAGCTATCCTCCATCATTGTAACACTTAATTGCATATAACTTCCGAAGTGATGTAGTGAAAAGTTTGAGAGGGGGTTTAGGAGTGATAGAGCGGCTTCCAGCAACTTGAGCACACCACCACATGTAGGTCTTAGTGGGTTCTTTGTGCTTTTACCGGGAGGAACAGATGCAGGGGACGCCAGATCCGGACGACGATGTGCGCTAGCAAGGACGGGGTCATAAATTGTTCCAACAGGACACTATCGCCTGTCAGGGAGATATCTTTCCATAGCGAAAATTCCACTGACCTGCCGCAACACACCAACCTCCGTCGTTTGGTCCTAAAAATTCGAAACAAATTATGATGAGGGAAATTCGTGGCAGAAGGGGAGCCATCGTAAAATATGACCCGGAAAAATCACGGAAAACACATGTTAAAATACCACATATTTACATGACAAATAACTTTTTTTGGGGGGGCGAATAGTCTGAAGTCCTCTTCATTCTGAATCAATTCTGCATAATTAGTAAACCGTATGAAATAGACGTCGCCCTCCGTGGTGTAATGGTTACCATGCTGGCCTCTAGTTCCCGAGGTCGCAGGTTCAAACCCGGCGGAGGACGATGGATTTTTTCGGGGCATCAAAATCCTTACCATGGCTTCCTTCAGAAGGGAAGTAAAGCCGGTGGTCCCGTGTCGTAGATTTACGGGACGTAAAAGGACCTCAAGTCTGATAAAGATGCCTCTGAGCAAAACTCGGTCTTTCACGTCCAATTTAGAATGGGACGCTAAGGACCAAAGCAGTTAAAGAGCGTCCATAAACAAATAAAAAAAAGTAAAAGAGACTAAATCTTACTACACAAAAAATGAAGATCTCGTTAAATCATACAATTTATGTCACGGCTGGCCGCGTAGTTTGGTCGGTAGAGAACCTACCTGCCCGCTTTGCGGGGTTCGATTTGGCTGGGGGTAACAATTATTCTCTACCAAGATACTCCCTACTCTCACCAGAGTCTGAAGTATGGATAAGTGTGTGAATGTGTATGTGTGATCTAATGAATAAAACCCCAAATGTACCAGAAATATAACGACAAGCGAATACGAGTTAACACCATAGCCTGTAGGTAATCATATGTACTAATGGAAAGGCCGCCGATAAGTTTGGTGGCCTTTCCTTGTAGTTAAGGGCCGGGTATAAGTGGAACTTTGTTTCAACAAAATGAAAATTATGCCAAATAACATTTTTTTGTGGTGTTAACGTTTCCGACATATTCTTTACTATTGTTTTGAATTTTCAAATATTTGTACTTTTCTCAACTGATAAGTTTTTTCCTCGTGGTCGTGAGAAGAGCATGGGATTTTTTCAAACCCTCATACAGCGACCTGCTTTTTAAAAATATGGCTATTACGTTAGTCTATTGTACCTTTCTTATTCCTACAAGGAAATGTGTATGACGTATGACCAGAAGCGGAAGGGGACTTAGCACCTTAATCTAAGGAGATTTTGGTGTCTAGGCACTTAGCGGGGTGCCCCTGGGAGGGAGGGATGAGGTGAGAGGAGACGGAGAGTAGTCGAATCAGGAGGCACGGCAGCAGAGGGCAGGTTGGAACTCTCCTGTGGCAGCTGGTACACCCGGTTCCCCTGCCCCTGAAGGCTTGCACATCCCGCCGAAGGGCCCAGGACTCGGGCATCGCTTCTATTCCGGGTACGAAGTGATACAGAGAGCATCCTTTTTCCCTGTCATGCATCACTGAGACTCTCGCTGACACTTGCATCCCTAAAACAACCAAGAAAATGAAAGGCTACGTGAAATGAGAAAGGAGGTGACATGGAGGGACAGGAAATTCGGGGGATGTAATTAATCTTCCCAGCATTCACCTAGCGACCTGGGGAAATGGCCGAAAAACCCATAGTTTAGCAAGGTCGGCCGCGGGAATCGAACCCCGACACCTCCCGAATGAGAGTCAGACGTGGTACCGCCTGCGCTACCTCTCTCGGTACAAATGTGTAAATGAGTAATGAAAGTTAACCTGTGTTAACAAGAAGTAGGTGTAAGAGCAAGCTTTTGTAAGAATAATTTTAGAAGAGTAAATAGAGAAAGTGATGTAAAATAAATGCAAGTTTTATTTTTGGACGCTCTTCAAATACTATGCTCCTTAGCGTCCCATTCTATATTGGACGTGAAGGAGCGGAAATTTTGCTCAGAGGTATCTTTATCAGGCTTGAGTTATTTTACGTGACGTGAATCTATGACACGGGACCACCGGTTTACTTCCCTTCCGATGGAAGCCATGCTAAGGATTTTTGCGCCCCGAAAAAAAATCCATCGCCCTCCGCCGTGTTTGAACCCTCGACCTCGAGAACTAGAAGCTAGCATGTTATACCTAGACAACGAAGGACGACAAAAGCATGGATTAGGATTTTCAAGTCTAGTTCAACTTTCCTGTTTACTCCTATATATGGTTCTTAGAAAAAGGAATTATCAAACATAATTAGCTAATAGTAATTTACTGGACAGTCCGGAAATTAAAACTACTTACAGGCGCCTTCAAGTGTAACATCTGGAATACTCGAGGTCATCCTGGAGGTTTATCGGATACTTCAATCAAATGCGAAGTCTTAATGAGCGAACTGGCATTTTGCCATGACAGTTCAGAAAGCAAACTTGATACAATTTTCACATTATGTTGGATTTTGTGGGAGAACGATTGTTATGAAACTACAACAAAATTCCAACCCGATTCCACTCCTGCTACTTTTTAATTACTTTAGGAAAACTTCATGGCGGTTAGCCCCAGTTCCAAAATATTGAGTTATGGATGACGTCAGTCAGAACTAGGATTTTTGGCCATCTAGAAGAAAAACACCGCCTATGATCTGTTTCAGTAGAGTACGTAAATAAAGGTTTTTGCAGGTTCAGTTTAATACCCAATGATGGACATTGCGGTTCAACGGATCATTTTGATTAAATTATTGTACTTTTACCTTCTCCACCACGTACCTAGTAACCGAGTGGAATGGCTCAGGCGGTTACGTATTCTCGCATTCGGGAGGTCCAGGGATCGATCTACGGTGACCGCCCACTCTGACTTATGGGTTTTTTCGTGGTTTTCCCAGGTGTGGTTTCTGTCATCCCCCGAATTTCTATGTCCCTTCATTTTGTTCCATTCTTCAATTCATTCATCTTTCACTCTTGGTCTCATTCATGGTAGGAAGTGTCGGCGATGGTGTTTCGGTGCAGCGTGGCAGGGGAAAATTATGCTTTTTGTGACTCTCACCGCCTCTTGGGGGGCATTGGACCACCTCTGTAGTCCGGTCCCCGGTCTGCCTGTCCGTCTGTCGGGGTGTCTCTATCTGTAAACTTAGGGACCCTGTCATTGCGTGCCGTCACTCCTGGATTCGACGCCCGGTGTCTTCTCTCGCCTCATCATTCCTCCCGGGGACGTCTCTTCGTGGGGCGTATGTGCAATAACCACTCTGGATCGGTGATGAATCCCCTCCTACCCTCCGAATCAATCCAATCCAACGTATCTAGTAGGTAGAGAAGGTCCTGCACTCTACCTGATATGGAATATTTTCGTCATAAAATATTCTATATCGAGATTTTACCAGAAATGTCCGTCTTAAGGTCCTCTGAATAAATAAATAAAAGCATTTTTAAAGAAAGATCCGTCTGTATGTGTGTGAGAGACAGAACAACATAACCCAGAAAAGAAATGTCCGATAAATACGAGGGTAATCCAGAAAGTCCCAGACATTTTGAAATAAACAACTAACAAAATGCAAATATCAACGTTTATTATCTACATTTGAAAGGTACACACTTAAGCTAGTTTTCTACATAATCGCCATTCAAATTGAGGCATTTATCATACCGTGGCACAAGTTTTTCAATACCCTCTCTGTACAAATCTGCCGCCTGTTACTTCAACCACTGGTTTACACCGGCATGCAGTTCAGCGTCAATATCAAAGCATCAATTTGATGCATCAAGAAATTTGGGGAAAATGTTCCGAAAGTTCTGTAATCGTGAAACGACGATTTTCACGAATTTTATCATCGATTTGTATTGACAGTTCATCAGTCATAAGGCTAGGCCTACCACTGCGATCCTCGTCGTGAACATTGGTACACTGACTCGGCTTTCACTCATTATTCCCTGCCCGTAAACATCACAAAGTTGACGATAAATTTCAATTGGTTTGTTCTTTTTAGCCAACTGCACTTCACAAGTGGCGGGATTTTCTATTGCAGCGCACATTTTAACAACTCACAGAGAGCACAGTAAGGAAGGCACACGCTACCACAGCTGGATGCGTACTGAATGTAGGAACGTTCTGACACCAAGATGGCGGCTCTACCCTACTCATCGCCACGATAGGCCAAAACGTCTGGGACTTTCTGGACTGCCCTCGTACATAAGAATAATTTGTATACCGACTAATAAACGATAAGAGGATAGAGAAAGTCATGTGAATATAACATCAGAGGTTTTTTCTATCTACTTCATTTGAATCGAAATAAATCTTTGCTAGAAAGGGCTACATTACACATTCCGTTATAGATATCGTGACTGTCCAGTTTATTTCAACTGTCACCTTCCTTAGTTCTCACTGTCCACTGTTTAGTTTTTCTGTAGCTCACTTGGAGTTCGTTACACCAATTCCTGTCGCTTCACTTCCTTCGTGACGCAGCCTTTTCACGCCGGACGGTTTACTTCACTCGGGAGTCGAACACAAGACCTCCACAACCGTCGCTCCGCGGTAGCACTCGCTGCACGTCACAACCGTCAGAAAACCGCCGTTGATGTCGTATAGGAAACTCACCCACTTTCTGAACTCGCATTCGATACGCAACTGACTCAACAATTCTCTTCACAGTCGTTTCGTCTCGACTCGCTTTCAACTCGCAACTGAGCGAGTGCTCGCGAGAGCGCTCGCTTATATAGGCAGTGGAATCCGCTACAGAAAGTTCTCGCACGTTCTAGAACTATTTCGACACACTTTCTGGAGGAGGGGGGATACAAAGCTTCCAGAAAGTTCTACTTATTTGCCGATAATGCGCGGATGTTTACGCTGACAAGCGGCGTTATCGTTTACTCGGACCGCTCGACGCCGACCTGCCGATAACCTTGGTCCATAGTCACTGCGCAACAATACAAATGAAACAGAAGTACTGGGCACTCTACGCTGGCCATAAAATTCCATAGTCTTTCCGCGCAGTCGTGAGAAACAACTGAAGATCGACAGCACTTTACAAAGGTATTGTACAATTCGAACTATTAATAACAAATATTTCGGAAATGTATTATACCACAAAGAAACATTTGAAATAAATTGTGTATTTTAAAGAGATCTGCAATTTTTTCTCAGTAGGTTTTCGTCTATTGCTTAACGTTTAGCAGTTACGCAAGATTATACGAAATTGCTTCCAAATGAACGGGACTTCACAAAAAATCGATTAAATACCAAACTTGGTATTTAAGTTTAACGCCTTCCAAGAATACAACGCTAAGATTTACAAGAAAATCCCCACACCCCAAACCATCCTTTACATGGAATATCTTTCATTACTTTTGGCTTTAAAGATTTTGATTAAATTACCATACGTTGAATATATTTACATAGCAAATAAAATGCATACTTTGCATTTTCTAGAAATAGCCTGTGAAGCCCGCCTGATTAGGAAGGAATTTTGAGTAATTTTATATAACTTGTAAACCTTAAATTATAAACAAAAACATACAACATAATAACTGTAGAGGTGTTTAAAATATCCAATTATTTTTCATAACCTTTTTGTGCTATTAATCATTTACGAAATAATATTATTGGTTTGAACTGTTCAATACTTTATCATTTTAAAGTGTTGTCGCTACTCAGCTGTTTCTCGCAATATTAGTAAGTATGGAATTTCAAGACCAGTATATAATGCCCATTTTTTATCATCTGACCATTCGATTTCCTCTATCCCTCTTGTGTAATGTAATATTTCTGAAAGGTTTATCTCGATCAATATTAAGTAGAGGGAAAAACAAGGAACATCTTGCAACCAATTAATTCCACAAATATATGTTATGTGCTTTAATGAGATCTATTTTTTGCAGCTATTTCGAGAAAACTCAAAATGTAGATTTCGTTTGTCATGAAAATATCTTAAACATAAGATAGTTTAATCAAAATCGTCAAGAGCTATTTTTGAGAAAATAAAAAAGAATGTTGACAATTTTTCCACGTAAAGGGTAGTTTTGGGTAACGAAAATTTCTTGAAAATCTTCGTGTCACGTCTTTGGAAAATGTGAACCTAAATATCAAGTTTGGTATTAATTCGATCTTATGTTTTGAGATACGTACTCATGGACCTGTACTGACATTTTTGGATTTATGGAGCCTCAAAACAAATTTTCGGTATAGAATTTTTCGATGAAATGCAATAAAAGGAAAGGGTACGGACGAATGGAGGGGCCCCGCAACCCGGACGAGAAGTAAACAAAACTTAAATGTATCACTCCGCCGAGCACATGGCAGCACCACGTGGAGGATGACGGGAACTAAGACCCGTGAGAGGAAATTGCTTCAGACAGAATGCGAATAAAGTATATTACGCAGCTTGGGGATCATTAGATTTTAAACATTGTATGTCTTATTCCTATATTTTGCCTTACATCCTAAACTTCTAACTGTAATACTAAGATTAGACAAATAAAAGTTGTACCTAAACAGTTCGGCATCTGTGATTGAAGTAATTGATTAAACTGTCCTTAACTCCAGGCTTTAGAAATCACTCATTTACTAACTAATATCAATATACCACTTTTGAATCAACAAGTTAAATAACGATTAGCGCTATAGGTTAAAACAAAACAAAACAAATGCGACCCAAGCTATCCGAGCAACAATTCTGCATCACTAACAAAAAGTTCAATTATTGCTAAACATTGGCCAACCATATTCATTGCCGTTTAAAGGTGCGTATTTTTCACAGAATTTGTTAAAAGCATTTAACACAGTTCTCTTCTTTCCATTTCCCGCGTTTATGCTTTCCACAGTGGCACAGAATTCTCAGCCATGACACTTCTCAACACGCTGCAAAAATACTCTGGCGGCTTATCCAGAAATAGGAAACGAACTGCAGCGCCTGCGCATAGCCTCTTAAACCCTCTGCCATAACGCTTAATTTAGTTATAGGTGAATCTGAACAAACACATTTAGTTTCATAAATTGAACTACTAAAATAATGGATGTTTTAAATTTCTCTGCATGAGAATAACCACAAAATGTTACAATCTGAACCGAACTGTTTTTTTTTTGTAGAGGAAGAGACGACATGCTAAGCGGGAAAGGTTGTAATTTGTCCACCAGCCAATGAGGTGCTCTCTTGTCACGTGGTTTTGTTTACTTCTCCTTTCAGCTTATAGTGAAAAAGGTATAGACCACAACGACCCTTACCACATCTACCTTGACCCCTGGGAGGGAGGATGAGGGGAGAGACCCGAAGGGGCCCAGTCGGAGGCGAGTCCTAAATGAGCAGTCCCGCAACGACGACAGGGAAGAAAGCGCATGTGCACCGCCCAGCCGCAACCTGCCGAACACCGTTGCCTGGTCCTACAAACCTGAAACAAATGGCTGTGAAGGAGATGATGTGTACAGGAAATAAGGAAAGTTGTTGTAGCAGAGGAACCAACCCAACATTCACCTGTCAACCCGAGGAAACCACGAAAAAAGCATGGGTCAGAGTAGGCGGTCGCCGGGGAACCTCCAGAATCTCAGTCGCCCACGTTACCACGGCGCCACCTACTTATGTTACCAGTAGAGAAAGTAATTAACTTCTTTGAGAACAGTATATAGAAGTTATTTGGTAATAAAAAGCAGTGGGTGGATAGAGTGACGTCGATGTAATACTTCAGCCTTTTTATAATACGCATTTCTTCATAAATGTCAGTCAATCTACTTACAAATGTTTTATATTATTTACTCCGAAAGCTTCATTAGTTTTTGAGATGACATCTTTAAATAAGCTAATTTAACATATGCCGTATAGAACGGTTAATCTTCCCTTAAATGGGATTAGTACGAAAAAAAAATTTAAACACTACAGGAGTTCATGTCAAAAGTTTTGTTTGCTCCAAGAAAACATGTGTTGCGTAAAGCGTATTTCATTTGCGCAGCATGAGGTCTGCCGTCAGCAACGTTCTATCCGCCTATGATGGGCCCCCTCGTGGTGATAGGGAGACAAAACAATGGAAAGTTGTACATAAGGCCCTGACGTTTCTTTTCGACTCATACATTAGCTAATGGCTCTTAAATACTATACCGTTCTTAATTTTCCAAGCATTTCATATTTACCATTGTAATCTAAAAAGTGACCAAATTTACACGTAAATCCCTCACAGGCATCCGTAGCTGCAAACTGGGCATTTACATTTACATTACTTTCTCTACCTTCCGTTGTCTAGTAGTGGGAATACAAGCTATTCTTACGAAAGTTTATTTATTTCCCTACTATGTACGTGGTAGGTAGAGGTGGTATCGCATTCCACTCAAAAATTCGATACCAGATTTCACCCAAAATATATATTACGAAGCTCTCTGATTAAAAAATTTCTGATGTGTTCCACTCACATGACTTTCTCTACTCTTGTACAAACTATTTTTACAAACGCTTATTCTCCATATGCTTCATGTTAATCGAGATGTTAATCTTATTGCTAATTTTCTTGTAGATGCAAGGGGAATTGCTAGGCTTTAAGCGATAGTCAAATATGTTAAGAGCTGGTTGCTATGTCGAGTATTCCATTCTCTCTGCATTACCGGGACAAAAAATAATGAATAACGAATTCCCATCTGAGAAAAAGTATAAGTATTGGAAAATTTAAGGGAATAACAAGCAATATCTCGAAAATGGTTCACTCAACAAAAAAATGGATATGGCATAAATTGTACATTTTAACGCGATCTACATTTTTTGTGTATAGTAAAATTTTATCTATCTCTTATGATTTACCAGTTATGCAAAAGTTGTTCACAATGAAGAATACTTTTGGAGACATTCCCAGAAAATTCGAGATATTCAATTCATTTGGCATAAAAATGCCTTAAACTTAAATTTTCGAAAAATTTATCCACTTAAAGGATAAATTGGGGTGGGGGGATTTTCTTGAAAACCTTCGTGTCGCATCTCTGAAAGATACTGAACCAAAATACCAAGTTTGGTGTTTATCCGACTGTTCGTTTCTGAGTTATGCTGATCACAGACAGACACACACGCGCGCGCACACACACACACACACACACACACACACACACACACAGAGACAGACAGACAGACAGACAGACACACACACGGACATGTTTCCAAAAATGCTTTATATGCATTCAGTGCACCTCAAAACATGTATTTCCTGTGAAATCTCGGTATCGAATTTGTGTGGAATGCAATGCTTCCCCTACTTACTATACGTAGTAAAGAAAGTAAAAAAGCATTTTTAGAAAAAGATCCGTGTGTGTGTCTGTGAACAGCACAACTCAAGAACAATAAGTCGGATAAAGACTATAGTTAGCATTTAAGTTCAATAACTTCCAAAGACGCAAAACAAAGATTTTCAAGAGACTCCCCCACGCCCAAAATACCCTTTACATGGGATATTTTTGGAAAATTTTGATTTTCTAAGAAATATCCTAACGATTTTTATTAAAATACCGTATATTAAAAATACTTACATGACAAATGCAGCTTCTATTATGAATTTTCTGGAAATAGCTTGTAAAATCCTTTTCATTCGGAAGAAATTTTGTATAATCTTGTATAACCGTAAACATTAAGCGAAAGACGAAAACGTAATACACAAAAAATGTGTACAATTTATTTTAAATAAATTTTTTATGGCATGAGCCAATTCTGAAATATTCGTTATTAACAGCTCCAATTGTCCTTTCGACATTCAGTTGTTTCTCGCGATTGCATGGAAACGGTCTGGAATTTTAAGGCTGGAATATAGCGTCCAGTTCTAAAACATGTGACTATCGCTGCTCTCTTTCTTATCTATAACGAAATATGTAATTAGCTATTTCTGCAAAGGTTTATTTGGATTAACATGTAGTAGATAGAAAAATAAGCTTACCAATAATAGTTTGTATACCCACTAATAAACGATACAAGATAAAGAAGGTTATGTGAATGTATCACATCAGATTGTTTTTCCAACTACTTCATTTTAATCCAGAAATTCCTAGATTACACATTTCGTTATAGATACGAGGGCTGTCCAGAAAGTAACCGCAGTTGTGAAATAAACATGAAACTGGTATACATACAAAAGCATTTATAATATACATCTGAAAACAACAGCTTTTCTCTATTTTTACTTTCTCTACTACGTATAGTAAGTAAGGGAAGTATTGTATTCCACCCAAAAATTCTATACCGAGATTTCCCCGGAAATATATGTTTTGAGACCCCCTGAATCCAAAAAGAGCATTTTTGGAAACATTTCCATGTGTGTGTCTGTGTGTCTGTCTGTGTGTCTCTGTGAACAGCATAACTCAGAAACGAACAGTCGGATAAACACCAAACTTGGTATTTAGGTTCAGTATCTTCCAGAGATGCGACACAAAGATTTTGAAGAAAATCCCTCCACCCCAGATTAGTCTTTCCATGGAAGGTTTTTCAAAAAGTTTTAATTTTCTCAAAAATGGCTCTAACGATTTTAATTAAAATATCATAGGTTTAAAATATTTTCATAACAAATGAAATCTATATCTCGAATTTTCTGGGAATGTCTCCATTGTGAATGACTTTTGCATAACTGGTAAACCATTAGAGATAGACAAAATTTTACTACACAAAAAATGTAGATCGCGTTAAAATACACAATTTATGTCATATACATTTTTTTGTTGAGTGAACCGTTTTCGAGATATTGCTTGTTATTCCCTTAAATTTTTCAATACCTATTTTCTCAAATGGGAATTCGTTATTCATTTTTTGTTACTTTCTCTACTACGTATAGTAAGTAGGGAAAGTATTGTATTTCACCCAAAAATTCGATACCGAGATTTCAGCGGAAATACATGTTTTGAGAATCCCTGAATCCAAAAAAGCATTTTTGGAAACATGTCCGTGTGTGTGTCTGTGTGTCTGTCTGTGTGTGTGTCTGTCTGTGAACAGCATAACTCAGAAACGAACAGTCGGATAAACACCAAACTTGGTATTTAGCTTCAGTAACTTCCAAGGATGCGACACGAAGGTTTTCAAGAAAATCCCCCCACCCCAGAGTACCCTTTACATGGAAGATTTTTCGAAAATTTTAATTTTCTCAAAAATGGCTCTAACGATTTTGATTAAAATATCATATGTTTAAGATATTTTATGACAAATAAAATCTATATCTTGAATTTCCTGGGAATGTCTCCAAAAGTATTCTTTATTGTGAACGACTTTTGCATAACTGGTAAACCATAAGAGATAGACAAAATTTTACTACACAAAAAATGTAGATTGCGATAAAATACACAATTTATGTCATATACATTTTTTTTTCTTGAGTGAACCATTTTCGAGATATTGCTTGTTATTCGCTTAAATTTTTCAATACTTATTTTCTCAAATGGGAATTCGTTATTCATTTTTTTTTTGTCTTGGATATGCAAAGAGTATTAATCTGTGGGAAAGGAATGGTGCTGCACCTAGCAACCAGCTATTAAGAGATATGTATGTGCTTAAAGGCTACTGTATTTCCTTGTAAATATACATTCCCTTACATCTAAAAGAAAATTAGCAATAAGATAGACTCTGCAAATGTTTATCTCGATTAACATGAAGTAGATGGAGAATAAGCGTTTGTATAAATAGTTTGTACAAGAGTAGAGATAGTCATGTGAGTGTAACACATCAGATTTTTATACATAGTCTCCAAACAGATTCATGCACTTGTCATACCCTTTCAAGTCTTTGAAATACCCTCTGCATAAAATTCTGTCGCCTGTGAACTAAGCCAACCTGTCACGGCGTTTTGAAGCTCTTCGACATTGGCAAAGCGCTGAGATGCAAGACACTTTTTTATGTACGGGGACAGATGGAAGTAGCTAGGCGTCAAGTCCAGGCTGTACGGGGGGTGGTCAAAAACGTTCCATTTGAACTTGGTCAAAAGTTCATTTGTGTTGTTTGCTGTGCTAGGGCGAGCGTTGTCATGCAAAAACACAACACCATATGTCAGAAGATCACGACGCTTGTTTTGGATTGCTTTTCTTAGCGTATTCACACTTGGCGGGATTTGTTATTTCGGCGCTCATGTTGTTAGGTTATAATTAGTAAACACACGACAGTATGATGCTCCACCTTGCACAGCAAGCGCACTGATCCACTGCGCACGCTGATGTCGAAATGGCGACGCTATCCCCACTACTCCTCGTTCTATGCATGAACGGATGTTACTTTCTGAACAGCCCGCGTACAAAGGAAATAGCGATAGCCAAATGTTTATGAACTTGACGCTATATGCTTGCCATAATATTCTCGATTAAAGTGAAGTAGATAGAAAAATAAACTTTCGTAACACATAAGATTTTTATAGTATAACTGCAATAAACTGAGAAAATTAAATTTAGGAGGAGTATTGTAATTTGCACCACGCTTTGGGTGCCAATTTGAGAAAATTATTGTTTCACGTATAGAAAAGCCGATTTGAAGTAGGAGTTGTATTGTATTTCAACTGTTGGGGAGGCGAACTTGTAGTAGTTGTAACCGCACGTATAGTAAACAGTTTCCGGTAGCCTTCGCCCCAAATGTACTTTCAGGTTGCCTTTGCCCCAAGTTTAAAAAATTAATAACTTTGTAATTTAACTGTTTCTTTAAATATTATATATTTATGTTTGCCTCGGCTGCGTCAGTATTTTTGCTAGAGACATGGATGTCTTAGCAGGGCGTGGTGCGACTGAAGAATGTAGGCTTACATAGATTATAATTTTACTTCACTCCTTTTATTAATGCTTGATACGATTTATATAACACTTCACTGATAGAGAGCTGTGAGATTCTTTTATTAATTATTTTTGCACTTTTTAACACGTAAACTATTTTCGTCTCACACGAATACGTATTAAATCTCTTGAGGACACTTTTTGCGTCTGGTTAGTAACGCTGTCTGCAACCAACTGAACTGATTTCAACCGCCTAAACTTGTAAATTTCTGTATTTCAAGTCTCTGATTGGCTATTCCTAATCCAATAGAATACCTTCATTTAACTAAAGCTTTTTCTGGTTGTTAATTGGCTATTTTTTATAAATTGTCACTAAAATTACATTATTGCTTCCAAGAATCACAAGTAACATTTAAACTTTCTAATTCATTATTGCTTCAAGGTTACCTCATTGTTACCTCATTGTTAGCAACTTTTGACCTATTTCTGAGAGCTCCTACATCATTAAATTACGTAATACATTCACATAACATTATTACACATGAATACAATAATATAAACATATGCAATGACTGTTACATACATTTTACAAGTTATTACACACACACATTGCTTCAGGGCGGGCTGTTATTGAATTTATATATTATATAATTTGACTGAAATTATTTAAGTGTTAAAAAACACTGCCTCAAAACACAGCAAAACCACACGCTTTGGTGCGAAGAACAAAACAAATACGGAAACGAACGCTAACATGAATGAATAAATTATAAGGCATTGGTCCATGGAGATCACTTCTAATGGTGCTACAACCGGTTTTATATGTGCGTCTGCATTTAATGTGCGTTAATGATCAGTTTTCGGTAACAAACGGAGTAGCGAGATTATTAAAGCAGGAAAAAACTGGTTTTGCAGATAAAGCATTAAAGAAATATCTGATGCGTTACATTCACATGACTTTCTCTACTCTCTAGTGCTTATTAGTGAATATACAATTTATTCTTAGGAAAGTTTATTTTCCTATCTTCTTCATTTTATTTGAGATAAAACTTTCCGGAAACAGCTACATTACACATTTCGTTATAGATACAAAGAGAACAGCGATAGCCAAATGTTTAAGAACTGCACGCTATATACTGGCCTTAAAATTCCATACTGTTTCCATGCAATCGCGAGATCCAAATGAATATTAAGGACTTCAAGAGAGTGACGAAGAAATGAATAATTCGAAACTTTAAGAACGGATTCTCAGAAATGGCTTAGGCCACAAAAAACTTATTTTGAATAAATAGTATGTTTTACTGAGATCTACATTTTTTGTATGTTGCGATTTTGTCTATTGCTTAGTGTTTACCAAATATACAAGATTATACAAAAGTTCTTCTAAATGAAATGGACTACACAGCCTATTCCCAGAAATGTCAAAATATACATTTTATTTGTAATGTAAATAACTTTAATATATGGAATTTTAATCAAACTCGTTAGAGCATTTTTTAAAAAATGCAAAAATTTGGAAAAAAAGTCTTCAATGTAAAGTGTAGTGTAGGCTGGGAATTTTCTTGAGAAGTCGGATCTACACCAAACTCGGTATTAAGTTCGGTGTCTCCTAAAGTTGGATACGAAGATTTTCAAGAAAATCCCCCCTCCCAAGCTACCCTTTACATGGAACATTTTTCGATTCTTTTACCTTCTAAAGAATGGCTCTAACCATGGTATTTTGATTAAAATATAATCTATTAAAGATATTTACATGACAAGTCAAATATGTATCTTGAATTTTCTGGGAATAGCCTGTGAAGTCGTCATTCAGAAGGAATTTTGTATAATCTTGTGTAAATAGTAAAAATTGTGACAGTAACTATGGTTATATATACCTGGTTTGAGACCTGTAAAAATAGGTAAAATATATATGTGTATGTATATAAAATCATAAAGTTGATCAGCCTCAATATACTTGAGATATATAAGTGTAATAATCAACAGAAAACTCAAATGATAAGATCTCATAAAGTTCTAGTTACTGTAAACTGAGTGTAAATATGCTAATGTAAATAGATAGAAATAAGAACTAACTCATACAATAATTATGCCATAGTTCAAACACTAGAACAACCTAAACTACATAGAAAGGAAATGTCAATTGTTTTTCAGTTTTATGTCTGTGTAACCATTTTCTATGTGTTTCTTTTTTACTTTCTCTACTACGTATAGTAAGTAGGGGAAGTATTGTATTCCACCAAAAATTTCGATACCGAGATTTCACCGGAAATACATGTTTTGAGACCCCCTGAATACAAAAAAAGCATTTTTGGAAACATGTCCGTGTGTGTCTGTGTGTCTGTGAACAGCATAACTCAGAAACGAACAGTCGGATAAACACCAAACTTGGTATTTGGGTTCAGTATCTTCCAAGAATGCGACACGAAGGTTTTTAAGAAAATCCCCCCACCCCATAGTACCTCTTACATGAAATATTTTTCGAAAATTTTAATTTTCTCAAAAATGGCTCTAACGATTTTCATTAAAATATCATATGTTTAAGATATTTTTATGACAAATAAAATGTATATCTTGAATTTCCTGGGAATGTCTCCAAAAGTATTCTTTATTGTGAACGACTTTTGCATAACTGGTAAACCATAAGAGATAGACAAAATTTTACTACACAAAAAATGTAGATCGCGTTAAAATACACAATTTATGCCATATACATTTCTTTTGTTGAGTAAACCGTTTTCGAGATATTGCTTGTTATTCCCTTAAATTTTTCCAATACTTATACTTTTTCTCAAATTCGTTATGCATTTTTACTTTCTCTACTACGTATAGTAAGTAGGGGAAGTATTGTATTCCACCCAAAAATTCGATACCGAGATTTCACCGGAAATACATGTTTTGAGACCTCCTGAATACAAAAAAAGCATTTTTGGAAACATGTCCGTGTGTGTGTCTGTGTGTCTGTGAACAGCATAACTCAAAAACGAACAGTCGGATAAACACCAAACTTGGTATTTAGGTTCAGTATCTTCCAGAGATGCGACACGAAGGTTTTCAAGAAAATCCCCCCTCCCCAGACTACCCTTTACATGGAACATTTTTCGAAAATTTTAATTTTCTCAAAAATGGTTCTAACGATTTTGATGAAAATATCATATGCTTAAGATACTGTCATGAGAAATGAAATGTATATCTCGAATTTTCTGGGAATGTCTCCAAAAGTATTCTTCATTGTGAACGACTTTTGCATAACGGGTAAACTATAAGAGATAGACAAAATTTTACTACACAAAAAATGTAGCTCGCGTTAAAATACACAACTTATGTCATATATATTTCTTTTGTTGAGTGAACCGTTTTCGAGATATTGCTTGTTATTCCCTTAAATTTTCCAATACTTATACTTTTTCTCAAATTCGTTACTCATTTTTTTATGTCCTGGACATGCAAAGAGAATGGAATGCGCCACATAGCAACCAGCGCTTAAATATTTGACTATCGCTTAAAACCTACCATATTCCCCTTGCATCTACAAGAAAATTAGCAATAATATTGACATCTCGATATCTCGATTAACATGAAGCATATGGAGAATAAGCGTTTGTAAAAGTAGTTTGTACAAGATTAGAGAAAGTCATGTGAGTGTGACACATCAGATTTTTCATATATGTCAAATTATAACCTGATATACATAAATGATTGTGTCTGGATTGTATATTATTCAACATGTTTTGTTCAATTAAGCTAATACGAGTCAATGTCCATTGTAATTGTTTATACTAAAAGGATAGTGAAAAACATGTTTTACACACAACAGCGCAAAAACTGACAGGGCTGTGTTTGTAAACATAACCAAGGTCAAGCAACTGTAATGACCTAGCCGAAAACACAATACAAAGTGTATTGAAGTATGCGTGTGTTATTATATAGTATGAAGTTAGGTAGGCGACCTATACTAAAGAACTGAAAGGAAGAGTGAGCAAATTCTCACAGATGTATACAGGGTGTGCCAAGATCACTAGACACCTATGGCATGACCAATATATTCATGAGACATTAAACAATATTAAAAATTTACACGTACATATATAATTTTAAATATGTTTAAAGGGAGCACATTTGAGACAGTAACTATGGTTATATATTCCATGTATATAATAATGTAAATTATAATGTAAAATAATATTAATAAGCATAAGTTGTATGTATGTGTAAGTGTTAAGCTGGAGCTGTGGAACTCTTGTTAAAAGCCGACAAACATGTTTTTATTAGAAAATGGGCCCAGGTAAAAAGGACTTCTAGGGATAAGTCACAAAAGCACGACCTTGAGTCTTTGTGCAAAAGAAAATCCGGCAAGCTAACAATATATTTTTGTAGAGAGGTCACATGTTTAGAAACAACGAACAATAGCCTGGTAAGTTTTCTAGAAGGTTCCAAGCTGAACTAAGACAGCCAATGAGATTTTACGAAAGAATATGTTCAAATATTTAAGTGCAGCAAAGTTAGTTATAGCGTCCTCATCAGCCAAGGCGGTTGCGTATAAAGTGCTGTGATCTGAATAACATACATGTAAGCTCTCAGAAGCAGGCGTTATTATTTACTTCTCATAATGTAGTGGGAGGGTTGAAATGTTTTCAACTTAAAAGTTAAAGAAATGAGAAGGGAAATAAATTATAGTTTAGGAACGTGTGATAAATACTACCATTACTTCTAGATCACTTATAAAAATACTTGATTGCTCAGCGACCGTTCTACAGCTCCAACTAACTAAAGTAACTGTGTAGTTTCGTGCTAAAGCAGAAAATGCGTGTGTCATTAAAGCATTGTGTTCTTCCACGGATTTAACCTTTTGTTAGAGTTGTTACTTCTTACCTTCCTTCCCGTACCACACCCTGAAAAGTTAAACTTGCTCTACCAAAAAACCCAAACAACAGCAGCCGTCGCAAGGAGTATAATAACATCATAAAAATGTAATAGTAACAACCAAAACACAAGATAATCACCATAGTTAATATATTAATTCATATATTATTATATCGGACATACTGCGAATTATGCTCACAACACGAGAATACCGCAAAATGGTGTAAAGTAAAGCGATAGACAAAGACGTACTACACAAGAAATGTAGATCTGTTTAAAACACACAATTTATTTGAAATAAGTTTTTGTGACATCAGCCATTTCCGGGATATCCGTTATTAATGGTTCGAATTGTTCAATACTGAGTCATTCTTTAAAATTCTGCCAATAGTCAGTTGTTTCTCGCGATTTCATTTAAACAGTGTGGAATTTCACGGCCAGCCTAGAGCGTCCAGTTCTTAAACGTTTGACTATCGGTGTTCCCGTTGTATCTATAACGAAATGTGTAATGTAGCTATTTCTGCAAATTTTTATTTGCATTCAAATGAAGTAGGTATAAAAAAAATCTGATGTGTTACACTCACATAACTTTCTCTACTCTTGTACAATCTAATTTTACAAACGCCTATTCTCCATATGCTTCATGTTAATCGAGATATCGAGATGTCAATCTTATTGGTAATTTTCTTGTAGATGCAAGGGGAATATGGTAGCTTTTAAGCGATAGTCAAATATTTTAACGCTGGTTGCTATGTGGCGAATTCCATTCTCTTTGCATGTTCAGGACATAAAAAAATGAATAACGAATTTGAGAAAAAGTATAAGTATTGGAAAATTTAAGGAAATAACAAGCAATATCTCGAAAACGGTTCACTCAACAAAAGAAACGTATATGACATAAGTTGTGTATTTTAACGCGATCTACATTTTTTGTGTAGTAAAATTTTGTCTATCTCTTATGGTTTACCAGTTATGCAAAAGTCGTTCACAATGAAGAATATTTTTGGAGACATTCCCAGAAAATTCGAGATATACATTTTATTTGTCATGACAATATCTTAAAAATATGATATTTTAATCAAAATCGTTAGAGCCGTTTTTGAGAAAATTAAAATTTTCGAAAAATGTTCCATGTAAAGGGTATTCTGGGGTGGGGGGATTTTCTTGAAAACCTTCGTGTCGCATCTCTGGAAGATACTGAACCTAAATACCAAGTTTGGTGTTTATCCGACTGTTCGTTTTTGAGTTATGCTGTTCACAGACACACAGACACACAGACACACAGATAGACACACAGACACACAGACACACAGACACACAGACAGACACACACACGGACATGTTTCCAAAAATGCTTTTTTTGGATTCAGTGATTCTCAAAACATGTATTTCCGGTGAAATCTCGGTATCGAATTTTTGGGTGGAATGCAATACTTCCCCTACTTACTATACGTAGTAGAGAAAGTAATAAGATTTAGTAACACTAGTTTATATATCCACTAATAAACGACAGGGGGTAGAGAAAGTCATGTGAATGCAGCACATCAGGCTCCTTTTAGTTATTGTTTTCACAGTGCCGGACACACACATTAACCCTTTCCTATAGATTTTCGTAGCGATAACGTTGCAACAAACCACCCAGCCGCTATTGCTCACTTTAGAGTGGATTGCAGGACTCCTCCACTCATTTCCGGTCGCTTACCGAGTGCCGAACACAGGACTCCATTTCTTTCTTTATGTCTCTCACTAACTTTCGAAAACTATCTTCTCTTCCGCAATTGCTCACTTTAGGGTCAAACGCAGAACCCCTCTTTTTTCTTCGGGTCGCTAATTGTCGAACCCAGGACTCCTCTTCTCCCGCTCTATCACTGACACTCGCAGATTAACAGCACACAGCACTCACTGTACGCCACAGTAACAATTACCTGGAAATGAGGCAAATGTGGTCCTCTTTATACTCGCAAGAGCTTTCGAGAAATTTCCTACGCCACCGAGGGGAGGGTAATTCCCACCATTTTTTTCGATTATCCTTCCAGATGCTTCGTTATTGCCTGTCTGAAACCAATCATGCGCCGGCTAGCACCGAAGGTGCCCGTTATCCACGAAGCGGGAAGTCCGGCTTCGTCACAATCCTGGTGAATCTATAGGGTCTCCATCGCCCCGCACATTAAAGCGCCTACGTTTAGTTTTTTGTGGCACCTCAGATTGTGGGTTTTAGAGCCCGCCTCGGGCATGGATGTTTCAAAACCAAACGCTACCAGAGTTTTGGCTGCATTTACAGTTGAATTGATAATCTTGTCTCAGAAAGCAATGTTGCTCGCGTTCTTTCTCAACTATATATCTCTCTGAAGCGGGATACTCTTGTCTATACAGCTACCCAAATAAAGAAATACAGAACCAGATATGGCCTGCAATTATAATAACTGACCAAATATTAGAAAGTTGTTGAAATTCCTATACTTCTGTATATCAAAAGCAATAATTTTATTACAAGAATAAGTAATTATTGAATCATACCAGCACCAATACAAGTGCCAATTCAATAGAATCATTGGATACAACAGTAAATTATACACTACACATTAAGTTAATTACAAGTATGATAATATATGTTTAACAGGGAAGGAGTATTGTCAGTTTTAAGCATGAAGAAACGCTTAGGAGACGGGATGTATTTATAACAAATCAGAGCCACTTTGAGCTTTATCATCCTCTCAGTACATCTGAGAATTTTTGTTAGCTAAACGAATAAAAACTGAATTAGTACGTTATCGGTGGGAAAAATATCATCACTTGTCCTTTAGACTAGAGTAACACGTAATAGAGCAAACGCGCGGTGTTCTTGGCACTCTACAAAAATACCTTCACACGGCTTGATGTGTATCTGGAATGCATTGGAAGAGCCAAACCATAGTTTTATTGTCAGAGAGCAGAATTGTGGCGAGAATGTTGCGCAAATTGTCGTCAGCAAGTGATATTAAAGTAATGGTAACTTTAACACAAAACGAAACCTATTTAACCGGAAACGTCCATAGCAATCCTCAGATACCAACGGAGTTTCATGTTTACCCTGAACTAGGAGAGAGGAATCCAATAACCCATACCTATTAACCACGAGTTCCTCTTTTCAACTCTCTCCCGTGTAACTGTCATGTCACAAATTGGCGCCCAACGTGGGGCAAAATTGAAGACTGGAAGTAGGAAAGGCTGTATGTTCCAAAAATAAACATTCGAAAATGCAAGGAAAAACCTTATAAAATTTGTATTACAAACAATTTCCTTTAATTAAATATAAATTCTGATACTTCACATCACTGTTAACTTTGCATTCAAACATTTTTTAAAAAGGACATTTGATATTGAGCACAGACCCCCATAAAACTGAACATTTTGGTAAAGCTGTATGTATCATGCGACTAAACCAAGAAAACGCTGAATTTCCACTCAAGTTCTTGTAGTCTAATATCACTGACACAAAGATTCATAAAATGCCCTATATTTCAATTAAAAAATTTAATCATAGCAAGTAGATCCTTCTTTTTCTCTACACTAATTTTGCTTGTCAGTGGAATTTGAGGCACATTTCTTAAGGACAGCAGATCATTGAATTGCCACCCTTTCTTGAAGACAGAGAACTCATTCCAGTTCATTGAAGGATCATCAAAAGAAGTTTTCATTAGAAGCTTGCCTTTCTTCTCCGAACTCATATAACTGAAGCTTTCGTTATCTTCAATTTTCTGATGTTCAGATATGTATCAGCTAAGGAAGCCAGATCCAAGAAATCACCTTCACCCATGTTTACCGCCTTAAAGGGATTTTTTTACTCTAGTTGCAGCCACTATATTTTCCAGTTCTTCAGGCACCATGCATTTAACATTCTTCTTCCTTTTTTTCTATGATGCCAAAGTCTCGATGGGAAGGCATGTAACTATGACCGGACACTAAAAACTTGATTTCAACACCAATGATTCTAACTTGCATCACGTGCTCGTGACTGCTTCTCAGCAACAGCTGTTCCTTTGTAAGTTGAATATGGCTTTCCATGAATTCTTAGCTCTGAAAATCTTTTTAAGTTAGCAACTTTTCCCTTCCTTTCCATTGTAACAAAGTATTCAGGAGCACAGTATGGAAATGAATGCACAATCTTCAAAGCACTACAATAGTAGGAGCTCACAACAGAGACAGGATCCAACAAGTACTACTTTTGGTGCGTGGCACATACAGGGTTCACCATGCCACTACCGATGGAACATACATCCTGGTACATCTGCTTGATGTCTTATGAACAGCAAGGAAATCTTATGGTACTTGCAACCTTTCCCACGTTATTCACCTTGGCACATTCAGCGGTTTCCATGAAAAATCTGACATTACACAATTTTGGCACTTTCAGCGTTTCCCACTTCCAGTCTTCAATTGGTTAGGTAAATAGTCATCAACGAGCAACAGTAAGAAAAAAGTAAAGTCAATAGACAAGTTAGCAAAACTTATTTAAGAGTGCTCATATCTGAAATTTGGTCAAAATTTTCATAAATTCTAAAATTTACGTTTTAATTCAAAAGATAGTTTGAAACTTTAGCTTCAATTACATAGTTTGGCGTTTACTCTCAGGGTCATTTAAAGCTTCAACACAATCATTTAAATGCCCATGAGCACACGTTCTAATGACCTATATTTATTTCTAATGCTTTTATTCCATTTTGATTTTTCTTACATTTTTCTCCATTAGAAATGTTCCATACTACGTAATTAGAAACCAATCTTACTCAAATTTTCAGCAGATATTCTGAGAGAACTAACTTAAAAAACTGAAATAGTTTTGCTATACTTTAGATCGCTCAAGATAGGCATAATTAATTCGACTGAGGATAAATTGTTACAAAACCTACATTTAAATATTTTAAAACATTTTCCTGAAACAAACAGGAGTGTGAATAAAATGTCTTCATGCCAGTGGTTTATTTTTATTTAAATAATGTGGCAGTATTTTTATTTTTTATGTTTTTTTTTCAAAATTACGATTTCTGCGCTGTATGCAGCACGTGATTAATGAGTAAAATAAAAGTAAGATAAAATTCTTTTTCTCAAAAATATTGAAGATGTCTGCATGATATTTAAAACACACTTATAGCTGTAGTAGTGTAGTATGTAACAATATATTGAAAACATTTGGTTAAAAACTGCAATATTTACAACTTTCACCTATGGTACCGTTAATGGGAATTGTCCATACCACCCCTGAGACACCAGCATAGCTCTATATTGCCGCTGAGCCACAAGAGAGGAATCACACAGTTAATAACCCACAACTATCAACCACGAGTTCCTCTTTCCAACCAAGTACCTACCAAACAGACCCGTTGCATTGTGCAAAAAATTCAACCATAAGTGTCTCTTTGAAAAGGCAAATGGTTTATTGTTTACTGATATTTGGAATTACTTCTTGCATGACTAAGTATTGTGCAATATCTAAAATGTCTCCTACTCAAACGTTATACAAATGAAACTGTCAGAAAATACTACGAAGCGTTCGGACCTTGGCTATGGGATGACGACCAGACCGATACCAGGTAACAGAAATGTCCAAGCACTTATTGAAAACTGGCAAAGTCTTATGTACTGGGTTTATTTAACACAGGTTTTTCACATAAAACAATATACATGCAGCATGAACTCTAAAGTTATCAATCTCACAAACTTGGGAATAACAGTATTTTATTATATGAGATTAGTTATTACACGAGTGAAGATATTATATGTAATTCATACCTTTCTGCCCCAATTAACTTATATCCTAAGCTCTTCACCTCATCCAAATTACGAGGACAACTAACAAAAATTGATCTACACTCTCATGACTTTCTCTACTCTTGCACAAACTATTTTTACAAAAACTTATTCTCCATTTACTTCATGTTAATCGAGATAAACATTTGCAGAAACTATCTTATTGCTAATTTTCTCGTAGGTGCAATGGGAATATGATAGGCTTTAAGTGATAGTCAAATCATTTAAGAGCATTCCATTCTGTTTGCATATCCAGGACATGAAGAAACCAATAACAAATTCCCATCTGAGAAAAAGTATAAGCATTGGAGAATTTAAACAAGCAAGAAGTTATATCTCGGAAATGGTTCACTCCACAAAAAATGTACATGACATAAATTGTGTTCTAGCGAGAGCTACATTTTATGGGTAGTAAATTTTTCCTATCTCTTATGGTTTACAAGTTATGCAAAAGTTATTCAGAATGAAGATTTTTGGGGGCATTCCCAGAAAATTCATGATATACATTTCATTTGCCACGAAAGTATCTTAAACATATGATATTTTAATCAAAATCGTCAAGAGTCATTTTTGAGAAAATCAAAATTTTCGAAGAATATTCCATGTAATGGGTGGTCTTGGGTGAGTGGATGTTTTTGAAAATAGCCTTGTCGCATCTTTCAAAGATGCTGAACCTAAATACCAAGTTTGGTATTTATCCGAATTTTCGTTTTTGAGTTATGCTATTCATAGACACACACGGACGTGTTTCTAAAAATGCTTTTTTTGGATTCAGGGGGCCTCTCGGCATCTAAATTTTGGATGGAATGCAATACTTCCCCTACTTTCTCTACGTATATGAAAACTCCGATTAGAAAAGCCTCTACGAAATAATAAAAGATCACGGCTTACTAAGCCATTCGGAGAATGCATGAAACAGAGATGTGTCCCTTAGCATTGGCAGAAAACGTGCTGCCGACCACGGCCATAAATCACCCGACCCAAGTTGCAAAAACAACCGACACGCCAAGTGCGGGGAATAACAGAAATACCGTGGAAGAATAATGCCACCTGATGGCATCTAGTGAAATTATTTGGAGTTCCCAAAACAATACATGAGCGATCACACAATTGACAATATCGTACGTATTGGTGGAAGTTCAGAATGAATTGACTTATTATAGAGGTATATTCCAAAGCTTTAAAAACATAATTTCATTGGATGGATAGTGTGCAACATACTCTTTAGACTTAGATATAACTTTATTTTGCCTTTTCTTAAAATTCATCTTTCACCCTTCCATAACATTAAGTTGTAAGCAAGACATAGAGTAGGGCCTAACCTATGCCTTACAAATTAACGTAACCTAATAGGCTTACAAGGGACTCCGCCATAGAAATTGATTCTAAAAAGAGTTCCACCTGATCTAAGACAATATCGTGCAAAACCGCTTAAATTAAATAATGCTGATTCCCTTTATCAGTCCTTCCTTACTTGTTCCAGTGTGCTCTAAATATTTGCAATGGAGTGGAGGAAGAAAGTTTCAGAATAATTGGATTCTAGAATTTGTATTTCCTAAAAGATTAATTTGGTTGTGTTTGGTTTATGAAAAACGCATAGTCGGAAAGAGAAACGTTAGAACACACAATGCTCTACAGACTTCCTGAATTCTTCTGTATATACTCTGTTGGACTTTGTGATATTAAGAAAGTGTTTCAGTTTATCACTACTATGAAGGTGTAAGTTTGTTGTATTGTTATTTGCCCCACGCTTTGGGAGCCAATTTCAAAAAGATGGTTGGTTCACGTATGGAAAGCCAATTTGAAGTAGGAGTTGTATTGTAGTTCAACTGTTGGGGAGCCGAACTGAAATTTGTTGCAACCACAGGTATAGTACCCGCTTTCCGGTAGCCTTCACCCCAAATGTTTAAAAAATATTAAATTTGTAATTTGACTGTTTCTTTAAATGTTATATATTTAAGTTTGCCTCGGCTGCGTCAGTATTATTGTTAGACATGTTTCTCTTTACAGGGCGTGATGCGACTGAAGAATGTAGGCTTACACAGATTATAATTTTTACTTCACTACTTTTTATTAATTCTTGATACAATTTAAATAACACTTCACGAATATAGAGAACTATGAGATTCTTTTATTAAATACTTGCACTTTTTAACACGTAATACTATTTTTTATCTCACACAAATTCGTATTAAATTTCTCAAGGACACCTCTCGCACCCGGTAGGAAACACTGTCTGCTACCAACGCGTCCATTATGAGCACTGTCTACAAGCAACTGAATTCTAGATTTGTAAATTTTTCTATATTTCAGTTTCTGATTGGCTAATCCTAGTCCAATAGAATACCTTCATTTAACTAAAGCTTTTTCTGGTTGTTGATTGGCTATTTTTTTAAACTGTCACAAAACTTACATTATTGCTTCCAAAAATTACAAGTAGTATTGTCAAACTTTCAAATTCATTATTGCCTCAAGGTTACCTCATTGTTAGCAACTTTTAACCTATTATTCTCACAGCTCCTACATTATTAAATTACGTAATACATTCACATAATATTATTTAACATGTATACAATAATATAAACATATACAATGACTGTAATATACACTTTTTATATATTGTTACATACACATATTGTTTTGAGGTGGGCTGTTATTGAATTTATATTATATAATTAGACTGAAATCATTTAAGTGTTAAAAATACTGCCTCAACTACTAATCCTGACTCAAAAGTGGCATCTCACACTGGCTCAAGTTATTCTCAGCATAAATATGGATTTGTAACACCAACATAAAGAAGTGGAATTGTGATGGTTACCATCCCATGTGGGAATTACTGGCAATGAAACGGCAGATGCAGCTGCCAAAGAATCCACCAAACACCCAGTGAGCGACCACTCAATCCCAGTGCCCCACACTGACGTATTCAGTCATATAAAACGACGCCTCAAGCACCACTGAATCAACCTGCCACCAAACTCCACGAGATCAGGTCTTATCCTATTAAGTCACGCCACCTCTTACGTTCGCCGCAAGAAGGTAGCAAGTTGCTCTAACCAGGTTACAGATTAGCCACACCTCACTTACACACGCGTATCTGCTGCGTAAAGATGACTCTCCACGTGCTCTGTCGCACCCACCTTACAATCAAACACATCGTTACCAAATGTTCCAGGAAAAAGAGATTTACGCCGCATCTCCACAGATTTGGCTAAAGCAATCAACCACCCTGAAGTTCTTCACTTCTTTAAACATATAAATTTAAATCATAGTTTACAATTTTTGCTGTTGTGTTAATCAGTATTGTAAATGAAGGTTGAAGAAGTTTTGTTGTTGCTACGTATGGAAAGCTAGTTTGAAGAAGATGTATTATGTTGTATTGAAGGAGTTGTATTATATTTCAACAGTTGGGGAGCCGAACTTGTAGTTGTAACCGCAAGTATAGTAAACAGTTTCCGGTAGCCTTCGCCCCAAATGTACTTTCAGGTGGCCTTTACCCCAAGTTTAAAAAAAAATATTAACTTTGTAATTTTTTGCCTCGGCTGCGTCAGTATTTATGTTAGAGACACGTTTCTCTTAGCAGGGTTGTGATGCAACAAGAATGTAGGCTTACGCAGATTATAAGTTTACTTCACTGCTTTTATTAATGCTTGGCACGATTTAATTAACACTTCACTGATATAGAGAGCTGTGAGATTCTTTTTATTAATTAATTACACTTTTTAACACGTAAAACTTATTTTTTGTTTCACACGAATACATATTATATTTCTTGAGAACACTTTTTGCGTCTGGTTAGTAACGCTGTCTGCAGGCAACTGACTTCTAGGTTTGTAAATTTTACTATATTTCAGTTTCTGATTGGCTAATCCTACTCCAATAGAATACCTTCTTTTAATTAAAGCTTTTTCTGGTTGTTGATTGGCTATTTTATAAACTGTCACTAAAATTACATTATTGTTGCTCCAATAATCAGAAGTAGTATTATTAAACTCTCAAACTCATTATTGTCTCAAGTTTACCTGATTGTTATCTCATTGTTAGCAACTTTTAACTTATTATTCTCACAGCTCCTACATTATTAAATTACGTAATGCATTCACATAACATTATTGAACATGTTTACAATAATATAAGTATATGCAATGACTGTTACATACGTTTTAACAAATTATTACATACACATATTGCTTCAAGGCGGGCCGTTATTGAATTTACATATTATATAATTAGACTGAAATTATTTAAGTGTTAAAAATACTGCCTCGAGGTTGCGATAATTAATTCCTGAATTGTTCATTATGATGTTAAAAGTCGCATTATAACTTTAGTGTATAAGCGACTTTAAGCAAAAATAAAGTTATAAAAAATCTGGTTGGGTTTTAACTGAAGTACAGTCTTTTCTCTCATACTATAGCCACCGCTCGGAGGCTGGAGCGCCGGCCGGCTCGGTTCGGTCTATCGCCAAAATATCCCCGCAAGCGCTTCACGTTCTCATAGTTACATTTACAATTACAATGATAATAAGCACGTACCTTATCATAAGAGATGTTAGAAATGTTGTTCTTCTATTTTTTCTTCCACATATTTCTTCATACTGGCGAGTTCAATATCCGAAACAGTGTGAATTTCTCGCCTGATGTTTGCTTTTAGCTCTTCCAATGCGTGGGGTTGAAGGCATGGGTTTTTCACTGTACAAAACCCATAACACAAATCTACTCACACATTCCAAGATTATTTCCCAACCGTTTGGGGTTCCTACATTATTAAATATTAAAGGTGTGGGGAGATGTCTACCGATCCATAAGCCAGCTTGCACACGCGATCCTCTTCTCTCGGAATCCTCAGTCAGACAGACGTTGTATCCCCACTACTCGTGGCTAGCAAAAATTCCCAACCAGGAGTGACCTCATCTCAGTCAACATAAAAGGAAAACAACATAATGTGGGGTAATGACAATGTAAAACAAAAATATGTCTGGTAGTGACAATGAAACCCCCCAAAATTATTAATAGGCCACATAGTACCCTTATTTGTCAAGTTATCCCATAGATAAAAATGGCATACAGTTAAATCAGGGGATCGAGAGCTATAATCCTTTACTAATAAACCTGTCTTCAAAAATTACTTGAATTAAATTTAATGACTCATCAGGTGCATGCGCGGTAGCAAAGTCTTGTTGGAAAATTACAAACTGAGTTTCAACGTCGGTCAGCTGTTCAAAAAATGGTGTGAGTATAACATTGCTCTACCTCTCTGCATTTATTATTTGTTCATAAAACATAGGTGATATTGTTCTATATGCATTTACTGCACACCTATTTTCGCGTCATGCAAAGAAATCTCGTGAGTAAAATCGGGTTTCTCTGTACTCCAATATCTGTTATTTTGCGAAGAAACATAAATGTAAATGGAACCATGCTTCGTCAGAGAAGGGTATTAAGCGCGGGTTAATTATTCTCTCACTTTGTAAAATACAGTTACAGAAATTTACACGAATCAATAGGTGTGTACAAATTAGGGTGTGTGCAAAAAACCTTGTAAGAACAAAAAGAAAACCTGAGGCGAGAAATTCACACAATTTCAGATATTGAACTCTCGATGTGAATGAATACTTCCTGAGAAGATGCCAGAAATATGTGAAGAGAGAAGGACAACATTTCCAATATCTCTTATGATAAGGCATGTGCTTATCATCACTGTAAATTGAGGCAGTATTTTATATCACAACACTGTGAATGCCAGAGTGATTGTAGTGTAACTTAACATTATTGTATGACAATGATTTGAGATGTTTGTTAATTATAAGCATTGTTAGGAAATAAGTTTACACGGTCTCACTGAAATTGACAATAGGAGTGGGTAACAATGTAGCGAGGGGGTGAGTTGTTTATCAATTAGAAGAGACAAACAAATGACGTCAGAGTAGCGTGCCTTTCTTTAGAAATGGAGGGAATATCTCCCCTAGAGCATATGTGTTCGTAATTTTGGTTGGATATAAAAATAGACGCTAATGTTAGCGCGTTTTATTAACCAATAGCAGCTCTGTTATAATGTTTAGTCATATCGGGGTGAGGGAGTATAAATTCCGTGCCAGAGACGGGTAACGCACAGTTCAACAGAATCATTCACGGGTTACACGTCGCGCAGTTCTACACAATCTCTCGCGTCGTAAAGTTAGTTGCAAAATGTGAAATACTAGAATTAATAATGAGCGGCAAATAAGTGATTATAGTTACATTCGAAAATATAACAGTTTCAGTCGGGCGTGTATTAAGAGTAATTATGTGAAATTAATTAATTGTGACGGCAATAAAAGTGTAAAAAAAAATTCTTTTATCAGTGTTATCTTTTAGTAACAACTCCTTTCCGTTTACACACCCTGTTTAAGAGATTTGCTTGACTTGTAATAATAGCTAGCCGGAGGACAAAGAACTTAGAATTCAAACTAGTAATACAATAACAGGCGCTCAGCAAATAAGATAACACGGAAGATACCGCGACAAATTGTAATTGTAAATATCGGAACGTGAGGCATTTGCGGGGACATTATAACCGTTTCGGCGGGAGTCCGAGGTGCAATGTGAAGGAAAAGCAATGTATGCCTATACTGTTGAATATTTACTTCATGGGTCAGACATACAGTATTAACCAACCCAATTCACAGCCCATGTCAGTTTGAACCAATCACGATAGACTATAACTGAAATCGTTTCGAACTAAGATTTTCACGCCTGATTCACAGTAATTGTTTAAAAAATCTTATGTGTTACACTCACATGCCTTCCTCTACTCTTGTACAAAATAATTTTACAAACGCTTATTCTCCATATGCTTCATGTTAGTCGTGATGTTAATCTTATTGCTAATTTTCTTGTAGGTGCAAGGGGAATATGGTAGGTTTTAAACGATAGCCAAATCTTTTAAGAGCTGGTTGCTAAGTGGCTCATTCCATTCTCTTTGCATGTCCAGGACATAAAAAAATGAATAACGAATTCCGATTTGAGAAAAAGTATTAAGTATTGGTAAATTTAAGGGAATAACAAGCAATATCTCGAAAATGTTTCACTCAATAAAAAGGTGCATATGACATAAATTGTGTATTTTAACGTGTTCTACATTTTTTGTGCAGTAAAATTTTGTCTATCTCTAATGGTTTACCAGTTATGCAAAAGTCGTTCACAATGAAGAATACTTTTCGAGACATTCCCAGAAAATTCAAGATATACATTTTATTTGTCATGAAAGTATCTTAAATATATGATATTTTAATCAAAATCGTTAAGAGCCATTTTTGAGAAAATTAAACTTTTCGAAAAATGTTCCCTGTAAAGGGTAATCTGGGGTGGGGGATTTTCTTGAAAACCTTCGTGTCGCATTTCTGGAAGATACTGAACCTAAATACCAAGTTTGGTGTTTATCCGACTGTTCGTTTCTGAGTTATGCTGTTCACAGACAGACACACACAGACAGATACACAGACATACACACTGACATGTTTCCAAAAATGCTTTTTTTTTGGATTCAGGGGTCCTCAAAACATATATTTCCGGTGAAATCTTGGTATCAAATTTTTGGGTGGAATATAATACTTCCCCTGCTTACTATACGTAGTAAAGAAAGTAAAAATTGTTACAGCTGACTCGCAATTGTTTCTGATTTGCAAGCTAAAGAAACGAAGAAAACTTGCTTAAAGAAAGAAGGCCGTGCTACGTTATGAAATGATATTGATACGCCAAAAACTCAATTAAATGACATTAAATAAAATAACCTATGTTATTCTCAGTTTCTTAATATTGTTTATTAAACATTTTTTCCAGTAAATAGTCTTAGCAAACACCTCTCGTGAGTTCGATATTAGTGCTCGGGCAACATTCGACAATATTGCATTCACTAGTGACATTACTTATGATAACTTTACTATAAAAAGAATGAAGTTCTCATGTTATTGTATTTAAATCACTTTTAGCAAGTACAGAGTGTAGGACCTCCATATTTCAATTCGCTATATTATTAGAATTTCCTGCACCGTGACGGTGGACTGGAGCATGGAGTTCTGGTTCTCGACAATGGCATGTTCCCGGGTTCGATCTTACCCTTGAGGGTGCGGATTTTATGTCCCGGGTGTAGGACCGGTGCCTACTCAGCATCGTGAGGAAAGTGAGGAGCTGCGATAGGCAGCGATCCCGGCCATGGAAGCCAACATTCTGACTGGGGGATTAATCATGCTGGCCTTATCATCTCCCTATATCGGTTGTATGATCGCCCATCCCTTCCGCGCGTACGTGGGCGTGAGGCCCGCAATCTCGTTGGCAGGTCATGGCCCTTTATGGGCTGTAGCGCAACGATATTAGGTATATCATTTATTTATATTATTGGAATGAATAACAATGCATAAACAAAACCAAGTGAAAATAAGAGGTTATCTCTGAGGAAATTTTATCATTTACAAGATATGCTGGAAATGTCCCCCTCTTTCCGAATACTCGTACACATACTTGCTCGTTTCACCGTGTTGTTTGATACATGCCTCAACATATCTACTGTCCATTCCAAACCAGAGTGCCTTTCACTGAAAACAATCTCTTTGTATTATCCGCGCGAAAGTAGTTCGCAATCCCCGCCCCTAACGGCTGCTTGTTCCCTCTCACGTGCTTGTTGAACACTATTTAAATCTATAAAAACGCGCCCTACCTAAGAATTATAGTTCAAAATGCAACCTGAGGTAACAATCTGTTTTATAAGTCTGGGGAAATGAACATTTTACTTACGTTAATCATAATCCTCGGGCAAAGATGCAACACCCAAATCCGAGATGATTCAGCTGCCATATCGGAATCAGAACTACTCTCCAAAATTATGACAAGCTTATCCACAATTACACAGTACTGTCGCACTTAAAACAAGTTCTACATTTTATCCTCTTCTATGTTCTATTATGTCTGTTTATATTCCCTGCTCGCTTTGGGTACACTTCTTACTGAAACGCCTGTAAAATCCGTTATTAGTTTCGCAATATGCACTAATACAAGTGTCGGGTATTTTTCTAATAGTGAGTTGAATATATGAAGAGCTGTTTGTTTTTCGCCACTTTTTAACTGTTTCCCGCTTTTGTGTTTGAACAGTTTATTCGCACTACACGCACCTTCCTCTGCCATGTGAACTCAAATACCAACTGACTAAATCAGAAGATATGGCCTGAGCTGAGCATATGCGTGCCTGCGTATTATGAATGATAATTCGTTTATCATATATCCTGTGTTCGCAAAGTGTTTTTTCGGTACTCAGATAGCGCATCTGGGAATTCATTGCTGCATTTCTTGTATATGTAAGATAGTGGCAGTCATGCATGCAGTTGGCATTAACAAGCAAGATACTCTCGGCGTTAGCCCAATAGCAGACGAAAATCATATTTTGTAATCTCTTAACAGCTAGTATATATCCATTACCTTTAACGACGAGTTCTTATTATAACCGCAATAAATGTGCAGTGGTATACCTTTTCTGCTCTAATATTTCATAATACAATACATGTATTAAAGAACTATTTACGTTGGCGTAAGAGTGTATTCTTGGGTTCGTGACAAGCAGAAGCACGTGCTTTTTTTACATCAGAGGGAACTCTGGTTTGGAATGGACAATACATCAGTATTGGTTATTTTGGCTGTGATGTTCATCGGGAGATCCTGGATGGCACGTGGACTGTTTCATTAGACTCTTTCCCTTGGATGTTCCCACAAAAAGTAATCCGCTGACGACAGGTCTGGCGGCATGAGAGGCCACAAATCTTTGAAGATAACACGATCTTCAAAGTACTTGCGGAGTGAGCCATGGATTCCTTTGAGTCATGGCATGTAGCCGTCCTGTTAAAAATATCCTTGCTTAAGTTCAGTATAATCTAACTCTTCTACGAAGTTCACGAAACTGGTGTTTTAAAGCTTAGTATTGGTTGTTTCTTCAAATAAAATTGGTACACATAATACACTATGAGGATATTGCGCACTACACACTAACTTTTTCTGAAAGAACTAGTTCCTCACGGTAACATAAGGATCTTCTGTCCTGTCCTTATTTTTGTGAATTTAAATATCCTGAGAGATTGTCATTTTTAGTATTTCGTGGTGTCTTTTCGCGAACATTAAGAACCAATTACAGTATTGTGTCTTTTCTTTCTTTACTTTTACTTTCTCTAATACGTATAGTAAGTAGGGGAAGTGCTGCATTCCACCCAAAAATGATACCAAGACTTCACCGGAAATATATGTTTTGAGACCCCCTGAAGGCTTCAAAAAAGCATTTTCAGAAAAAAAGGCCATGTTTATGTCTGCGTCTGTGAACAGCATAACACAAAAACGAAAAGTCGGATAAATACCAAACTTGGTATTTAGGTTCAGTACCTTTCAAATATGCGACACGAAGATTTTAAGAAAATTCTCCTATCACAGACTACCCTTTACGTGAAAAGGTTGTTGAAAATTTTCATTTTCTCAAAAATGGCTCTTACAATATTCCTTCCTTGTTATTTGTTTTAATTTTCCAATACTTATACTTTATCTCACATGGGAACTCATTGTTCGTTTTTTTATGTCCTGGACTGCAAAGAGAATGGAATGCTCCACATAAAAATCCGCTCTTGAAAGATTTGACTATCACTTAAAGCCTACCGTATTCCCCTTGCAACTACAGGAAAATTAGCAATAAGGTCTTCTGCAAATGTTTATCTCGATTAACATGAAGCATATGGAGAATAAGCGTTTGTAAAAATAGTTTGTACAAGAGTAGAGAAAGTCATGTAAGTATAGCACATCACAGTTTTTTTTTTCCTTTGTCTGGTTCTTTCAGACTGCGAAAGCTATCAGCTAAAACAATGTTTGTCTGAAAATTTATCTGATGGTACGTCACTGTCCGTGATGGAATCTGCAAAACACTTTACTCTACATTGCCGAATAGATCTATTACAACCACTCGGTGCCTGATGAATACAATCCTTGGGATACCTTATACATGCTATCCTTTGGTTCCCGAGGTCGCGGTTTCAAACCCGGCAGAGGGCGATGGATTTTTTTCGGGCGTAAAAATCCTTAGCATGGTTTCCTTCGGAAGGGAAGTAAAGCCGATGGTTTACGGCACGTAAAAGAACCTCAAACCTGATAAAGAGACCTCTGAGCAAAATTTCTGGTTTTTCAGGTCCAATATAGTATGGGACGCTAAGAACTATAGCAGTTAAAGAGCGTCCATAGATAAAACTTAATTTATTTTGGGATATCTTATGATTTGGGATTAAGATGGAGTAAATGTTTCAAATAGCTACTTTTAAGTTTCAATTCCCATATTACAGATATGGGTAGCCGAGGTCATAAAGACACGGACTAGTGAACAGGAAATCCTGTCCTGTTCGAGGATTTTTTCCGAGGAGGTATCTAATCTTAGACCGAGCAAGGTGGCTCCGCGGTCACGCGTGAGGCTCGCATTCGAGAGGCCCCGATTTCGATTCTCGTCGACCGTCCACTCTGAACTTGGGTTTTTCATGATTTTCCCTTGTCGGTAGTGAAGGTTGGGATGGTTTCTCAACTACCACGATTTCCTTTCCATCATTTTCCTTCAATTTGGTTTCCTTCTCATATTTCAGTGTACTTTTAGGTTTCGTGGCGTAGGTGCCGGACGGATGGCGCGGATGCTTGCTCAAAGAAAAAAGTATTCCCAAATAGAGGGCTGCTTGGTCGACCGGTCGTTCATCGCCCTCGCAGTGGGAGCCTGAATCTGCTAGAGACTTTCGCGCGTCTCTGTAGCCTCTGGTTCCTTCACTTCATCCCCTCCTCTTTAGGGATGGTAATTGCAATAGATTTCCAATAGGTACAGTTCGTGAGTTGTCACCCTCCGTTGTATAACCTATAGCCTAAGATTAGCCTGGAATGTTTCCTTCTCAGTTTCATATATCAACAGTAGTGCTGTATGCAGTCAGAACGGATAACAAATACTATTAACAATCCCATATTACCGCATCAATATCCAGTATTGGATTGTAAAGGGGAGGGGATTCGGCACCGAACCAGGAGTGAGGATATTGTATCTACGCCCAACGAGTGGGCGTCCCTGAAGGGAGGGATGAGGTGAAAGGAGACTTCGTGCGGCCGGAACCAAGAGTGACGGCATAGCAATGACAGGGTCCCTATAGTTTTCGAAGGCCGCAGAAAGTTCGCAGAGAGCACCGTTTTCCCCGCCACACTACACCAAAACACCATCGCAGACACTTACAACCCTGAAACAGACTAAACGGGGTGAAGTATGAATGAAATGATTAATGAAACGAAATGGAAGTACAGGAAATTTGGGGGGGGGTTGCAAGAAACCACTCTAGCATTCGCTTGGCGAGTCGGGATAACCATGAGTCAAGAGTTGGCGGTCGCCGAGTAGCGAACCAGGGACCTCTCGAATGCGAGCGGACCACAGAGGTTATCGTTCGGTTATATTTGTTACTGGATGCTGGGCATCTTTTAATGAGTAGACGAAACCAAGGCCGAGAAGGGGTTATGAGAAAAAAATTGGGTATTCATTTTTCACTATTCTACCGTAGCACACTTAATAAAAGGGAACGTGAAACGCATCGCTTACTAATAGCGCAAAACCAAGTTTAGGTTTATTTGTTCATTGTTGGATGAAGCATGTACTTCTCATCTTCGTTCCACGCATACGCATTAAATTTTATGTGAATCTGAGAGAAAGGAGTTGTCCTTCGTTTCGTTGAACCTGCTGCTTAATGGAATGCGTGAGGAGATAAATGCAGACGCAGTTCTCTTTCAAGGAGAAGAACGCAGATTCCCTTCTCTAGCCATCAATATTTGCTGTGTATTTCTAAAAGAAGTGTTTTATTATTCTTTTTTTTTCACGATCGTATGATTCCTAACTTAAGAGTAACATTTGGGTTAACATTAATAAGAGTATAAACAAATTAATTATAGTTCTTCTTGTTGTGGCAGTATTTTATATCACAACACTGTAAATGCCAGAGTGATTGTAGTGTAAATAAACATTATTGTATATGACAATGATTTGAGATGTTTGTTAATTATAAGCAATGTTAGGAAATAAGTTTAGACGGCCACACTGAAACTGACAATAGGAGCGGGTAACAATGAGCGAGGGGGTGGGTTGTTTATCAATTAGAAGAGACAAGCAAATGACGTCAGAGTAGCGCGCTTTTCTTTAGAAATGGAGGGAATATTTTCCCTAGAGCATCTGTCTTCGTAATTTTGATTGGATAAAAAAATAGACGCTAATGTTGGCGCGCTTTATTAACCAATAGCAGCTCTGTTATAATGTTTAGGCATATCGGGGTGAGGGAGTATAAATTATGAAGCCAGAGACAAGTATCGCACAGTTTAAGAGAATCATCGCGGGTTACATGTCATACAGTTTAAGAGAATCATTCACGCGTTACACGTCGCGCAGTTCTACAGAATCTCTCGCGTCGTAAAGCTAGTTATAAAATGTGAAATACGCGAATTAATAATGTGCGGCAAATAAGTGATTATAGTTACATTCGAAAATATAACAGTTTCAGTCGGGCGTGTATCAAGAGCAAATATGTGAAATCAATAAAATGTGACGGAAATAAAAGTGTAAAAACAAATTCTTTTATCAGTGTTAACTTTTAGTAACAATTCTTTTCCGTTTACACACCCTGTTCAAGAGATTTGCTCAACTGAGTAATAATAGCTAGCCGGAGGACAAAGAACTCAAAATTCAAAATAGTAAAACAATAACAGGCGCTCAGCAAATAAGATAACACGAACAATACCGCGACACTGTATTGCCTGAGATTCACACAGAAGGAAATTCAGAATTCGTTTCCAAGTAAACGCACATCTTTGGTCAATCTTCTTGAACCATGGGTTTTTTCAGGGGGTTTTCTGGGTCGCCAGACGAATGCTGGGAAGAATTCTCACATGCCCCGAATTTCCTGTTCCTCATTTCATCTCCATTCTCATTTCCCTTATATTTCATCCGTTGGTCTCTTTCAGGGTTGGAAGTGTGGGCGATGGTGTTTCGGTGCGAGTGTGGCAAGGGAAAAGAATGCTCTTTGTGACTCTCTCCGTACCTCGGCTTTAGGCTAGCTGTCCGGGATATCCAACCCCCTTGAGGGGCATTGTGTCTGCCGGGGAGCCTCTATCTGGAAACTTAGGGACCCTGCCATTCCTGTACAATTTCCCGAAGAACTTGACAAATAACAAGCCTGATTTTTATTTTATAGCTTTCTCCAAACCTTTTACTTCAGCGACCATTACTTACGGGGTTCACTGTGCATGCTGTTTGAGTGGAACACAGTGTGGCCATCTCTTCAACACTCATAGGGGAGTATCCAATGCATAGCTTTTTAAAATTCAGGATTTTGTATCCAAAATCCATTTGTGTGATCATGAGTACTTACTATTACAACGTTTAATCTTCAAAGAATCCATTTAGCTATTTAAACACATGTTTCCTTCAAAATTCTTCGTATAATACAACATTTTGAAAACTATAGTCATTATCTCGGACTTACCCTATTAATTATGTTACATTTTAATCTAAATCGTATGAACTGTTTTTCCTAAAATGAAAATATCAAACATTTTCCATGTAATTGGTAGTATGGGAAGGGGAACTAACGCATTTTTCCTAAAAATGTCTATTTGTATTCAGAAAATACCAAAACGCGCATTACCAGTGAAATGTCCATAAAAAGCTTCCTCTACCTGCAATAGGTTTTACTAGAGAAGATAAACAAAATAGTTGGTTACATTTGACATCAATTTCAGATTAACTACCCGAGAACTGTAAAGTAGGGACTACGAAAGGAGCAGAAGGGGATGTAGCACCTTGACCTATGAAGATCTGTGCCTAAGCCCTGATGGGGCGCCCCCGTGAAGGAGCTGTGAGGTGAGGGGAGACAGAAGGCGGCCGGACCAAGAGGAACCACAGGGCATTGGGCAGGGTCTCTACCTTTTCCAGATTGAAACTCCCTGGATGGTATCTGGTATAACCCGCCCCCCTGCACGCTTGCACCTCCTACTAGGGGTCCTGGAATTCGGAGATCGCCCCTATTCCTGGAACGAAGTTTTATAGAGAGCATCCTTTTCCGCTGCCATGCAACACCGAACTGCCGCCGACACCGCCAAGCAGGTGAAAGGTGAAGTGAAATCAGAATGGAGGTGAAATGGAGGGACACAAAATTCGGGGATGTAATAAACTTTTCCAACAATCGCCTAGTGACCCGGGGAAACCCGAAAAAACTGCGGGAATCTAACTCAAGACGTTGCCGCCTCAGGCATTCCACTCGGTGTGCTGTAAGGTAAATACTAATCTGTGAATGACAGAGTTCGTATGAAGAAATGTCAACGTCTTAATGAGAACCAGGTGCCAACGCTGCATTGTTACAGAATCGATGAATAGTTTAAAAAGACGAAACGAAGTCGATTCTCTTCACTTTCCGAAATAACCTGTGATGTATTTAACATGTATTTCTTGCACACGATGTTATGTTTTATTATTATAGATGATTTGTTAATTTAATGAACTTAACCGTTGTCACCTCGGATTTCCGATAACACAATGCTGCCAATTCAACAAGTGTAACTAATACGATGGCTTAGTAAGATACTATAATTTAGAAGAATTTTGAGTCAATTGTTTGATGTCGGTGCAATGATTCAAAGCGGACTGCTGGAAAGTAATAACATGAACTATAACAGAAGTCAATATTTAAGAAGAACAAGAAGAATCTGAAGTTGGAGGCTTGGGAAACTGGGTGCGCCTAATTGATTCCTGAAAAATCTACTCGTAGAATGAGGTATGAAAGTTCATGCATCTTTATTTACAGTTAATTCGATTCCACTGTGTTTGAAGCAACATAAGTTATTGTGTTCAAAGTGTGTCATACACTGAAATGTGTTATTAATCCTCCTCCTCCCCCTCATCATCATCTTCAAGGTTTGAACCTTGTTCAAGATTCGTTCCTCCCCATTAATCTTTCTCCATCTATTCCGTTTCTCTAATGGTTTATATTCTGTTCATATTTTTTGGTAATCTTCCCTCATTCATCCTTTCAACATAGCGTCTCCAGTTTTCCTTGTTTTGGATGATTTCTATGAGTACAAATATTTTCAATTCATTCCTTATTTTCTGGCTATATTTGCGATCCAACAAAGAGTATCCAGCAACAGATTTTAAAAAAACAATCTGATGGGTTACACTCACATGATATTTTCTTCTCTTGTACAAACTATTTTTACAGACGCTTATTCTCCACATGCTTCATGTTAATCGAGATATCGAGATGTTAATCTTATTGGTAATTTTCTTGTAGATGCAAGGGGAATTGGTAGGCTTTAAGCGATAGTCAAATATTTTAAGAGGTGGTTGCTATGTAGAGTATTCCATTCTCTTTGCCTTACCAGGACAAAAAAGTGAATAACGAATTCCCATTTGAGAAAAAGTATAATTATTGGAAAATTTAAGGGAATAACAAGCAATATCTCGAAAATGGTTCACTCAACAAAACTAATGTATATGACATAAATTGTGTATTTTAACGCGATCTACATTTTTTGTGTAGTAACATTTTTTATATCTCTTATGGTTTACCAGTAATGCAAAAGTCGTTCACAGTGAAGAATACTTTTGGAGACATTCCCAGAAAATTCGAGATATACATTTCATTTGTCATGAAAATATCTTAAACATATGATATTTTAATCAAAATCGTTAGAGCCATTTTTGAGAAAATTAAAATTTTCGAAAAATGTTCCATGTAAAGGGTAATCTAGGGTGGGGGGATTTTCTTAAAAACCTTCGTGTTGCACCTCTAGAATATATTGAACCTAAATACCAAGTTTGGTGTTTATCCGACTGTTCATTTCTGAGTTATGCTGTTCACAGGGAGACACACACGGGCATGTTTCCAAAAATACAGGAGGCCTCAAAACATGTATTTCCGGTGAAATCTCGGTATCGAATTTTTGGGTGGAATACAATACTTCCCTACTTACTATACGTGGTAGAGAAAGTAATTACATTTCTGCCGATTTAATTTTTTTTTTTTTTTTTTTTTTTGCTTTCTGCTTAGAGCTCACGGTTTCACTTTAATACACAAGTACAGAGGTGCCACTGTTTCATTAAATTGTATCTGCGTCTCCCTCCTTGTCTGTCTTAGCACTCTCCTTATTGTGAACATGAGATTAAATGTATTTAGTTTATTCTTTACATCTCGTTCATGTAATACAGCAGTTAAATCACATCTCAAGTATCTAAGTATAGGAACCCGCTCAACAATTTCATCATTTATTACAACCTTATATCTAGTGTGTTCTTTACTTTCAAACACTAAAACTTTTGTTTTATTCATTGATATTTTCAGATTCTTATTCGTCAATCATTTATTTAACCTTTGTGCTTTCATTTGTAAGTTATCTTCCGATTCTGGAATTATTACCTGGTCGTCAGCATACCATATAGCATCAATTTCTTTTCATTAATTTTAAAATGTTTACAGATGACATCATCGATATAAAGGATAGACCATTTAAGTTGAGACTGTACAATATCTCTAAAAGTAAGCGGTGTAGAAAGACATTTCTTTAATAAAAGTTGCTTGATATTATGGAGGAAAGTAAATGTCATTAGTCGTGTTTTGTTGGAGAACATTGTGATGGTTATTATTTTAGGGTCAATGTAATTTTTTTTAAATGGGAACCTACATTTTTATTTTTTTTCTCACTCTTCATAAAAAAACTAAACAACATTTGTATAAATCACTTTGCAATTATTGTTATAACAACGTAAATAACAACAAAAATTCTGAATGGGTGTGTACGAAGAGAGCAATGAATGGTCATTTGAGGGTCAAGTTACGTTTCGTAATTGGGAACCAACATTTTTTATTTATCACAAAATAAACAGCTTTTCATAAACCATTTTCTACTGAGAAAACTACATACAAAATGTAGGTTCCCATTTTAAAAAATTAAATTGACCCTAAAATGATCATCCCAACGTCCTCCAAACAAAACACGACTAATGGCATTTACTTTCCCCCATAATATCAAGCAACTTTTATTATAGATATTTCTCTCTACAATGCTTAGTTTTGGAGTTATTGTACAGTCTCAACTTAAATGTTCCACCCTGTATATACTAAACGAAGTAGGCGAGAATAGGCACGCTTATTTAATTTTTGATCTATTTATATATAGTAACTAATGTTATTCATTATGTCTACTTTTATGGCTATCCCTATGTACATTTCCTTTATTATTTACAGTAGACGTGTTGGTATTCTTTCCATTGTCATTATGTTCCACTGAACACAGTCGAAAGCTTTCTCATAATCTATAGACAGTAAATGTGTTATTACTGATTATTAAAAATATATAATTAAGATTTCAAGTGCATTTTACTTCCCGCCGTATTATATATTGTATGTTATTATAACCCCCCCCCCCAAATTTATGTGGGTAGACATGGTTTCCTTGGAAACGAATTCATTTGTTGGAAGTATTCCAAATGCTTCTGTGTGAAAATCACTGGAAAGAAAATGCTACTTACGTTATCTATTTCTATTATTAATTACTTATTGAAAAACAGCTTCTTGTATATACCGGCTGCCACTATGAACAAAGCATACTTAACAATAAACTTGAAGTGAGAACAAGGAACATATAAATGGATAGCAAATAAGCCTGAATTTCAAAGTAAAAGTCAAAGTTATCAAAGAGAAAAAGAAAAGGAAATTACCACTAATAACAATGAAGAGAAAAGAATAATAATAAGAAGAGGAAGAAGAATAACTGAAATAAGTTTGTTAAATGTTTACGAAGCAAAGTAATAAACCCTCTAAGGGCAGTGATTACAATATCCTTTATTTTGTTCTTCTTCAGGCCGAACATATTCCAAGAAGCAACGAAGAACTTGGTGGCCTATTGCTTACATTTCTTGGAATCCGTATTTATCCAAGAAAAATGGTATTGTGATTGATCTTTATACATATCGAATCTGACAGTTGGATGGCCCAAAAATGTGTTACAGGTGAATATTTCTTAAACGAATAGAAAAAACCAAAAGCCAAGAATTGCAAATCTTATAAGAGCAAGGGCCTTCGAAATTATAATATGTAAAATATTTCCAGCAGGCCCCTTATAGGGCACACAGGGCCCAACCTGAGAATTTCAAATGAAACCATAACTTTTCTTTTTACATCCTAGGTCCCCTCAATAAACTAAGCGACTTTTAAAACACATGTTTTTCCTAAAATGAAATGTTCAGCTCTTAAAGCGTGTTTTCCCTGGTATAAAGTAGTGGAGAATAATACTAAACAAATGAGTAAGTCAATAAATACTAGGTGATTACTTGGCAATTGTTTTGGAAAGGTTTTCTTAACTGTTAACAACATAAGGGGCTAACAGTGCAACAAGCTTCACGTATTCGAAATTTCATATTCTCCTTGATTGAAGGTGATTTAAACATGACTTTGTTTTATGTATCCCCAAGGGTGTTATGTCAGGTGAACGAGGAGGCCAGGTGATAGGTTCAGCACGTCCAATCCACCTATCACCAAATTTCTCGTATAGCAGTTGACGTGTGCATATTCAAAATGTGGTGGTGCACCATACTGCTGATACCACATTTCTCTTCTCACATTGAAGGCATATTTTTCCAATAAGGGAGGTAATTCATTGTTGAGAAAATGGCAGTATGATTCACCAGTAATTTGCCTTCAACGAAGGGCCGATGACGAGGTTATAAGAATTCCACAGCAAACAGCAACCGACAATGCTGAAAAGGCACAGTTCTCATCCATTTTGGGTTTTCAGATGCCCAATAATGCATATTATGCCCATTAACTGGAACAATATTTGAGAATGTTGCTTCATCCGAAAATAATACGTTTGCCAAGAATGAAACATTCTCTGCAATGGCATTGCGTAACCACTCGTATCTGTGAATTTACTTCTATAGCAGCAAGAATATTGATAGTATTTTCATCATTCACTTCTGATTTCACCTTCAAGCGATTTTTGTACTTTATACTTCCATACTTACTAATTGTGTTTCCAGTCGTTGGAATTTCATCTGCGACATGTGCATCCCGTATTGAACACTGCCGATGCATTCGACGATTTCTCCTGCATTCACCTAGCACTAAAATCATATCTACTTCTACATCAAAATCTGCTATTCTTTTACTTTCTCTAATACGTATTAGGGAAATATTGTATCCCACCCAAAACTTTTGATACCGGTATTTCACCACAAATACATGTTTTGAGGCATTCTGAGTCCAAAAAAGGCATTTTTGAAAACATGTCCCTGTGTGTGTCTGTCTGTGAACAACATAACTCAAAAACGAAAAGTTGGATAAACACCAAACTTGGTATTTGAGTTTAGTACCTTCCAAGGATGCGACAATAAGATTTTTAAGAAAATCCCTTCACCTCAGACTTCTCTTTAGATGGAACATTTTTCAAAAATTTTGTTTTTCTCAGAAATGGCTGTAACGATTTTGATTAAAATATCATATATTTAAGATGTCTTCATGACAAATGAAATGTATATGTTGAAATTTCTGGGAATGTTCCCAAAAGTCCTCTTCGTTCTGAATGACTTTTGCATAACTGGTAAACCGTAAGAGATAGACAAAAATTTACTACAAAAAATGTAGATCTCCTTAAAACACGCACTTTATGTCGCATACCTTTTGTTTGTGGAGTGAGCCATTTCCGAGATATTCCTTGTTGTTTGTTTGAATTTTCCAATACTTATACTTTTTCTCAAATGCGACTTCGTTATTCTTTTATATATATGTCCATATATATATATATATATATATATATATATATATATATATGTTCTGGATATGCAAAGAGAATGAAATGCTCCACATAGCAACCAGCTCTTAAAAGATTTGACTGTCGTTTAAAGCCTACCATATTCCCCTTGCACCTACAAGAAAATTAGCAATAAGATAATTCCTGTAAATGTTTATCTCGATTAGAATAACGTGGATGGAGAATAAGCATTTGTAAAAATAATTTGTACAAGATTAAAGAAAGTCATGTGAGTGCAACGCATCAGAGTTTTCAATTTTTAAGAGCCACAGTAAATAATCAGCATGAGTAACTACATACAGTGTTGTATTTTAGGAGTTCAGGTGGCTTTGAAATCACAATATCCGTGTTCTTTCAGTTTATACTTTATTTCCCTCGCAGGAGGTCATGAGATGTAACAACTTCAGTGAAAACATCCTATAACAGCTCAGAAATTCATTTTAGAAGAAAATGTTTAATAAAAGTTAGTTTATTGAGGGGGAGCGGAATATAAAAACATTATCATGATTTCATTTAAAATCCTGAGGTTGGACCCCGTGGAAATATTTTCCATATCACAGTTTGGAAGGCGCCTTGCTCCATTTGCTTTTTTTGTTGTTTTTTCTATTCGTTTAAGACATATTCACCTGTAACAATTTATGTGGGCCACCCTGTATATTCCGTTTCACTGCTAGAAGGTATTGCCATCATATCATCTTTCTACTGCTAGTTGAAATGAGAACATAAACTTTCTCATGCACTTGGTAGTGGGATGATCTTAGTTTTTGTGCGATCATTGATCAGATGGAGGGGGTTTCGAAGTAATTCTCTATAAGCACAAGAACTCAAAACGTGAACAAGAGTTTCACTCTCTCTCGACATCGCCGACACAGGCGGCTGTCTTAAGTTCTTTCAGGGAGGGCACGGACGGAGCAGACATTAGACGTCATTTATGAAGTATACACCTGCGCGATCTCGCATCCAAGTGTTGGCATGTGGATATTCTTGATAAACAGACACCCAAGTCCTTTTTGTGAAAGATGTGAACAGGATTCTGTTTATTTTTCTCTTAGGGCCGGCTTCACCAACAAATGCTAAATTTTAACACCATGTTAAACTAATTTAACACTGAAGTCAACACGAATAGTTTCATCAAAAGTTACCTTTAATAATATGTAAAGTGTATGTTAAAGTTAACATCACCGTTACCCTGTGATAAGGCGTATAACAAATGTTAGAATTTGGAAAATGGCTACCGAACCAAGCTGTTGATGCGAATTTGCTACATTTGGCATTTTTGAATGTCATTCCCAATGGAAGAGCAGTCGTACGTCATAATAAATTTGAAACCCTGCAAAAGGAGGAATATGGACTATCCAAGGGGTCATGAGCATGGTTTTATGGTGAATAACACACACAAACACACATGGACAGTTTTACTTTCTCTACTACGTATAGTAAGGAGGGGAAGTATTGCATTCCACCCAAAAATTCGATATCGAGATTTCACCGGAAATACATGTTTTGAGGCGCCCCTGAATCCAAAAAAAGCATTTTTAGGAAAAGGTTCTTCTGTGTGGATGTGTGTCTGTGAACAGCATAATTAAAAAAGTGTACAAATACCAAACTTGGTATTTGAGTTTAGTATCTTCCAGGGATGCGACATGAGGATTCTCAAGAAAATACCCCTATTCCAGACTACCCTTTATATGGAACATTTTTCGAAAATTTATGATTTTCTCAAAAATGGCTCTAACGGTTTTGATTAAAATACCATATGTTTAAGATGTTTTCATGGCAAATGAAATATATACCTTGAATTTTCTGGGAATTTTCCGAAAAGTCCTCTTCATTGTGAATGACTTTCGCATAACTGGTAAACCGTAAGAAATAGACAAAATTTTACTACAGAGAACATATACAGCTCGTTATAACACACAGTTTATGCCACATATATTTGTTTGTCGAGGAACCATTTTCGAGATATTCCTTGTTATTTATTTGAATTTTCCAATAGTTATACTTTTTCTCAAATGGGAATTCCTTACTGTTTTTCCTTTTTTTATGTCCTGGATATACAAAGAGAATGGAATGCTCCACATAGCAACCAGCTCTTAAAACATTCGACTGTCGCTTAAAGCCTACCATATTCCTCTTATACCAACAAGAAAATTAGCAATAATATAGTTTCTGCAAATGTTTATCTCGATTAATATGAAGTAGATGGAGAATAAGGGTTTGTAAAAATAATTTGTACAAGAGTAGAGAAAGTCATGGGAGTGTAACACATCAGATGTTTTCTATAATTTTTTTTGTTTATAAAAGGAGCTGCAAAGGAATTATTTCAAATATAATCTCGGAATCAAAATTTTGGATGGAATGCAATCTTTTCTGCACTTCCTATAGGTAAGCAGTAGAGAAGCTCATACAATTTCGTAAAAGTAATTTGTAGAAGCTATATCAAAATAAACTACAGCGGTTAGAGAAAGTCATGCGAAAGTAGCATCAGATTTTTTACTTTCTCTACTACGTATAGTAAGTAGGGGAAGTATTGTATTTCACCCAAAAATTCGATACCGAGATTTCACCGGAAATACAAGTTTTGAGGCCCCTGAATCCAAAAAAAGCATTTTTGGAAACATGTCCTGTGTGTGTGTGTGTGTGTGTGTGTGTGTGTGTGTGTGTGTCTGTGAACAGCATAACTCAGAAACGAACAGTCCGATAAACACCAAACTTTGTGTTTAGGTTCAGTATCTTCCAGAGATGCGACACGAAGGTTTTCAAGAAAATCCCCCCATCCCAGATTACCTTTTACATGGAACATTTAGCGAAAATTTTAATTTTCTCAAAAATGGCTCTAACGATTTTGATTAAAATATCATATGTTTTAAGATATTTTTATGAAAAAATAAAATGTATATCTTGAATTTTCTGGGAATGTCTCCAAAAGTATTCTTCATTGTGAACGACTTTTGCATAACTGGTAAACCATAAAAGAAAAACAAAATTTTACCACACAAAAAATGTAGATCGCGTTAAAATACAAAATTTATGTCATATATATTTTTTTTTGTTTTGTGAACCATTTTCGAGATATTGCTTGTTATTCCCTTAAATTTTTCAATACTTATTTTCTCAAATGGGAATTAGTTATTCATTTTTTTTGTCTTGGATATGCAAAGAGTATAATCTGTGGCAAAGGGAATGGTGCTGCACCTAGCAACCAGCTATTAAGAGATATGTATGTGCTTAATGGCTACTGTGTTTCTATATTGCCCTTGTAAATATATATTCCCCTTACATCTACAAGAAAATTAGCAATAAGATAGAGTCTACAAATGTTTATCTCGATTACCATGAAGCATATGGAGAATAAGCGTTTGTAAAAATAGTTTGTACAAGAGTAGAGAAAGTCATGTGAGTGTAACACATCAGATTTTTTCCTTTTATGTACTTGGTATGAACAATGAAATTCTAGGACACATACGAAAATTCTTGTACACGATACAACCTGATTAGATACGCGTCACTGAGAGCACTATCAGCACCCTTCACGAGATCAAAGATCGTTAAGCAGTGTTGGGAAGCCCTGGAAAGGCTAGAGGAATGCGATAGCATGGGTCTCTGGCAACACTGGGATAGTTGGAAACGAAAATGCAGACAGGCTGGCTAAAATGGCAGCAAACCCCATTTGTAGGACCACAAACTGTCTTGGGTATCACCAAAAGTAAAGGTACGAATCAACAGAGGGGGGCCACGAAACCGGGGCAGAGCACCGCACCGGTCAGTCAGCCGCTTGCGCATCTACCAGTGACTCCCAGGAGAGAGGGATGAGGGGGCAGACCCAATGGGCGACCAACTTCAGATGACGACGGGCGCAGGCACAGAGGGGTTCCTAATTTCCAGATGTAACGCAAACGACGCTACCCACAAACCAACAACCTCCTGTGGACCCCCCAGGGCGGAACCGGAGGAGAGACCTAACTGAGCAGACACCAGCAGCGACGCCAGAAACCTCTACGGTTTGGAAACCACCGTCCAGCCGCAACTTGCAGAACACCGTCGCCTGGTCCTACAACTCTACATGGGATGACAGGGAAGATGATGGATACAGGAAATGAGAGAAAGGAGAGTCGACATGGGGAAACCACGAAAAAGCCATGGACCTGAGTCAGCGGGGACCAAAACGGGACCTCCGAATGTGGGCCATAAACGTCGCCGCCTGAGCCATCCCGCTCGGTTGAGTAATACTGATACTAAATCAATCAGACTGGATTCAAAGACAGCATACTGAGTACTGGAAACATATCCAGGAACAAAGATATGGAACACTAATGTTGCAGCATGCATGTCTTAGAAGAAGTACTGCAGTCCTTACATTAAGTAGGCTCGCTCACGGTGGGTCTGATGACTGGTCATGGAAATTTTAAAAAGCACCTGCTGACAATGGGGTTCTCAGAAGACCCTATATGCAGGATGTGTGATGCAGAGGAGGAAACGGCCACGCACTTAATATTCCAGAGTGAAGCACTGAGGTGATGATTAGAAGAGACCGTACATATACCTGAGGTTTCGGTGCGGGCAGGTAGGGGTATGTTCCTCCTGTTCATCTCCCTGTCTTATCTAATCTAAGTTACGTAGGAGTATTAGACCGAGAGATAGATGGCAGCTCAGCAAGGTGAGACATTCTATCAATGATGAAATAAAGCTACTTTGGCGTCTTTCAAACGTCACGCAAAAGCCAACGCTGTCTTTAAATGGAAGTAGAAAAAATAAAATATAACAAATAAATAAAAGTCGATGCAAATAACAAAGTCGCAATGTCAAGGGGAGTAGATAACAAGATACCTACATTCTTAATAATGGCAGGCTTCTTCCTGCTAAAGATTAAAAGCAAATGCGAACGGTATTCTATATTACACAATAGCATTCTATCCAAAAAATTGGATACCAATATTTCACCTAAAATACATGTTTCGAGGCCCACTGAATCCAAAAAAAGCATTTTTAAAGGAAACTCCATGTGTGTCTGTAAACAGCATAACTCAAAAACGAAAAGTCGAATGAGTACCAAACTTGGTGTTTAGGCTCAGTGTCCTCCAAAGATGTGACACAAAGATTTTCAAGAAAATACGTCCACCCCAAACTAGCCTTTACATGGGACATTTTTCGAAATCTTTGTTTTCTAAAAAAAAATCTAACAATTTTGAATAAAGCGTGCATTAAAGACATTTACATGACAAGCAATATATAATATAGAATTCTATAGGCTATTCCCAGAAAATTCAATATACCGGGCGAGTCCTCTCAGCCTGCAGATTGAGAAGTTATGCATTCCCAGCATTGTACAAGCTATGCCGTAAACACTGTCCACAGTATCGTGTCGCATCAATTTCGGCCGAATATCTGCTTTGCACTGCTGTGGGTACAGTGACTTGCACTCGTAGCCCAATAGTGTGTACGTTGGCCTTCAGTGGTGAAGGTCCTAGGTTCAAACACTGTCACTTGAAGGCAGTTTTTATGTTTAGTAAATTTAATGAGAATGATAGTTTGGCATGGAAGTGTCGTTTTACTTAATTAGTTTAATTATCTGAATTTTATTAAAACACAAATTGTTACTTGTTAGAATATGCAAATCCACTTTCCAGTGCATTCGGAAGGAAACCATGATTTGCTAGAACGTTCTCAAAACATGAACATACATAAATAAAAAAACCTCGTTTATTCGCAGGCGTGATGTGAATTTCCGACCTTCACCATGACTCTCCAGCATATTAACCATTGTGGTACTAGACCACATTAACCACGAACATCACCGTCTGTAAAATGCAGGGTTACTAATCCGCTGGATGAGAAGACTCACGCGGTATACACTACGTGATCAAACGTTTCCGGACACCTGGCTGAAAATGACATACAAGTTCGTCGCGCCCTCCATCGGTAATGCTGGAAGCCAATATGGTGTTGGTCCACCCTTAGCCTTGATGATAGCGTTCACTCTCGCAGGCGTACTTTCAATCAGGTGCTGGAAGGTTTCTTGGGGAATGGTAGACCATTCTTCACGGAGTGCGGAACTGAGGAGAAGTATCAATGTAGGTCGGTGAGGCCTGGCACGAAGTCGGCGTTCCAAAACATCCCAAAGGTGTTCTATAGGATTCAAGTCAGGACACTGTGAAGGCCAGTCCATTACAGGGATGTTATAATCGGGTAACCACTCCGCCACAGCCCGTGCAGTATGAACAGGTGCTCGATCGTGTTGAAAGATGCAATCGCCATCCCCGAATTGCTCTTCAAGAAGGTGCTTAAAATATCAATGTAGGTCTGCGCTGTGATCGTGCCACGCAAAACAACAAGGGGTGCAAGTCCCCTCCAAGAAAAACACGACCACACCATAACACCACCACCTCCGAATTTCACTGTTGGCACTACACGCGCTGGCAGATGACGTTCACCGGGCATTCGCCATACCCACACCCTGCCATCGGATCGCCACATTGTGTACGTGATTCGTCACTCCACACAACGTTTTGCCACTGTTCAATCGTGTAATATTGACGCTCCTTACACCAAGCGAGGCGTCGTTTGGCATTTTCCTGTGTGATGTGTGGCTTATGAGCAGCCGCTCGACCATGGAATCCAAGGTTTCTCACTTCACGCCTAACTGTCATAGTGCTTGGAGTGGATCCTGAGAAGTTTGGAATTCCTGTGTGATGGTCTGGATGGATGTCTGCCTATTACTCTTTACGACCCTCTTCAAATGTCGGCGGTCTCTGTCAGTCAACAGACGAGGTCGGCCTGTACGCTTTTGTGCTGTACATGTCCCTTCACGTTTCCACTTCACTATCACATCAGAAACAGTGGACCTAGGGATGTTTAGGAGTGTGGAAATCTCGCGTACAGACTTCTGACACAAGTGACACCGAATCACCTGACCATGTTCGAAGTCCGTGAGCTCCACGGAGCGTCTCATTCTGCTGTTTCACGATGTCTAATGACTACTGAGGTCGCGGATAATGAGTACCAGGTAGTAGGTGGCAGCACAATACACCTAAGGTGAAAAACGTATGTTTGTGGGGTGTCCGGATACTTTTGATCACATAGTGTATAAGTATCTTGAATTTTCTGGGAAAGTCTATGAAATCACTTTAAAACACAATTTATATCAAATAACTTTTTCTGTGGCATCAGCCATTTCCCAGATATCCTTTATTAACGGTTCAAATTGTTCAATACTTAGGCACTCTTTAAAAGTCCTATCGATTTTCGGTTGTTTCTAGCGGTGGCATGGAAACGGTATGGAATTTTAAGCACAGCATATAGTATCTGGTTCTAAAACAATTGACTATCGCTGTTCCCTTTGTATCTATAACGAAATGTGTAATATGGCTATTTCCGGAAAACTTTATCTCGATTAAACTGAAGTAAATGGAGAGTACTCTTGTATGAATAATTTATAGAGGGAAGAGAAAGTAATGTGAATGTAACACATAGAATTATTTTTCACATAGTTGAGCCACAAGATATACTAGGCACAGAAGGGAAAGTTAAAAAATATAACTCCTTCATTGATGTCGCCATATCAAGCATGGTCATCCTTTTGTGTGGACATTTTTTTTCTTGAAATATCTCCATCCATTACCTTAATGCTCTACCAAGTCATATTTCTCTGGCGCATGCCACAAGAGTGAGTGGATGAATAATGAAGACATTAGTAATGAACATGTTTAAAATGCAGTTTGTAATAAACGCTAAGCAACAACTAGATAGTATCATACAGTATAAGATTATTTATTACTTCCTTTACGACCTCGTCATACTTGTACTGGTTTAAGAAAAACCTTAAGTATGATATTAGCATTTAATTTTACTTTTTCTGCTACTTACCTATAGTAAGTATGGGAAATATTGCGTTTCACCCAAAACTTCGAAACCATATTTCACCGTGAATGCATGTTTTGGGGCTCCCTGGCTGCCCCACCCCACAAAAAAGAATTTTTAGAATAGTCCTTGTATATCTGTCTGTGAACAACATAACTGTAAATCTGATGTGTTTCATTCACATGACTTTCTCTACTTTTGTACAAACCATTTTTACAAACGCTTATTCTCCATCTAATCCTTATTAATTGAGATAAGCATTTGCAGAAACCATTTTATTGCTAATTTTCTTGTAGATACAAGGGGAGTATGGTAGACTTTAAGCGATAGTCAAATCTCTTAAGAGCTGGTTGCTATGTGGTGCATTCCATTCCCTTTGCACGTCCAGGACATAAAATAACGAATAACAAATTTCCATTTGAGAAAAGGTACAAGCATTGGAAAATTCAAACAAATAACAAGGAATATCTCGGAAATGGTTCACCCGACAAAAAGTGCGTACGACATAAACTGTGCGTTTTAACGAGATCTGCATTTTTTGTGTAGTAAAACTTTGTCTATCTCTTACAGTTTACCAGTTATACAAAAGTCATTCAGAATGAAGAGGACTTTTCGGGACATTCCCAGAAAATTCAAGATGTGCATTTCATTTTCAATGAAAATATCTTAAACATGTGGTACTTTAATCAAAATCGTTAGAGCCAGTTTTGAGAAAATCAAAATTTTCGAAGAATGTTCCATGTAAAGTGTAGTTTGGGTTGGGTGGAATTAATTGAAAATTTTCGTGTCGCATCGTACTTTAAGTTACTAAACTTAAATACAAAATTTTGTAAACTTTTGTAAATTGTATGTTTAAAAGACATCTACTATTTTATGTGGTACGTTTCCGTCTATCGCTAAACGTTTATAAGTTATACAAATATTCTTCCGAATGAAGAAGAGGTATTCCCAGGAAGGTCAAGACATATACCTTATTTCTTATATAAATATCTTTAATTATTATGTTTTAACCAAAATCGTTGGCGCCATTTTTTACAAAAACAATTTTTTAAAAAAAATGTTCCATGTAAAGGATAATTGGGTGTTGGTGGTTTTCTTGAAATTGTTTGTGTCGCATCCTTGGAAGATACTGAGCTTAAATACCAAGTTTGGTACTTATCCGACTTTTTGTTTTTTAAGTTATGCTGTTCACAGACTGCCAGTCAAAACACACACACACACACACGGACCTTTCTTCTAAAAATGCTTTTCCTTTGGATTCAAAACACATATTTCCGGTGAAATCTCCACATGGAATTTTTGGATGGAATACAATACTTCCCCTGCTTACTATACGTAGTAAAGAAAGTAGAAACGACGTAATACTGTATCTCGCTGCATTTATTCTTTGTTCAGAAAATATAGGTCCTGTTATTCTGCACACATTTACTGCACACCACACACCAATTTTTGAGTCATGCAAGGGAATATCGTGTGTAAAATCAGTGTTCTCTGAGCTTCAATATCTGTTGTTTTACGACGGAACATAACCATGTAAATGGATGTAGCTTTGTCAGAGAAGGATCTTAAGCGTGGGTCAATTATTCTGTGACTGACATTTAGCAAAAAGCAATTACAGAGATTTACCCAACTCTAATGATTAAGTGAAACATAAAATGTATGCAACAAACCCCTTAAATTGGGAGATCTAAAAGAAAACTTAAAGCGAGAAATTCACTCAATTTTAGATATTAAACTCTCGAGTGTATGAGTAAAATGAAAACTTCCTGGTACCAGAAATGTTTTGATAGAGCACAACAACATTTCCAACATCTCTTAGGATAACGTGTGTGCTTATTATCATTGGAATTACCGCGAATATTATTACTGGTTCTGTGGGAGTGCGAGCTGTAGCGGCCGTCGCCGCGGTGTCGCAGTATGAAATAAAAGCACTGTATTTACGTGCTCGTTCCACAGATCTGAATACCTTGGATAGGATTGGATGGGATTGGCTACGGAGGGGACTCAGCACTGATCCACATAAGGGATATTGTACCTACGCCCCGCAGGGGGCGTCCCCGGGAGGAAGAATGAGGCGAGAGGAGACACCGGACGGCCGGAACCAGGAGTGACGACACAGAAATGGCAGGGTCCCTAAGTTTACAGATAGAGGCTTCCCGCAGACGGACTGGCGGGGACCCCACCCCGCACAAAGGAGGTCCAATGCCCCTGAAGGGGTTCGGATATCTCCAGCAGCCAGCCGAAACCTGGGAACGGAGTCACAAAGGACATCCTTTTCCCCTGCCACACTGCACCTAAACATAATCGTCGACACTTCCATCCCTGAAAGAGACCAATGGAAGAATGGTGCAAAGAAATTAAAATAGAGATGAAGTGGAGGAACAGGAAATTCGGGGGATGTGAGAATCCTCCCCAGCACTCATCTGGCGACCCGGGAAATCCCACGAAAATACCTATAGGTCAGAAAAGTCGGCCACCGGATTCGAACCCACAACCTCCCACAGGTGCGGACCACAGATTAAACCACCTGAACCAACCTGCTCGGTCCTGTATACCTTAGACATTTAGCCATGAGGAATATTAACTTTTCGCTGTCAAAATTATCAATTTCAGTATATCTTTTATATGCATACATTAAGGAATGCGTCCTCACTATCAGCTTACCCGAGAACAACCAGAGCTATTTCAAAGGCGACATGATTGCTTATGCCAAAGGGTACCAGGATGAGCCGCTGCCCCCACAGCACCGGCGACTCAAGGGGTTCATTACCACAGATACATAGAAATTAGTTTGGCAATGTCCTATCCCTGTGCATTGCCGCTTTTCGCGCGACCGCCACAGTTTGTCGCTATGTTTTTGAGAGGCGTAACCCTATGTGAGTTGAATATGCACAAAAAATAAGCCTTTATGGTGCGAAGTATTAATTAAACAGTAAGCTTATACTATAATTTTCAAACCAGCATAATATGTGATGTTTGGGTATAATTTCTGTAACAGCAAGAAGAAAAACTTTTCTGGTGTGATACATTCACATGGCTTTCTCTACCCTTTATCATTTATTAGTGGGTACACAAATTAACAAATTATTCTTACGAAAGCTCATCTTCCTAATTACTTCATTTTAATGCCTTTGCAGAAATAACTACATTTCGTTATGGGTACAAAGGGAAATGTTTAAGAATTTGAAATTCCATACTGTTTCCATTACATCGTGAGAAAGAAATTATTGAACATCGACAGGACTGTAAAAGAATGGCTAAATGTTGAACATCCGAAAAATTAATAACGCATATGTCGGAAATGACTGATGCTACAAAAAGGTTACTGAAATTGTGTATTTCAAAGATATCTGCCTTATTTGTGTAGAGTTTTTCATCTATCGCTTAACGTTTACCAGTTATACAAGATTTTACAAAATTCCTTACGAATGAAGAGGACTTCAAAGGCTACTCCCAGAAAATTCAAAATATATAGTTTATTTGTCATGTAAATATCTTTAATATATTGTATTTTAATCACAATGGTTGGAGGCATTTCCTAGAAAACAAAAAATCTCTAAAATATATCGTGTGAGGAGTAGTTTGGGTTGGGGGAATTTTCTCAAAAAATCTTCGTGTTGGAGCTTAGGAAGATATTGAACCTAAATATCAAGTTTTGTATTTATCCGACTTTTCATTTTTGAGTTGTGCTGTTCACATATATACGCACGGATTTTTTTCTAAAATTCTTTTTGTATTTAAGGGTCCTTAACACAGTATTTCCGGTGAAATCTCGGTATGGAATTTTGGGGTGGAATGCAATATCTTCTCTACCTACTATGCATATGATAGAGAAAATAACAAGGGCGGGTTAGTGTACTTATTTATGTTACTTTTCGGAGGTAAATTTCATGAATCATTTTTTGCAGTGTGAACAGAACGATTCTCTTTTAAATTTCCAACTTGGAAAGACCTAAGAGAAGCATGGGTAAAGGCATTACGCAAAAAAAGAAAGAAAGTTTAACCCACTTCAGCTTTTGCTGTGCCCTTCCAGCTCTTTCCACCCGAGAATTTGGACTGGACAAATCAGTAGGCTGAGAGAAGGAACTGTTCCTTCTGTATTTCCTGCTAAGGTACCACTACCGTATTTATTAAGGATTTACCGTAAAAACACTTCTAAATTCAGTAGTAAGTGCATGTAGAATAATCTAGAATGTTAAAGTAAGAGCGAATCACTAGATGTTACGAATGAAATGATGTAGTCCACCGACTCTTCCTTTAAAATCTCTTTTAAGCGATGATACTTATTAGAAGAAACCACCGACAATTATGAGCTGGAAACCGCTAAAACAATCGTTAAAAAGTCACTAAATCAATGTCGCCAACCTTTGAAAACTTACGTGGATCATTGGGGTTTCACTTCACAGTCGTCGCTCCACTTCTATTCTTTAAACAAATCCTTCGGTTACGCTTTGCAACTTAGGCCCTCAATCCCTCGTCTACGGTTTGTGACATAGGGTCTTCAGTCCCTCGGCTACGCTTTGTGACATAAGGTCCTCAATCGCTCGGCTACGCTTTGTGACATAGGGTCCTCAATCGCTCGGCTACGCTTTGTGACATAGGGCCCTCAATCGCTCGCTACGCTTTGTGACATAGGGCCCTCAATCGCTCGCTACGCTTTGTGACATAGGGTCCTCAATCGCTCGGCTACGCTTTGTGACATAGGGCCCTCAATCGCTCGCTACGCTTTGTGACATAGGGCCCTCAATCGCTCGGCTACGCTTTGTGACATAGGGTCCTCAATCGCTCGCTACGCTTTGTGACATAGGGTCCTCAATCGCTTGGCTACGCTTTGTGACATAGGTTCCTCAATCCCTCGGCTACGCTTTGCGGCTTAGGACACTCAATCCCTCAGCTACGCTTTGCAGCTTAGGGCACACAATCCCTCAGCTACGCTTTGCGGCTTAAGACACTCACTCTCTCAGCTACGCTTTGCGGCTTAGGGCACTTAATCCCTCAGCTACGCTTTGTGGCTTAGGGCACTAAATCCCTCAGCTACGCTTTGTGGCTTAAGACACTCACTCTCTCAGCTACGCTTTGCGGCTTAGGGCACTAAATCCCTCAGCTACGCTTTGTGGCTTAAGACACTCAATCTCTCGACTACGCTTTGCGGCTTAGGACCCTCAATCTCTCAGCTATGCTTTGCGGATTAGGACGCTCAATCCTTCGGTTATGCTTTGCGACTTAGGGCCCTCAATCCTTCGCCTACGCTTTTCGGCTTAGGGCCGCGGAATGTTGGCAGCGTAAATGGACCCATAATGCCTCGGGTGTGATCCGTATATTAATTGTTTATAATGAACAGCTTTAAAAAGGTTGTGTTTACCTCATTAAAGATGTTGTTCATGCTCTCTGCATTCATAATTTGTGTTGGAAAACGTGTTAGAATGTACGATATTTGTGTTCTGGAATAAAATAGTAAGATATATCCTGTTTATATAAGTATATGATTCCAAGCTATTGATAGATACAGGAGTATTGCCTCTGCTTATCCCTGTTGTATGCATTATATGCATAGGTATATTCTAAATTGCAGTTAGAATGGTACATAATAATATAAGTAACACTAGAATTTATATTTATACTGAACCTGTATAAAATTTATTGAATGTATTTTAAAAAGCAAATTATGTAAATTATAAACAAAATATTCTGATATGGAAAGCTGTGTCATGTGGCAACTGGCTAAAGCAAGCAGGTCCATTTTTAATTTTTCTTCTAAGTATAGTAAGTAGGGGAAGGATTCCATTCCGTCCAAAAATTCGATATGAGGATTTCACCGGAAATACATGTTTTGGGGTCCCTGAATCCAAAAAAAGAATTTTTAGGAAAAAGTCCGTGTGTGTATGTGGACAGCATAACTCAAAAACGCAAATTTGAATAAATACCAAACTTGGTATTTATATTCAGTATCTTTCAAAGATGCGATACGAAGATTTTCAAGAAAATCTCCCCATCTCAAACTATCCTTTATCCTCTTCATTCTGAATGAATTTTGCATAACTGGTAAACCGTAAGAGAACAAACGTTTACTACACAAATAAATGCAGATCTCGCTAAAACACACAATTTGCGTCCTATACATTTTTTTCTGTCGAGTGAACCATTTCCGACATATTCCTTGTTATTTGTTTGAATTTTCCAACACTTACACTGTTTCTCAAATGGGAATTCGTTATTCGTTTATTTTTTAATATCCTGGACATACAAAGAGAATGGAATGCTCCACATAGCAACCAGCTCTTAAAACATTTAACTATTGCTTAAGGCCTACCATATTACCCTTGCATCTACAAGAAAATTAGCAATACGACAGTTTCTGCAAATTTTTATATCGACTAACATGAAGTAGGTGGAAAATAAGCGTTTGTAAAAATAGCCTGTATAAGAGTACAGAAAGTCATGTGAGTGTAACACATCCGATTTTGTTCTCTTTTGTTCTTTGAGTCAATAAATGGGTTTCTTCTTCTTCTAGTTATAAAGGTTATTGTGTGTGCACTTTATACTTTTACATGTTTCTATAAGAAATGTCCTGCTAATTAGCATCTATTGCGAGAAAGAAGTAGTACAAAATTAAGTATTTGTAACGCCAGAACCATGAGGATAGGTGGCGTGCTCCTCGGTCTCTGAATGGAGTGGAAATTATCGCAATATTTCATGACGAGCTTCTTGATCAATAGTATCACACCAAGCTCTTAGCCAATGTTGTAGACTTTTGTTACATCAACAATACTAATAGCAGCCAAATTAACTATGACTTTGCCACGATGTTTGGTGTATATCTGTTTACTATAAATTCAAAGTAGAGATAAACAAAACTTTAATGTATCACTCCGCCGAGCATATGGCAGAACCACGTGGACATATAACGGCAACTAATCCCTCACGTGTATATCTTATGCCTATATTTTGTCTTACATCCTGAATGTCTAACACATAGTACTAAAAGCAAACATATGAAATTGGTGCCTCGATAATTCGGAAGCTTTGCCTATCTCCTGTGATTAAAGGTACTGGATTAAACTGAGCTTAACTTTAGGTTTTAGAAATCATTCATTTAATACTAATACAGTAGGTAAACTTGCTGCCAGCCTCTCCCTTTGCTACGTCACGATACGCAGGCAACCTTTGCAAATTAAAAATTTGCGAAAATTTATGCCTAATGTGTATTACGGAATAGGAATTTCTTGGCAATAGCTAAGCCATGCCGCCGAGAGGAAGAAACCGGGAAAGGTCATGTTCATGTACAACATAACCTTAAAGAACTTTTAAAACCTAACCTCGCTCAGTTCCGCAACAGGTACATAACCTTAAAGTGTGAAGACATTTCGTAATATACGCTTATTTAACTAGCATGCAGTTTCTTGTGCTAGTGTGATTAACAAACGGTATACTTTAAATATCCCATACTACCAAATCTAATTTCAGCACATTATTGGAGATTAAAAGGGAATTGCAAATGCAGGATAACTATGTTTGTGTAAAATAAAAATAAAAAAATTTACTTCTGCATTTAAATTGACTGCATGATCACGTGACTTAACCTACACTACGGTCCGTTTCAATTCCATTTCTGGTGCTTTTGCAAATACAAGTTCCCTTCGTACGTCACTCCACGAGCGGGATGCTCAGGCGGATGCTCATGGGTTTTTTCGGGGTTTCCCCCGGTCGCCAGGCGAATGCTGGAAAGGATCATTGCATACCCGAACTTCCTGTCACTCCATTTCACCTTCATCTGATTTCTCTCTTTCAGGGTTGCAAGTGTCTGTGGGAGGTCTCGGCGTGTGCATGGCAGGGGAAAAGAATGCTGTAAAGAATCTTTCGTCCTCCGGACTGCGAGCAGTCCCCGGGTCCCGGACCCCCAGGGAATGTGCAAGCTTAACGGGGTTCGGGAACCGGCTGCACCAGCCAGCACCCGGGGAGTTCAAATCTTAAATGATAGGGACCCTGCCCTCTGCCTGTCGTGTCTCCTGGTCCGGCCGCTCTCTGCCTCCTCTCACCTCATCTCTCCCATCCTGTGTGCGCCACGTCAGGGGCATAAGCACAAAACGATCTGCGTAGGTCGAAGTGTTAAGTCCCCCTCCGTACCTAGTCCTACCCTATCCTAAGTCACTTCCGTTCCCCTATGCAACTCTTACATTCCTGCTTGGCAACCCACATATCTTCCTCGAAAATTTCATTCTCTAACATTGGTATGATTTAGCAGCGTCACGTAGCAAAGGGAGCGCTTTTGCTTTAAACTTTTAGGGATCAACGAATTAAGAAAACAATGAGCACTACCTATACATTAGAAGCTACAACAGGAAAACCCGACACAAACAATCCAAGCAACAATCCTAAGTCACTAAAATGAAGTTCAATTATTGCTGAACAACAGCTAACCACATTGTGAGGCAGTATTTTTAACACTTAAATGATTTCAGTGAAATTATATAATATGTAAATTCAATAACAGCCCGCCTTGAAGCAATATGTGTATGTAATAATTTGTAAAATGTATATAACAGTCATAGCATATGCTTATACGAGTATTACTGTGTACATGTTCAATAATGTTATGTGAATGTATTACGTAATTTAATAATGTAGGAGCTGTGAGAATAATAAGTTAAAAGTTGCTAACAATGAGGTAACCTTGAGGCAGTAATGAGTAAGGAAGTTTAAATACTACTATACCCCCGCCGCTATAACGTTGCACTTGACAGCTAGCGTTTAAGTTGGTACACTCGCGAAAAAACAGATGAAAAGCTTCAACCGTTTGACTTCCTAAGCCAATCACAAGGCAGCATTCCGGATGGTCGATGACAAAGCGGAACCGGAACTAGAATCGGCTCTGTTGCCGGATGTAACTATTCCCAACGTGCTTCAGTTTGTGAGTCTCTAGCAGAGCGTCGAGTTGTTCTTTGCAAGCTACATATTGTTCATTGTTATTTGTTATTTAGATTTGTGGTTATTGTTTGATAGTTTTGTTATTGTTTGTTTATACATTTATTTATTTATATTTATCTATTTTATATATATTTCATTCATATTATTTATTTAAACAAAACTTAAGTGCGACAATGTCGGAAAAACGACGCCGATCGCCGAGTGATGATTCACGAAGTGAAAATCCTTTGCGCCGAGGTGTGCCACTTAATAGTCAGGCATTGGAACTATTAAGGAGAACCCGGGAGTTCTTTGAACAGGAAAAGGAGTACGTGAAGCTTCACGGAAATCCCTCTATTCCTGCTGATAAAGCCGTACAACGAACTGCAAAAGCTCTTGGTTTAAGCACGAGAACTGTTGTTCACAAAGGAGTGAAACTACAAGAGAAAGAGGACAAAATTCCTGAACCATCTGGAACACAACAGGTATTTCTATCAACTCCAGGGAAGAAACAAAAGAAGCTCGTCTAGTCACAAATATTGATGCTTTCCAATTAGACGCCATACGTAGACACATTTATGCCTATTATCATAGAAAGGAGTATCCAACCATACCAAAGCTTCTTATATCGTTTAGAGAAGCAGAGCTGTTCACTGGGGGCAAAACATCACTGAAAACGGTGCTGAAGGATATTGGCTTTCGGTACAAAAAACTGAATGGAAGGAAAGTGCTGCTGGAAAAGACACACATTGTAGTGGCGCGAAGCGTGTTTTTGCACAAAATTTTGGGCAAGGACCTCCATAAAATTGTGTGGCTGGACGAAACGTGGGTCAATGCTGGAGAAGCTGTCACAAAATGCTGGACAGACGACAGTCCTAACAGCTGTGGCCATCAGCCGACAGGGAAAGGAGCCCGGCTAATTGTGGCTCACGCTGGTTCTTCCGATGGGTTTATTGAAGACGGTCTACTGGTCTTCAAATCGAAGAAAACTGGAGATTACCACGAAGACATGGGCCATTCTCGCTTCCTGGAGTGGTTCAGAAAGCTTCTGCAGCAACTGGACCGTCCAACAGTTATAGTGATGGACAACGCACCGTATCACTCGGTAAAACTGGACAAGGCCCCTACCTCCAACGATAGAAAAGAGGTTATGGTAGAGTGGCTAAACGCAAAGGGCGTTGCTGCAGACATGAGCATGACCAAGCTGCTTCTATATTCCCTGGTGAAAGAAAATAAGCCTATAACACCAACTTACGTCGTAGATGAATTAGCCAGGGAATTAGGTCATGAAGTGATTAGGTTACCGCCTTATCACTGTCACTTCAACCCTATCGAATTAGTGTGGAGCGACATTAAGGCTTATGTGAGGGAAAACAATAAGTTATTTACCATTACCGAGGTGGAAAGGCTTTTGCGGGAATGTGTGGTTACGATGGACGCGGCTTCGTGGAAAAAGAAAGTGGATCATGTGCATAAGCTAATAAGAAAAGCACAAGAAGTAGACGGAATTATTAGTGAGTGTGAACCATTGATGATATACCTTGGTGAAGATGATGACAATGATGCTTCCGAGGATGACGATGACGACGACGACGACGACAACGGGGATTTGGATGGAATTGAGACATTGCAGTTTTAAATGGGTGAGTGAAAATAACTTTGTTATAGCATGCTTATAATTTGTTTTATTTCTCCTCATTGTAGCAGGAAGTTTGTATTATTTTGTTTCTATATTGTCAAAAGTGCGTAATTTATTCTACATACGCTGCAATGTTTATCCAGAGTTATTTTCAATTAACAATAATAATACGAAATAGTTATTATTCATTATTGACGTTCGCTACTTAGTACGCTTTTTGTATGCGGCTTAGACACGATAGAAATTAGAACAATCAGCTGTTGTTTACTAGCCACTCTGGCAACGTCGCAACCACGATGTAGCCAACCTTACGCGAAGCCACACGAACTGTCAAGTGCAACGTTATAGCGGCGGGGGTATAGTCATTATTAGAGCAGCAATAATGTAATTTTAGTGACAGTTTAAAAATAGACAACCAACAACCCAAAAACGTTTTAGCTAAATGCATATATTCTATTGGAGTAGGATTAGCCAATCACAGACTTGAAATACAAAAATTTACAAGTTTAGACGATTGAAATCAATTCAGTTTCCTGCAAACAGTGCTCATAACTGGATGCGTTGCTTGTGCGTCCTCGAGAAATTAATTACGTATTCCTGTGAGACGAAAATAGTATACTGTTAAAAAGTGCAAGTATTAAATATAAGAATCTCACAGCTCTCGATATCAGTGAAGTGCTATTTAATTTGTGTCAAGTATTAATAAAAAGGAGTGAATTAAAACAAAAAAAATCTGCGTAAGCCTACATTCTTGTCGCATCACGCCCTGCCAAGATATCCAAGTCTCTAAAATAATACTGACGCAGCCGAGGCAAACCTAAATATATAATATTTAAAGAAACAGTTAAATTACAAAGCTATTACCTATTTTAAAACTTGGGGCAAAGACCACCTGAAAGTACATTTGGGGTGAAGGCTACCGGAAACTGTTTAACATACGTGCGGTTGCAACTACTACAAGTTCGGCTCCCCAACAGTTGAAATACAATACTCATCTTCAAATTGGCATACATACGTAGAGCTAAATAAATAAACAACTCCGACGTAAAGACAATATCTTCTTCAATTGTCAATTAAAGATGGGTACTTTATACAGAATTTGTTAAAAACATTTAACAACATTATATTGTCTCTAATTTATCCACTATGGCGGACACTTTTAAAAGTAATGTTTTCTCAACACATGCTAGGAGTAAACTAACGCCTTATATCAGAAACCGGAAATGAACTACAGCGCCAGGGCATAACCTCAAACGGTCTGCTGTAACGGTTCAGTTATTTACACTTGAACATGAACCAAACCCTTTTTTTTCATAAATTGAACTGTTACAGTAATGGGTGTTTGAAATTTCTCTGCACAAGAATAACCATAAAAAGTTACATGTTGACGCTAACCTTTGACGCATCTGTGTTGTTTCTTGCTGTCACTTCGAGAAGACTGAGAGTCCCGGGTTCGATTCTTGGATGGCAGGAATTAGGAAACTTGAGCTGAGGTTCTGGTTTTCAGGGGTGGTGACACCGCCTTGATAATATTAATAATACTGTCGCCGAAGATTGAGTTATTATTTATTTATTTTGTTAAGATTCCTAACTGGTCGACCCGCCACCTTCGTCGTCAAAATCACTGTTATTATTGTCATAACTTTCGCGAAGTCGCTACTTATATGTTCCTCCGACTAGCCCTCGAATTTCATAAATTTCGACACTTTATTTTGAAGTAGGTATGTTTTGTAGGAGTATTTGCAGCACGCTTTGGGCGTCAATTTGAGAAGTTGGTTTGTTACGTTATTTTTAGCACGCTTTGGACGTCAATTTGAAGTAGGTTGTATTGAAGGAGTTGTATTATATTTAAACTGTTGGGGAGCCGAACTTGTAGTAGCTGCAACCGCACGTATGGTAAACAGTTTCCGATAGCCTTCGCCCCAGGTTTAAAAAAATATTAACTTTGTAATTAAACTGTTTCTTTAAATATTTAATATTTATGTTTGCCTCGCTGCGCCAGTATTATTTTAGAGACATGAATATCTTGGCAGGGTTGTGATACGACTAAGAATGTAGGCTTTCGCAGATTTTAAGTTTTAATTCACTCCTTTTTATTAATCCTTCACACAAATTAAATACCACTTCAATGATATAGAGAGCTGTGAGATTCTGTTTATTAATTAATTACACTTTTTAACACGTAAACTTAATTTTCGTCTCACACGAATACGTATTAAATCTCTCGAGGACGCACAAGCAACGCACCCAGTTATGAGCACTGTCTGCAGGCAACATGTCTGGTTATGAGCACTGTTTGGAGGCAACTGAATTGAATTCAACCGTCTAAACTTGTAAATTTCTGTATTTCAAGTCTCTGATTGGGTATTTTACTCCTGCATTTAACTAAACCTTTTTCTGGTTGTTGATTGGTTATTTTTATAAACTGTCACTAAAATTACATTAATGCTTCCAAGAATCACAAGTAACAGTTAAACTCTCAAACTCATTATTGCCTCAAGGTTACCTCATTGTTACCTCATTATTAGCAACTTTTAACCTACTTCTCACAGCTCCTACATTATTAAATTACCTAATGCATTCACATAACATTATTGAACATGTTTACAATAATATAAGCATATGTAATGACTGTTACGTACATTTTACAAATTATTACATACACATATTGCTTCAAGGCAGGCTATTATTGAATTTACATATTATATAATTTGACTGAAGTCATTTAAATGTTAAAAATACTGCCTCAATTTTCACAATTCAAATTTCCTGATTATCTTCTTCTCGTTTTGTTTCATCAGCCTTCCTCGTGGTTAGTTTTTACCCGACTGTGCGCTCGGCTTTCTTTTCTTCTTTCACGCTTTTCGCCAACTTTAGAATTTTCGCCCACCTTTCTTATGTCTCATTCCGTTTTAAGTTCAAACGTATCATGTGATGTATATGCGATCTTTTATTGGCTATCATTTTTGTTTCATGATTTTATTATTGGCTACCCCCACCTTGACAACCTTCACGTCTGCTTCTTACAACTTATTTTGAGTTTAAAATCTTCCCATGAATATTCTTAAATCAGAAATAAAACACGTATGCTTTCTGACCCTGCTAAGCTTTGAGGTCATTGTTAACTTCACGTCCGAGCCAAAGTACAAAAGCGAAACTTCCGGTAGACTTCTTGTCGCCAATAGCAGGCACATCTACTTTCCTTTCGAGGAAAACAAAAATTGTTTTTCTGCCTTTTCAACAAAACCCCTTCCTAGTATGAATTTACAAAGCGGGCATCTTTTTTTTTATAAATTGATTCTCTTTATTACCTTTATCTCGTTTTCAGCATTCTTGTTGTTGTGTTTGATTATGTTCTTTTTTCTTTATATTAATATTGTCTTCTCGTTTTGTTGTCTATTTACGGGTTTGATCGTATTATATCATTATTATTATTGTTTTCTCTCTTGGGTCTCGATAACCAGCTTTAATGTGAACCAAGCTGTTATATGCAGAGGAAGAGGCGACTTGATAAGTGGGAAAAGCTTTAGTTCGCCCACCAGCCAATGAAGTACTCCCAATGAAGTACAATAAATCTCCTTTGAACTTAAAAGTGAAACCACTTTAGTGACACCCATTTGTCAATAAGAACATTCGAAAGACGCAAGAATGTGGTTGTGTAAAATATTCGTTTTACTAGCAAACTCTCTACTTCCATTTACATTGTTCTTTACCTGAAAAAGCTTAGGAAAACAAGACTTTGACAGATAATGGGTAGCGTTTAGGTATAACACAGAGCATAGTGACACAGGATGGCGGCTCGGAGGAAGACTGGCTGCAGAGAAGCACGAAGCTTTGCCGCCCTGTGTTCATTACCATACAAATGGAGTTCATAGCGACTGAGTTGAATGAATAGTTTATTTATTCCTCCAATAAGGTGTGGAAATGATAAATCATATATAGGGTCTTTCAAAAAGAGTGTCCTATTTTTAACATGTGATAGCTACCGTTGTTATTGAGTTACAGCAGTCTTTTTTTCATGTAATTACAGTTGTTATTGATAAATAGCCAAGGAACGTTACAGCATTCAGCAACGCGTAGAAATTATGAAACTTTATAATCAAAATGGATCATCTGTTCGCCAAACCTTCCATGTATTGCGTGAAGTTTACGGTATGCATAATCGTCCCTGCGAGAGAACAATTCGTCGTTTGATCGGTAAATTTGAAAAAGTGGTTCTGTCAGTGATCAAAGAACACCTGTACGTAATCGACGTAAGGGCTCCAACGAAAACATAGGCGCCGTTCGTGAGAGTGTACGCTAGAACGGAAACAAATCAATTGCTCGTCGAGCGCAAGAATTGGGGCTTTCGCCGACCACAACTTGGCGAATTCTGCATCTGGATTTGGAGTTTCACGCTTACAAAACGGTGTTAATTCAAGAACAAAAGCTCAACGACCATAGGTTGTGCGTGTATTTGCTGACTGGCCTATAGAGCAATTGGAAGCTGATCCGAATCTTTGTCGAAAAATCATATTCAGCGATGGAATCCACTTTTGGAGGAAGGTTGTGTTAACAAACAAAATTGTCGCTATTGGAGCAATCACAATCCAATGCAGATTGAAGAACGACCACTTCATCCCCAAAAGGTTACTGTGTGGTGTGGATTTTGGTATGGTGGAATCATTGGTCCATATTTTTTCCAAGATGAAGATGGAGAAGCTCTAACGGTCAATGGAGAAAGATACCGGGATCTTATAAGGGACTATTTTTGGCCTCAATTGGATGGTATGGATCTCAGAAACATCTGGTTCCAGAAAGATGGTGTCACATTTCATACTGCTCTCGAAACAATCGATGTTTTGAAGGACAAGTTCAGATGTTTCATCATTTCCCGTGGTGGTGATGTTAACTGGCTCACGAGGTCACGTGATTTAACGCCATTGGATTACTTCTTGTGGGGTTATGTTAAATCTCAAGTTTATGTCAACAAGCCAGAAACAGTAACTGATCTTATGAATAACATCACGCCTGTTATTCGTGAAGTTGAACCTAATTTACGTTCTTCTATCATTGAAAATTGGGTCAACCGTATTCGCGCAACCCAACGAAGTCGCGGCGGTCACTTAACTCATGTTCTCTTCCACACGTAATGACATTAATTATGTTCCAAAATAAAAAATAAATTAACCTCTATTATTTACAGAACGGGTTTTCTTTAAGTTCAAAGATAGGACACTCTTGTTGAAAGACCCTATACTTAAAACATCTAGCTCCCCTGTACCAAAACTCTCCCATACCTTGTCCCCCGGGTTGTATTTACAGTAAAGGACCTCTACGATACATAATTACGATAGTGTATACATACCATATAATACCATTACACATTGTATAGTGCAGTTGTTTTATGGTGGGCCACGGATCGCGCGTATGCGTGCTCCGCACCTGCCTATTACACTGGAGGATTTTCGTTCCGTAACTCCCGCATTACTTACTCACGAATGCTAGTAACATGCACTATAATGAGTATTAACCTTGTTATAAGTTGTGGCGTTCATCGGTGTGAAAACATTCCTGGCATCATCTGAGGGAGTATTTTTAACACTTGAATAATTTCAATTAAATTATATAATATGTAAATTCAATAACAGCCCACCTTGAAGCAATCTGTATGTAATAATTTGTAAAAATGTACGTAACAGTCATTGCAAATGCTTATATTATTGTAAACATGTTCAATAATTGTATGTGAATGCATTAGGTAATTTAATAATGTAAGAGCTGTGAGGATAATAAGTTTAACGTTGCTAACAATGAGGTAACCTTGAGGAAGAATCAGTTTGAGAGTTTGAATGCTACTAGTCATGATTAGGGCAGCAATAATGTAAATCTAGCCAATCAACAACCAGAAAAAGCTTTAATAAAATGCAGGTATTCCATTGTACTAGGATTAGCCAATCAGAGATTTGAAATACAAACGTTTACGGGTTTGGACGGTTGAAATATGTTCAGTTGCCTGCAGACCTTGGTAGTGACCGGATGGAAGATGTGTTCTCTAAAGAAATATTACGTATTCATGTGAAACGAAAATTAAGTATACGCGCTAACAAAATTGCAAGTATTAAATAAAGGAATCTCACAGCTCTTGATATCACTGTAGTGCTATTTAATTTCTGTCAAGGATTAATAAAAAGAAGTGAATTTAAACGTAAAATCTGTGTAAGCCTACATTCTTGTCGCACCAAGCCCTGATTAAGAGAAACGTGTCTCTAAAGTAATACTGAAGCAGCCGAGGCAAAAACAAACATAAATAATACGTATAGAACCAGCTTAATAACAAAGTTAATAGTTAATATTTTTTAAAACTTGGAGCGTAACAACAAAAATACATCTTCAAATCGGCTTTTGTTACGTAGCAGCATATTGCGTAACAAACAATCTATTTCAAATTGGCGCCCAAAGCGTGGTGCAAACCTCAACAACAAAACACTTTCTCAAATTGGTTTTCCAAGTGCGAGGCTAATAAATAAACAATAAACAATAAATACTTCAAGTTGGCTTCCCAAGCGTGTGGCTAACAACAACAGCAGAAAAACATCTACTTCACATCAAGTGAAATTCCATTCACACACGCATAAGTTCTTCTTGCGTAATATTTCATAAGTTTTTATTTTATATTGTCCTCAAATTAGTCTATGGTGTGGTGACTGTTCCTGTAGGCTTATTTCTTGGGGGATTCCCACAAAAAGATGAAACAATTTTGTCATCCTTTTCCGTCATCCATCTCGTTTTCGCTTCTTAGGTTTAGCATTTAGAGATCCCGTTGTCCTAAACTTACAAACCAGACTAACAGTTTCTCTACTTCGGACTAGAAAACCAAGAAATTTCTCCTGAAATTGTCTACACACCTGTCTACAACTATGTATCGTACATAAAAACTCGTTGTTCAAGTGTGAATTTGTCGGCAGGCATTGCAGTGGACTAATAACACATTAACACTCTTAAGCAAATCTCACACAACACAAATGTCTTGAATAAACTTTCACCTTTGAGATGCACAATTCTCTTTACAGCACAAACACAAAGCAGCGACTGAAGCAAGTCTGATGAAATTAATCTTGAAAGCGTCATACGCCGCCAGTTGCATAAAGACCCGAGGTTACTGCACTACAGCATGCTATGCATATAGTCGGTCCGTGACCTCACCTTATACGATCGCACTGCATAATACTGCATTAAAGTAATGCATCTGTGAAATTCGACCAAACATTGTGAATAATTTACAATTTTAACCTTTTCATAAAAAATAATATAAATTCTAAACTTTAAGAATACATATTGTTACATACTGGGTATTTGTACTAAAAGTTCACATGAAAATTTAATTAATTTTGAGTACCCAGCACATACATTGAGGTGACGTATACTTACTCGGCCGCAGAGTTCCGAAGCGCGGTGTGGAGATGAAGATGAAGGCGTGGGTTTTTCACTGTACAAAATCCATAACACAAATCTACTCACACATTCCTAGATTTATTTTCCAACCGTTTAAGATTCCTACATTATTAAAAATGGAAGGTGAGAGGAGTTGTCCACCGATCCAAAAGCTGGCTTGCACGCGCGGTCCGTTTCTCACGGAATCCTAACTGACACAGACGCTATATCCCACTACTCGTGGCTAGCAAATCTACCAGCCAAGAGTGACATAAACAACAATGTGTCTGGTAATGACAATGTAGAACAATAATGTAACCCCCCAAATTATCAATACGCCACAATATAGTTTTTTCCACTTGACGTATTTAAACGACCAGTTAACTAAAGCTATAAATAACAGGTGCATGATTATTAATAGGCACGCCCAACTTTAAACCTTGTTTTCTCGCATTCCTTTCTCAGTATTTTTCCATACTCAGAATGTTCCACACAATGCAATTTTTTGCTAATGTGTTTCAAAAGTTTTGTACTGCCTCTCAAGGGTACATAAAAGAAAATTGCCATACACTTTTTATAAAATAATGCTGTTTTAAGAAATATATTATTAACTCTTAAAAAACTAAGAATTTTGGAGAGTACAGAGAGTAAGCATTTTTACATAATAATTAGGGGTTAATACAAAAACCTTATATGACAGATCCTTTTATAAACTCGTTTACTACAAACCCTTCATCTGTTATGTATGTTTAAAAATGCATCCTGTGGAGCATTTTATTATAGCAATGAATTTACATAAGGAAATCTTGATATTTATATAACCATAAGAACTACGAAGAATACTGAAACATGGCAAAACCCTTACTGTTATTTTGTGCAATAACTGGAGTAGGTTACAACAATATTTCTTTTATATTGTGATTTTCCAAATTTCACAGATGTCTTACTTTCATCATTGTATAATACACGCAACCTTCACTACTGCAACGTTCGCCATTGTGCATAGCTACCAGGCGACTTGTCTTTATCTTTAAGCAGCATGCTGGGACATGACAGTGGAATAATCATGACTAACTTAACAGTATTTAAAGCTAGAAATGGCAATTCTTCTCGAGACATTTTGTGCACTGCTGCTCAACATGTCTCATCTTCTACCTGGTGGAGAGCTTTGTGTGGTAAAAGACTCTCTGGCTTCTAAATTTCTCAATGTATCACCATGATTAGCCACAATTTGTCTGCCCATTGGCGAATCCACACAAAAAACTAGGAACAGACTTTCGCCAGCAGCAACCGAAAATCTGTTTCGGTACAATGAAATCTCTAATACAAGCAGATGCTATAAAACCAGCTGAGAATCAACAACGCAATTTTTCTGATGAAGAGGTCCATTAATCTTACGTATTGTTGTAGCTCTTAATAAAACCGTCACAGTTCTGCATAATATATTCCAGCTTTGCTTTCTGTGCTTCCGTGAATTACTCTACTATGATAGGGCATTCAAGATCATTACTTTATCACGTACATAGTAGGTAGAGAAGTTATTGCATTCCACCCTAAAACTCGATACCAATGCCGGAAATACATGTTTTGAGGTTCCTGATTCCAAAAGAAGAAATTTTTAGAAAAAGGTCCATGTGCGTGTACTTATGAACACCATTAACTCAAAAACAAAAAATTGGATAAGTAAAACATTGTATATTTAAGTTCAGTATCTTCCAAGGATGCAACACGACTAAATTAAACAAATTCCTCCCACCCCAACTACCCTTTGAATGCAAGATTTAAAGAACATTTTGATTTTTAAAAAATGGTTTTATCAATTTTGTTTAAAATACCATATATTAAAGATACATGACAAATAAAACGTTTTTTCTGAGAATAGTCTGTGAAGTCTGCTTCATTCGAAAGGAATTTTGAATAATCTTGCACAACCGGTAACGTTAAACGATAGAAGAAAACATACTTCAAGATGTCTTTAAAACACACAATTTATTTCAAATAACTTTTTGTGGCATCAGCCATTTCCGAGATATCCGTTATTAATTGTTCGAATTGTTCGATACTTAGCCATTCTTTTCAAGTCCTATCGATATTTAGTTGTTTCTTGCGAAGATATGGAAAGAGGTTTAAGACCAGTGTGTAGCGTCCAGTAAGGTATAAGCCAAATAAATGTTATGTAGAATATTGCAATAACTTGATTTTGATTTTTGTTTTATTAATATTACTTCTATCTTTCATTTAGTAACAAATAATAAATAATGTCTTAGTGTTTTCCTAGAATGTATATACAATACTTTTCCTGCACACTGTGGACACTGCACGGCTGCTTGCGCGCCGGTCGCCGTAGCTTGAACTATCGCAGAAACAGTTATAATATACCTGCAAGCGCCTCATTTCTCATACTTACAATTGCATTTAGCATGTTAAAAGCACATATCTTATCATAAGAGATGCTGCATATGTTGTCGTCCTCTGTGCACTTATTTCTGGAATTCTTCTCAAGAAATGTTTATTTACACTCAAAAGTTCAATATTCGAAATTGAATGAATTTCTCTCCAGATATTTTCATTTGGTTTGTCATTTGGAAGGATCTTAAGGTATAATTTACAATACAAGGACGTGGTACACATACTTAGACATACCAGTCAATCTGAGCTTAATGTTACCTATGGGAGAGGTTGCCTATTTCTCGTCTTAGGCACAAGAGTGAATTCTGAGGTTAATGTCACAATGTCATCTATCGAAGGGGTGGATACTTCTCGCCTTAGGCAGGCCAGTGAATTCTGAAGATAATATCACAATGTCATCTATGGAAGAAGTGGATACTCCTCGTCTTAGGCACATCAGTGAATTCTGAATTTAATGTCACAATGTCATCTATGCAAGAAGTGGATATTTCTCGTCTTAGGCAGACCAGTGAATTCTGAATATAATATCAAAATGTCATCTATGGACAAGGTGGACACTCCTCATCTTAGGCACACCAGTGAATTTTGAGGTTAGTGCCACAATGTCATCTATGTAAGAGGTGGATACTTCTCGTCTTAGGCACACCAGTGAATTTTGAGGTTAGTGCCACAATGTCATCTATGTAAGAGGTGGATACTTCTCGTCTTAGGCACACCAGTGAATTTTGAGGTTAGTGCCACAATGTCATCTATGTAAGAGGTGGATACTTCTCGTCTTAGGCACACCAGTGAATTTTGAGGTTAGTGCCACAATGTCATCTATGTAAGAGGTGGATACTTCTCGTCTTAGGCACACCAGTGAATTTTGAGGTTAGTGCCACAATGTCATCTATGTAAGAGGTGGATACTTCTCGTCTTAGGCACACCAGTGAATTTTGAGGTTAGTGCCACAATGTCATCTATGTAAGAGGTGGATACTTCTCGTCTTAGGGACACCAGTGAATTCTGAGGTTAATGTCACAATGTCATCTATGGAAGAGGTGGTTTAGAGCAATTGTTTCCTACCCACTGTTTAAACGTTTGCCTTTGCTATGTTTTCTCATTGCTAAGGAGGCACCCTACCCTACTGTTATACATGTTAACACACTCAACCAACGGAATGTTCTGCATGTAACGTTGGCCATACTACAGCAAAAGATGCCTTGTATAGGGAATTGCTAACGTAGTTATTTTTCTGTTAATGTCATTGTTCCTCAATTCGTATTCTTTAGTAGTGTGCTAATATTTCACCTGCGTTGCCTAATAAATTGCATATGTACACGGAACTATTTCTAGGCACGCAACCAACAAGAATCTGACGATTGCTGTGCGAGCTCAGGTTTGTTAGTTTCACTTCAACCTAGGGATAAAACAAATGTTCGTAATTTAGTGGGGTGTCATGCACAGTCTTGGAGGATACAAGAGGACCAAAGAGATAAGTAAATCATCGCTGGGTCTGTTGAAACCCTCCTATGATGGTGTTGGCTTTCAAGGCTTCAGGATTCTGAAGGAGGTAATAAATTTCCCTGCTCTACTGTAGTCGTTCGTGGAGTATTCTGGTCCCATCCAAGGAGGAGTTATAACTATGCCAGGTGCGTATGTTCCTTCAGCTTATCCAGGTGTGGATACACTCTCTCATTTTTCGGCATTATAGTTCTACTACTTATGTACAGTAAATTAGGCATTTGACTGGGAGATGAACGGGGGGGAGACATACCTGTACCGGTCCGTAATGTGAGTCTATAGCTATCTGACAATATATATGGCGATGTCAATATCCAAATTAAAAATCTGTTGTGATACATTCACATGACTTGCTTTATCCTCAATGGTTTATTAATGGATATACAAATTATTCTTACGAAAGTTTATTTTCTTATCTACTTCATTTTGACCGTGATAAACATTTCCGGAAATCGCTACATTACATATTTCGTTGTAAGTACAAAGAGAGCAGCGATAGTCAAATGTTTAAGAACTTGACGTTATTCCTGGCCTTAAAATTCCATACTGTTTCCATGACATCGCGAGAAACAACTGTAAAATTGACAGATCTTTAAAACAATGGCTAAGTATTGAAGAATTCGAACCATTAATAACAGATACGTCGGATATGGGTGATGCCACAATTTTTTTAAATAAATTGTGTGTATTAAACAGGTCTACATTTTCTGTGTAGTATGTTTTCGTCGCTTAAGCTTTTCGAGTTATGCAAGATTATATAAATTTCGTTTCGAATGAAGGGGACTTCACAAGTTATTCCCACAGAATATGTTTTATTTGACATGTAAATACCTTTTACATATGTTATTTTAATCAAAATAGTTGACGCCATTTTTTGGAAAACTAAAAATTTCGAAAAATGTTCCATGTAAAAGCTAGTTTCTTTAAAATCTTGGTGTCGAATCTTTGGAAGGCACTGAACTTAAAAACCAAGCTCTGTGTCTATCCTACATTTCGTTTTTAGGTTATTCTGGTCACAGGCACAGGCGCGCACACGCACAGCGAGTCGTTTAGGCGGTCTAGATAAAGATTTACGGTCAGCTGTCATGCAGACTCTGGTACACAAAGTGATAAACGGTATTCTTCGAGTAAATTTATGCATACGTTCGTTAGTAATTGTTGTAACGTGTGAAATCCAGTGGTGTGAGTTAATGAAGTTCGGTAGTACTGTGGGAAATACGACTTCCTGTCAGGTTGTGCTTAATTAGCAGAGTCAAAACTAGGGTGATTATGCAGGTTGGCTGAAACATCGTAATAGATATGCAGCGATTATCGATTCTGGAGGAGGCAGGTTTTTGTCCTAAGAAATGCGAAGATTAAACAGGAAGTGTATAGATTTCAGTTGTTAATTATCTGTTGCACAACTACAAATATAATCAATGTATAGCATGTAGTAATTAAGGCAATAATCAGTGTATAACATGTATTAATCAAGATAAAATGTACAAAAACATACTCGTGAAACACAGCATAAGATTTTTAGTAGCAGGCCAAAAGCTTAAACTCAGGGGGAGAAGTTCGTGTAAGAGAAATCATGACAAAAACCTAGCTTGAAGCTAGTGTCGCGGTGGGAATTAGATAGCATTTGGGGGAGTGACAGTACGGCGCTCAAAGAGGCGCCTTCACCAAATGTTACGGTCGGAAATACAGCGGGCTGGAAGGGGTTAGAGGTGCGGGTGACGATCAAGACTCGTGCAACCACAACACATGTTAAAGATAAAGGAGGGGTAGCTCAGAGGGATCTCAAATGGGGTGATTAATTCACCGGTGGCACGAGACCCGCGCGTCTCAAACCACTGGTAGAGCTACTCGCCGGGAAAAAAATCCCGGACTAAGGGAAGGTCCTTAAGGGTGCCTAACATCTGAAGTACATGGCCAAGGGGGAGATGTCAATATGACCAGTATGGTCATAAACATTTACATAGTGACCCAACAAGTGTATATATATATATATATATATATATATATATATATATATATATATATTACTACATGGCTCGAGACTGCCTGAAGCGGTACAGATAATTTAGCCAGACGGCATGCTTACCTGGTGCTGCCCGATGCAAGGTGTTGTCTTGTCGATTTATGCCTTACTTTTCGTAATGATTTTCAAGTATCAGACTGACGCAGGTTCGTGTAGCAGTTCCTCTGGAGTCTACCCTTGTCCCAAAAGCCAGGGGTGTTTAAACGTGCACCACTGTTACCTCAACAGTCCTTCACCTCTTAAGCGGATGTGCTAACCCGAATCAGCAGAACTCGCGCTACGTTTCTAAGTTGAATGAAACCTGACGCTGCGCCTAGTAATAGCAGAGTACTTGGACATACATTCTGCGTGTCAGCTTACACTTTTATAGTGTAATCATTTCCAAAGCTACTGAGTGCAAGAACAATGCTACAAAATAAATAAGGTAAATTCATGCATCATAACAATAGAGTGGCTAACAATAAGAACGAATCCTTGAAATAAAAAGAGCACTAGTGTGGCGAGTTGCTCGAGAAATTTGCAGTTTAATAATTTGGCGTGGGTTCCAACAAAGAGAGGATGTAACCTCAACGTTGATTGGTCCTATAAATTAGAAGCTACTTGTAGCGCGAAAGTTTAGCCTTAAGCAGAAACCTAACACAAAACTATAAATTACGGGAGCAAATCTAACGGCCCCGTTAGTTCAGCATTATATCCGATGCAGAACACGTATCGCTAAGGGTAAATGTTACCACGCGTAAATAGTTAACATCGACGTGTTAAGACGTAACGCCTAGTGCAAAGTGTTGCGAGTGTAACATAGTTTAAGTTAGTATCGAAACAACAAAGTGATCTAAAGTGTTTATGGTGCGTGATGACCTAAGTTAAGTCGCTTAGATTCTCAGATTCTTAGTTACAGTGGAGTTTACAAAGAACAGTAGCCTAAATCTACATAAAGTTTTAGCTTAGGCCGGAAGAGACATATCATCTTGTGAACTTTGTACACTAGTGTCTTAAAGCTAAGCATAATTCAATATTTTATTACCAAACTGTCAGAATGGCACAAAACTGTACAAATGGATACACGTGATCTGTTATGCAGCAGACAAGTTTGATTCATTGTGGCCTAAGTGTACATTTTTACACAATTACAAAATCTGACTTATCACTTCCACAGCAACAATGATGGTGCTGAGCGGTTAATATGGGGTGTGGTTACCCCTCATGACTCGCATTGCCGTAACATGCTCTCTTTGAGGTGGTTCAAGAACTCTGCAGGCAACTGTTCCCATTCCTCACGAAGAGCAGTGCGGAGGTCTGGAGGTGTCCTCAGTGGAGGCTAGCGGGCTGCAACTCGTCTTCCTAATGGATCCCATGCATGCTCTATAGAATTCATATCCTGGACCTCGGTGGCTAGTTCATGCGCTGGATATCTTCCCCCTCAACATAGTCGTTCACCAGTTGGGCTCAATGCAGACGTGCATTATCGTCCATACAGATGAAGTGTAGACCAACTGTACCTCTGAAAAGTGCACATGTGGTTCCAATACCTCGTCTCTGTACCTCTGGGCATTCACAATACCACCTTCGAAGATGTGCAGATCTGTACGTCCATTGAACATTATGTCTGCCCACACAAGTACACCACCACCAAATGGGAGGTTTTCCGCTATGTTTGTAGGGCGAAAGCGGGTTCCGCGTTCTCTCCTTATTATTGTGCAACGGGAATCGTTGGTCAAACTGAATCTCGATTCATCTGCAAATAGCAGTTCGTCCGGTATTGAAGGTCCAATACTGACGTTGCTGACTCCACTGTAAACGGGCCCTTATGTGTACTCGAGTGAGCGGGACACTTACTGCTGGACGTCTGGCATAGAGACCTACTGCCCCGAGGCTCCAGTATACAGTTTGCCTAGAAACTCGAACGCCTGAGGCGGCTGCAATTTCGGAAGACAGTTGGCTTGCAGGCATCCTCCGATGTCGTCGTGCTGTTAAAGTCAAATATCGGTCCTGTTGCGGTGTTGTGGCCCATAGGCGACCTTGTACAGGCATATGACGAACACCTTCTTGTCTTGGAACCGTCGCCAAAGCCTGGAAATGACACTTTTTGGCACATTCAGGGCTCGAGAGGCTTTGGTCTGTACCTGGCTTTCTTCTAGACATCCGATTATTCTACCCTTCAAAAGAGGGTCCAGTTGGCATCTATGTGTCATGTTGCTGCTTTTCCTTTACTAAGATATTACCCTCTACTCACAAAGAGAGAACAATGACGAATGAGCCGCACTGGGTCTGATACTCTGATTTTGTGACCTTTGAAACACGTGTTTATTCGGAGGTAGAGGTACCCCTTTATGCACGGAGCCAAAGTAAGGTCAGGCACACACTGTGATAAAGTTTAATGGCGCTGGCTCACCGTTTGTCCTTTCATTTCTCTTTTTAACGTATTATGCTTAACTTTTGGACACTAGTGTATATACATATTCATAGCGTGTTGGGTCTTAGTAAGAAATTTCCAGAAAAGTCTTCACTGCTTTCGTTGATCATAATATCCTCTCCGATCATACACACCTTTATTAAGAGATACTTTCAAATAATACTAGCTAGTGCCGCATCAACCCACAGTAGAACAACATAAAGGTGATTAAACATGATAACAAGTGAGATCAAAAACCGGTAAGATCCTCACAAGATGCCCAGTGTAAAACTATCCGTGTGTTTGTATAGGTTGGTGATCTAGGGAGTTGGCCCAGCGGTAATGTGACAGGCTTGCATTCTGGAGGTCCCGGTACGATTTCCGTCGGCCGTGCACTCTGACCTTTGGTTTTCGTGGTTTTCCCTGGTCGGTAGGCGAATAAGTTTGCCTTTCTCTCGTTTCCTTTTCAGGCGTGCTTCTGGGTTTGGCGATGTGTTTTGGTGCCGCACAAATAGCGCGGATGTTTGCTCCAAAGAAATATTATTCCCGTAGACACTAGAGATCTGTTTGGTTGGACGGGTCGTTAATCGCCCTTTCTGATCATGCTCCAGTAGTAGAACGAGTCCCCAAGCCAGGAGCTTTTAGACACTTCCGCGTGCCTCTGTGGCCTGTAGCCGCCTATGGTTTCTTCACTTCATCTCTTCCTCCCGAGGGGTGATAGGTGCAATTTCTCCCATAGATCGCAGTGCGCGAAGCGTCCCCCTTCGTTGTATGTGTATCTTGGGGCGGTTGCTTTTTTTTTTGTTTTTTTAAGAGGACTGGGCACTGATCCTTATACAATTTCAGTATTTCAATTCATAACTTTACTTTAACCTCTTTAGACCTCTATTGTTCAGATTAAAATGAAATTTAGCATGAATGTACAGTGATTCATTGCGACTCCAGTAATATAAACAACCACGTAACTATTTTAATGGCCACAAGAAAGCTCATAGCTGATTACACGTTTTAGAAGAAAATATAGTGTATCTAATACTTGCAGTGTACTTTATTTCAACAGTATTTAAGCATATTCTTTTACTTCTATATTTTGGATTTTTCAAATAATAATAATAGTTTACGTTTGTAGAAAACATGTTTCGAAATTACAACACAGTTTTCATAAAAATACGAGAGGTGCAGCAGGTTTGAAGAAAAGTGAACCTAATTTTAAAATTTTCAATTTACGGATAACTGGATTTAATGAAAGGTGTGTCATATGTTGGCTCCACCAGCTGAGTAGGAGTGACCCAGCGTTCCGCTATATTTAAATGGAGCATTTAAAGTCTTAAATGTGAAGATATCCTCAATATACAGGGTGGACATTTAAGCTGAGACTGTACAATATCTCCAAAACTAAGCGTTGTAGAAAGAAAATTCTAATAAAAATTGCTTGATATTATGGGGATATTAAACGCCATTAGTCGTGTTTTATTTGGAGGACGTTGTGATGGTCATTTTAGGGTCAACTTATCTTTTTGGAATGGGAACCTACAATTAGGGTCAAATTAAATTGACCGTAAAATGACCATCACAACGTCCTTCAAATAAAACAGGACTAATGGCATTTACTTTCCGCATAATATCAAGCAACTTTTACTTTAGACATTTCTTTCTACAACGCTTAGTTTTGGAGATATAGTACAGTCTCAACTTAAATGGTTCACCCTGTATGTATATAATCATATTAAAGAGGAATATTTCTAGTTTTTTTAAGAATACAAAACAAAAAATATATTTTTGAGCCCAAATCACTACCCAGTTCCCTTAACGGAAAGGTTTCGGCGGTGTGTATTATGATTATTATTAATTATTATTAATATTATTATTATTATACTTCCTTGGTTGAGCTATGAGCTCTTTTGTTGCATCAGCAGGGCGTGGTAGCAGGAGAGCAATAACGTTCATGAAGTATGGATTCCAAATAATTTATTAGTCACCTTTCTTTCTGTTTCTGATTATCGGAGGGGACTCGGTACTCTCCAGTGAGGATATAGTACCTATACCTCACAAGGGGAGCCCACGGGAGGAAGGAGGACGTGAGAGGATACAGCGGGCGGTGGAACCAGGAGTGATGGCACAGCAATGACAGGGTCCCTACAATCTCCAGATTGAAACGCCTCGATAGTCGGCCAGGCAGACCGGGGACGCCCCCACACATACAGCGTCCAACTCCCCACTCGAGAGGTGGTCCGTTTTACCCCCGGCAACCAGTCGGAAGCACCGAAACACCATCGCGACACTTTCAGCCCTGAAAGAGACCTAACGGGGTGAAGGATGAATGAAATGATGAATGGAACGAAATGAGGGGGACAGGAAATTCGAGGACTGAAGGAAACCACTCGACATTCGCCTGACGATCCGGAAAACCCCATGTCCAGAGTGGCCATTCACCGGGAATCGATCCCACGACCCCCCCCCCGGAATGCGAGTCGCGACCTCTGCACTTGGTTATTAGTCACTTAGTAAATAAATGCATTATATATTAATAGTTAATGTTCTACACAATGAACCAATTGTGTTGATTAGTTCTACTGATGGGACGATACCACAATTTCTCGATACTCGATACCAATACTGAGTTTTTTATCACTGATACTCGATATTCACTTTATAAAAAAACTGTAAAGGCGATCGCTTCTTCACTGAATTACGCTTTTATTAGTAGTTTTCTGTGTACAAACGCATGTAACCAATTTTGTATTGTATGCTAATTCCGAAATCGTTTCTGTTTGACATTCTCCAATTGGAAGCAATGTTTTATGTTGATAATGCCTCAGGTTATATATCCCCTATGTTAATCAAAGCTAATTATTATTACTATTATTATTATTGTTATTATTTCTGTGTTTCTTCTTCTATGTAACTATATATTGTGTTGAAAACTTTGTTTTAAAGGATTTTCTATACATATTATGGAAATTAGTTGTAAAGCATACCTGTAAGCTACGCTCGTAGCCCGCGTTTTACTTGCGTAAACACAAACTAACAGATGGAAGGAAAGAACAAATACTTCCATGCGCTGTTTTCTCTCTTTAAGTTCTGATTTGCTTCTGCTGGATTCACAAATTTATTCACCGGGGTAGGTAACTTTAATGGCTGATAATGAGTCACCAAGCCAGGCTATTGCAGAAACGTGATTTGTTGCGTCAGCTAAATCAGCTTCATTCACAATTCAGTTAACGCTGCATGTTATATGAGTACCTCTATTCCTTCCCCCATTATTTTGCATGTATTATACAGGGTGAAGCATTTAAGTTGAGACTGTACAATATCTCCAAAACTAAGGTTGTAGAAAGAAATGTCTTGAAAAATGTTGCTTGATATTATGGGGAAAAGTAAATGCTATTAGTCGTGTTTTATTTGGAGGACGTTATGATGGTCATTTTAGGGTCAATCTGATTGGCGTGTTGCGATGTTCGTCTTGGCAGCTTGTACGGCCTCGCTTAAACTCTGCCACCCAATATTTTACTGTTGTAAACGAAGGAGCAGACTCCCCCAGAGTAGAATCTAGCTCAGCTTTAATATTAGTTGGACTAAGACCTTCAAATGAAAGTATTGTATTACATAACGATGGCCAGTTTTATCCATGTTTACAAATTCGCTGAGAGAATTCAGTATTAATGGCTGCCAAATAATTACTAAACAACGTAGCAGCATCAAATTTCAAACTTAAGCTTTATAAATAAATCGATTACTTTCTACCATAGTCATTTGTTTGAAACAACAACCACTATATATATAGTGTACTTCTGGGACTCCCTCGTACTTTAGATGTTAGGAACCTCGCCTTCCCCTCATTCCGGGACTTTCTTCTTAAGCGGGTGCTCGTGTTCGTGGTTTCGAACTTAAGATTATCAGTAGCATGTGGAATAGATGCGCGCACATGTGTCTTAGTCGCACCCCTTGAGATCCATCTGCTCAACGCCTACTTTATCCATGACGTGCTGAAGGCATCAGCTAGTTGAGCACCTAATAAAACCCCAAAACACACCCCTCAACCCTTCCGAGACATCTGGTGAAGGAGTCAGGTATTAGCCCCTTCCACACACCTTTATTTTAACCGCTACACCTGGTGTAGTCGCCTGATCTTGAGCGCCAACCCTCTCGTTCAACCCTATCCTTGCCTCTTCTATTTTAACTGCGACAGTATAAATTGTTTCGGGGTTATACATTATAAGTGTTGGAGTCTAAAGTACCCAGAATGTAAGAGCAGAATATTATGATTATACGCGTGTACTCGATTATTCCTGTCATTAAGTGCTCCACCATACAACTAGGGATTATGACTAGGTGCGGAGAGGGACTTATTACTTCGACCTACAAAACATTTGTTCTTAAGCCCCTGGAGGGGTGCCCCCGGAAGGGAGGGTTGAGGTGAGAGGAGACAGAGGGCGGCCGGGCCAGGGGACACGACATGGCAGAGGGTAAAGTCCCTACCTTTTAGAGATATAAACTCCCTTGATGGCAGCTGGTGCAACCGGCTCCCCTCTCCCCTGCAGGTTTGCACATCCCACTAAGGAGCCCGGGGCTCGGAGACCATCCCCATTCCGGGGACGAACGTTTACATGGAGCATCCTTTTCCCCTGCCATGCACGAGACTCCCGCCGACACTATCAACCCTCAAGCAGATGAAAGGTGAAGTGGAATGAGAATAGAGGTAAAATAGAGACAGGAAATTCGGGGAATGTAATGACCTTTCCCAGCAGTCACCTAGCAACCCAGGGAAAGTCCGCAAAAAACCCACGGGTCAGAAAGGTCGGCCGCGGGAATCGAACCCACGATCTCCCGAATGTGGGCCACAATCGTTACCGCCTGAGCCATCCCGCTCGGCGTGTTCTACCATACTTTAACAAACATAATTTTCGTTCCCTCCCCTCTAGTGATGCTCTCGAAAGCGGGTCTTTGCAGTATTCATCCAAAAACAACAAAGCAATCTTATATCTTACCAAGAAAGAAGTATGAATATTCATCATTCCGTTCTTAAGTTCCCTGACTACATACGAAATAATCTACTTGTAAGTATTGAAGCTGGAGAAATTGGATGTAACGAAAATTAGATACACGATTAATAAGTCTTCTATTCCTTCGTGGTCTAGGGATTGCCATGCTTGCCTTTAGTTTCCGAAGTCGTGCGTTCAACCCGGCAGAGGAAGGAGGATTTTTTTCGGGCATAAAAGTCCTTAGCATTATTAACACGGAACAAAAGCAAAGGCTGTGTAATATTTATTTTCATGTAAAAGAATCTCATACCTTGATAGACAAGATCCATGAGAAAATCTGTCGGTCATTTCACGTCCCAGTGTCCTGCTCCTCTCCCGTAGTGCAATCTATTGCCGGTGGGCTGCCCTGCCACCATGCACGCTAAATGGTGCGATCAGTAACAGTACAAATTCACCTGATTACACAAAGTACCACGAGGGTGTCCGCATATGCCAGAGGTGTGACAGGAAACTAACTTATTTGGAACTGACTTTCTGACAATATCCAAAGGAAGTGTATGCGATGGAAAAAGTGCTCGAAAAAGAGGGAATACTCCATGCAAGTTTTAGTGATTCTAGAAGATACATTTTTTTAGCTTTTACAAAAAGTACTCTCCTTGTTAATTGTGTGTAATCAAATGCTGATCGGACGGCAGGACTTTGAGCGACAAGATGGCAGTACTGTTGAGTCATATTTATTGATTTTTGCAGGTGACGTGAAAGAATCACATATTAAAGCAAAGGAAGTGAACTCTATTTATTAGAATATTACAATGAACAGAATTTACTTTATTTTATTTGCGCATATTCATTGTTTATCTGGAGAATAGATCCCAGTGGACTTCTGCTTTGAAGGTGTTGAGAAGTATGGAGGAGCTGCGGGCGCCACCAAATAAGATCATTCATAATGAGTCGCTGAAGTATTATGGATGCCTTAATAGTTCAGATACGTTACATGTAATCAGCTTTACGAGGGGCACTATTTATATTTTGAGCCTTAGCAACCCTGAATGTTGTAGGTACCTTCTGACGTTTCCAATGGAAAGTTTTGACATTTTTGACCATAATCTACTTCAAACATTTTGTCAACAGAGCGTCATTTGTTTTGTTTACACTAACTCAAAAATTGTGTGTCAACAAAAACGTGGAATTAACTCCTGAAAATGTTCGTGCAATGATTTATTATGACATTCGACGTGGATTAACAAGACAAGAGTGCATCGATCAACTAACTTCCAAGCTCCATCTTTGCCACTGTGAAACGCTGGTATAACGAATTTAATTCGCTCAATGATGAAGTTCTTGAAGGTCGTCCAAAATCAGTTGTTGTGCCAGAAAACATTGATGTTGTGCAAAAACTAATAATGAAAGATCGTCATGCGGCATATTGTAAGATTGAGGCAACCCTAGGCATTAGTTACACAGCATATATAAAATACTGCATGATTATTTAGCCGTGAAAAAGATTTGCTCTCGTTAATCCCACATAATTTGACGCAATCCCAAAAAGATGCTCGTGTCGATTGTTGTATAAAAATGCTCAAGAAATACAATGGCGGTGCCTCAAAAGACGTATATAAGATTGGAAAAGGTGACGAATCATGGATCTATGCGTATGAGCAGGAACGTAAACAACAGTTGACTGTATGGGTATTCCAAGATGAAGAAAATCCAACAAAAGTTGTTTGCACTCGAAGCACTTCGAAGCAAATGGTCGCCTGCTGTTTCAGCAAAATTGGCCATGATTAAAATTTTGATTAAAATATCATATGTTTAAGATATTTTTATGACAAATGAAATTATATCATGAATTTTCTGGGAATGTCCCCAAAAGTCCTCTTTATTCTGAATGACTTTTGCGTAACTGAAGAACCGTAAGAGATAGACAACATTTTACTACACAGAACATGTAGATCTCGTTAAAACACACAATTTATGTCATAACATTTCCGAGATATTCCTTGTGTTTGTTTGAATTTTCCAATACTTACACTTTATCTCAAATGGAAATTCGTTATTCGTTATTCGTTTTTTTATGTCCTGTACATGCAAAGAGAATGGAATGCTACACATAGCAACCAGCTCTTAAAACATTTGACTATTGCTTAAAGTCTACCATATTCCCCTTGCACCTACAAGAAAATTAGCAATAAGATAGTTTCTGCAAATGTTTATCTCGATTAATATAAAGTAGGTGAAGAATAAGCGTTTGTAAAAATAGTTTATACAAGAGTAGAGAAAGTCATGTGAGTGCAACAGATCAGATTTTTTGAAATTGTTAACATAAATGTGCTGAATGGACTTGGTAACAGTGTCATGCATGGAAAACCTTGAAACATCTCCAAGTGTCAGCAACTGTCAGCCTGTTCCGACTCTGCTCGGCCGCATCCGAGTACTCGTACGCAGCAACAGTGCTTGGGGTTCGGCTGAAGTTCAGCGTGATAGCCAATATGTTCACTGAGCGAAAGTCATAGCACAAGTCCTTGCTCTTCTTGCCAGTTTTGAGGATGCGTCGTTTCTCATAACACATGTCACTATGTCACTATTTCGTGCGAAGAGCAGTTTTTGTTTGCCGAATGGGACGGACTCCCGCAGTGTCTTGTATATCAAAAGATGCCGAATTCGACGAGGAAATGGGACATCAGCGTTATTATACAACAGTTAATTCAGCAGTGACGACAGCTCGTCCCAGTGCGAAGCTGTATTACATGTTGCAGGCAGACTCCTGCGAGGTTGAGTACTCCGCTGCTCGTCGGCGCGCACCCAAGCTGGAACAGCCTGAACTATAGGATGCGTCCCCAGCATAATCGTGCCTGAGCAAAGGTTTTCTTTGCCCAGATATGTCTTGGAGATATTACGAAACATATCCCTTGCTATAATTAATTCTCAGCATCACATTCTATTCTACTGCTATTGAAAATGCTCAAGGTTGCAATTGGTAATTTAATAGTTTACAAGCTCAATAAATAGCATCATGTTAAGTGACACGTCGCGAACGTAAGGAATGTCGAAGGCCTTGACTTAACCCATTAATATAGGCGGTAAAGTTCTAACGCCGTATTATTCACTGTTTTATAGAATGGATTGAAACCCTATCGATTGTATAATACCATTTATTATTTCACATGTAGGTATTTCAGAGTTTACATACGATAAAAATGCGATGTGTTATATTTACGGAAAGAGTTGGCTCCGCGGTAACGTATGAGGCCCACATTCGGGAGGATCCGGGTTCGATTCCAGGTGGTCGCCCAATCTGACCTGGGTGTTTCTGGATTTCCCTGGTTGACAAAAGCAAATACTGGAGTGGTGCATTCTATCACGGCTCTCCTCTCCTCCCCCACAATTTCCACTCATTTCATTTCCTTACATGTTTCAGGTTGACTTCGAGCTGTGGTTCGGTCGGTGTCGGGCAGATAACGTAGAGGCTTGCACTTTGGAGATGTTCCCCGGGACATGTCTCCTGCACTTCCCTCACCTCAGCCGTTTCTCCCGGCGGTGTATACACATTAGATCCCTTGAGGGTTGCAGTGACCCCTCCGTTCACTAGTCCAGTCCAGTGTTATATTCACATGACTTTCTCTACCCATAGACGTTTATTTTTATACGATTTTACAAACTATTCTTACAAAAACTTATTTTTATGCTTACTTTATTTAATCGAGATAAGCGGTTGTAAAAATGATAAATTGACCTAACAGAGGTTAACCATGTAAGTCACCATTAGGGTATAATATGTCAAATATGATTTGACATCTGCTTATGGTTTACTGGAAAAAACCTGATGTATTACACTCACATGACTTCCCCTACTCTTATACAAACTATTTTTACAAACGCTTATTCTCCATATGCTTATGTTAATCAGATATCGAGATGTTAACCTTATTGCTAATTTTCTTGTAGATGCAAGGGGAATTGGTAGGCTTTAAGCGATAGTCAAATATTTTAAGAGCTAGTTGCTATGTGGAGTATTCCATTCTCTTTGTATTACCAGGACAAAAAAAAATAAATAACGAATTCCCATTTGAGAATAAGTATAAGTATTGGAAAATTTAAGGGAATAACAAGCAATATCTCGAAAATGGTTCATTCAACAACAAAAATGTATATGACCTAAATTGTGTATTTTAACGCGATCTACATTTTCTGTGTAGTAAAATTTTGTTATATCTTCCGGTTTACCAGTTACGCAAAAGTCGTTCACAATGAAGAATACTTTTGGGAACATTCCCAAAAAATTCAAGATATACATTTTGTCATGAAAGTATCTTAAATATATAATATTTTAATTAAAAATGTTAGAGCCATTTATGAGAAAATTAAAATTTTCGAAAAATGTTCCATGTAAAGGGTAATCTGGGGTGGGGGATTTTCTTGAAAACCTTCGTGTCGCATCTCTGGAAGATACTGAAGCTAAGTACCAAGTTTGGTGTTTATCCGACTGTTCGTTTGTGAGTTATGCTGTTCACAGACAGACACACACACGGACATGTTTCCAAAAAATTTTTGGATTCAGGGTGTCTCAAAACATGTATTTCCGGTGAAATCTCGGTATCGAATTTTTGGGTGGAATACAATACTTCCCCTACTTACTATACGTAGTAGATAAAGTAAAAAAGCGAGTCAGTTAGGGCATTTAATATCGTACCCGCAAGTTGCCATGGTAGTTCAGTTAGAGCAACCGAAAGAAAACGGGCAGTTTCGTGGTTCAAATCCCTACTGTGGCATTGAATTATTCAATCTGGTTGTACCTTTCGATTGTACAAATAGCTTCATTACACAGATAACAAGGAGAAGAGAGGAAACCGGATATATAGACAGGTGTTTAAAACCGGGGATTATGCTGCTCTTAACATTTCACATTCTTTCTATGACATCATGTGAAATAACAAACAACACTTTTAGTTTTTCTACCACATACATGTGTAGTAAGTAGAGAGGCTATTGCATTCCCCACAAAATTTAGATACCGAGATTTCACTAGAAGCACATGCTGTGAGACCCCCTAAATTAAAAAAAAAAGTCTTTTTAGAAAACGGCATATATGTTTCTGTGAGCATTATAACTTGAAAACGAAAAGTCGGATCAACACCAAAATTGGTATTTCGGTTCAGTAGTTTTTTAAGATGCGACAAAAATTTTAAAGAAACTTCCCCCCTCCAATTACCCTTCACATGGAACATTTTACGAAAGTTTTATTTTCTAAAACATGGCTCTAACGATTTTGATTAAAATACTATATATTAACATATTTATGTGACCAAATGTTTATCTTGAATTTTTTGAGTCTATGAAGTCCCCTTCATTCAGAAGGAATTTTGTATAATCTTGTATAATAAGTAAACGTTGCGCGATAGACCAAAACGTACTGCAAAAAATGCAGATCTCTTTAAAACACAATTTATTTCAAATAATTTTATGTAATATAAGCAATTTCCGAGATATCCATTATTAATGGCTCAAATTGTTCATTTCTTGCTCATTCTCTTTAAGTCCTGTCAACATTCAGTTGTTACTCGCGATGCCATGGAAACAGTATGGAATTTTAAGACTAGCATATAGCGTTCCAGTTGTTAAACATTTGACTATCGCTGTTCTGTTTGTATCTATAACGAAATGTGTAATGCAGCTATTTCTACAAAAGTTTATCTCGATTAAAATGAAGTAGATAGAAAAATAAACTTTAGTAAGAATACGTTGCATACCCACTAATAAGCGATAATGGGTAGAGAAAGTCATGTAAGTGTAACACATCAGATTTTTACTTTCTCTACTACGTATAGTAAGTAGGGGAAGTATTGCATTCCACCCAAAAATTCGATACCGAGATTTCACCGGAAATACATGTTTTGAGACCTCCTGAAACCAAAAAAAGCATTTTTGGAAACATGTCCGTGTGTGTGTCTGTGTGTGTGTGTGTGTGTGTCTGTGAACAGCATAACTCAAAAACGAACAGTCGGATAAGCACCAAACTTGGTATTTAGGTTTAGTATCTTCCAGAGATGCGACACGAAGGTTTTCAAGAAAATCCCCCCACCCCAGACTACCCTTTACATGGAACATTTTTCGAAAATTTTAATTTTCTCAAAAATGGCTCTAACGATTTTGATGAAAATATCATATGTTTAAGATAATGTCATGAGAAATGAAATGTATATCTCGAATTTTCTGGGAATGTCTCCAAAAGTATTCTTCATTGTGAACGACTTTTGCATAACTGGTAAACCATAAGAGATAGACAAAGTTTTACAACACAAAAAATGTAGATCGCGTTAAAATACACAACTTATGTCATATACATTTCTTTTGTTGAGTGAACCGTTTTCGAGATATTGCTTGTTATTTCCTTAAATTTTACAATACTTATAGTTTTTCTCAAATTCGTTATTCATTTTTTTTATGTCCTGGACATGCAAAGAGAATGGAATGCGCCACATAGCAACCAGCGTTAAAATATTTGACTATCGCTTAAAAGCTACCATATTTCCCTTGCATCTACAAGAAAATTACCAATAAGATTGACATCTCGATATCTCGATTAATATGAAGCATATGGAGAATAGGCGTTTGTAAAAATAGATTGTACAAGAGTAGAGAAAGTCATGTGAGTGTAACACATCAGATTTTTTTTAAGTGTGAAAGGAAGTATTACATTCCATCCAAAAATTCAATACTAAGACTTCACCGGAAATACACGTTCTGAGACCCCCTGAATACGCGTACGTGTATGACTCAAAAACGGAAAGCTGGTTGCACAAAAAAACTTTATATTTACGATCAGCGTCTTTTAAGGATACGACACGAATATTTTCAACAGAATCCCCCCACCTCCAAACTACGTTTACGTGGAATAATTTTCGTTATGTTTAGTTTTCTCAAAAAACTAACAATTTTTATTAAAGTACCTTATTATTAAGACGCTTGCATTACAAATAAAATATATATCTCAAACTTTCTGAGAATAATCTGTGAAGTTCTCTCCATTCTATATGACATTTGTATAAATGTAAAATCGTAAGAGCTAGGCAAAATCCTACTACGCAAACAATGTAGAGACACAATTTATGTGAAACTTTTTGTGACATTAACCGTTTCCAAGATATTCTTTGTTATTAATTTGAAATTTCAAATATCATTCCTTTTTTCCGGTGGTAAGTCGCTATTCGCTTTTCCTCGTGGTCATTCAAGGACCATGAAATTTCAAACCCATCAAAAACGGAACTGCTTATTAAAAATCTGACTATCGCCTTAGCCTACTGCATTTTTCTTACACCTATAATACATGCGTAAATGTGTAACGAAAGTTTATCTCGATTAATAAGAAATATAGGGTCTTTCAACAAGAGTGTCCTATCTTTGAACTTAAATAAAACACGTTCTATAAATGATAGAGGTTTATTTCGTTGTTTATTTTGGAATATAATTAATGCCATTACGTGGAAGAGAATATCAGTTAAGTGACCTCCGCGACTTTGTTGGGTTCAATGACAGAAGAACGTAAATTAGGTCTAACTTCACGAATAACACGCGTGATGTTATTCATAAGATCATTTACTGTTTCTGACGTGTTGACATAAACTTGAGATTTAACATAACCCCACAAGAAGTAATCCAATGGCGTTAAATCACATGACCTCGGGGGCCAGTTAACATCACCAGCACGGGAAATGATGAAACTTCTGAACTTTTCCTTCAAAAGGCAGATTGTTTCGAGAGCAGTATGACATGTGGCACCATCTTGCTGAAACCAGATGTTTCTGAGATCCATACCATCCAATTGAGGCCAAAAATAGTCCCTTATAAGAGCCCGGTATCTTTCTCTATTGACAGTTAGAGCTTCTCCATCTTCATCTTGAAAGAAATATGGACCAATGATTCCACCATACCAAACTCCACACCACACAACAACCTTTTGGGGATGAAGTGGTCATTCTTGAATCTGCATTGGATTGTTATTGCTCCAATTGCGGCAATTTTGTTTGTTAACACACCCTTCCATCCAAAAGTGGGCTTCGTCGCTAAGGATGATTTTTCGACAAAAATTCGGGTCAGCTTCCAATTGCTCCATAGCCCAGTCAGCGAATACACGGCGCAACCTATGGTCGTTGGGCTTTTGTTCTTGAGTTAACACCATGTTGTAAGCGTGAAACTTCAAGTCCAGATGCAGAATTCGCCAAGTTGTGGTCGGCGAAAGCCCCAAATCTTGCGCTCGACGAGCAATTGGTTTGTTTCCGTTCTCGCGTACACTCTCACGAACGGCGCCTATGTTTTAGTTGGAGCGTTTACTTCGATTACGTACAGGCGTTCTTTGATCGCTGACAGAACCACTTCTTTCAAATTTATCGATCAAACGCCGAATCGTTCTCTTGCAGGGACGATTATGCACACCGTAAACTTCACGCAATGCACGGAAGTTTGGCGAACAGATGATCCATCCTGATAATAAAGTTTCACAATTTCTACGCGTTGCTGAATGCTGTAACGTTCTATGGCTATTTGACAATAACAACTGTAACCACATGAAAAAAATAACTGCTGTAACTCAATAACAACGGCAGCTATCACATGTTAAAGATAGGACACTCTTGTTGAAAGACTCTTTAGATAGAAAAATAAGCTTTCGTAAGAATAGTTTATAGCCAAGAATGCAGATAAATTCATGTAAATGTAACACATCAGATGGTTTTATTTTCTCTACCACGTACTGGTAGATACAGAAGGTATTGCGTTCCACCCAAAAATTTAATACCGAAATTTCACAGTAAATGCACGTTTTGAGGGCTCATGAACCCAAAAAAAGCATTTTCATAAAAAGGTTCCTGTTTGTATATGTGTGTATGCGTGTACAGCATAACTCAGAAACGACAATTCGAATAGCGAATAAATACTAAGCTTCAGCACCTTCCAAAGTTGAGACACGAAGATTTTCAAGAAAATCCTCCCTCCAAACTAACCTTTACGTGGAACATCTTTCGAAATTTCTTATTTCCTTAAAAATGGCTCTTATGACTCATATGCCATGTTTTAAAGATATTTTCATGACAAATAAAATGTATATCCTAAATTTTTTAGGAATGGCCTTTGAAGTCCTCTTCATTCGAAAGGAATTGTGTAGTTCTTGTGTTAAGCCAAAGACTAAAATATATACACAAGAAATGTAGATCTCTTTCAAACACACAACTTATTTCCAATAACTTTTTGTGGCATCAGTCATTTTCGAGATATCCGTTATTAATGGTTCGAATTGTTCAATACTTAACCATTCCTTTAAAGACCTGACGATCTTCAGTTGTTTCTCGTACTGTCTTGAAAGAGTGTGGAATTTTAAAGGCAGCGTATAGCGTCCACTTCTTAAACATTTGATTATGCTATTCCCTTTGTATCTATAACGAAATGTTAAATGCAGTTATTTCCGGAAAGGTTTATTACAGTTAAAATGAAGCAGTTGTGAAAATAAATTTTCGAAAGAATAATTTGTATGCCTACTAATAAGCGATAGAGGGTAGAGAAATTCATATGAATGTAACACATCGGATTTTTTTTAGAGTATGTTGTGCCTCTTAAACAGCTCTTTCACTGGGCGTGGAACCTGTCTGTATAAATATGTAAATGAGCTGCAAAGAAGCCTCGAAGATGGACTTATTTGATATATCTACCTTTCGCTGGTATCGTCTTTTCCCAACGCTTATTTCTAAGAAAGAAATAACTGAATAATAATCTCTTATTCTACGTTTATCTTCTCTATCATATAATTCGATACAGAGATTTCACCGGAAATACATGTTTTGAGGCCCCATAAATCCAAATAAAGCACTTTTGGAAACATAACCGTATGTGTTTGTATCTGTGTGTGTCTTTTGTCCTTGAGAAGCATAACTCAAAAGCAAAAAGTTGGATAAGTACCAAGCTTGGTATTTACGTTCAGTATCTTCCAAGGATACAACAAACATTTTCAAGCAAATCCCCCAACCCAACTACCCTTTTCATGTAACATTTTTCGAATATGTTTATTTTCTAAAACGTGACTAACGAGTTTGGTTAAAATATCGTACTAAAGATATTTACATGACTAATAAAAGTTTATATCTCGTTAGAGCCCACAATTTATGTCAAATAAAATATTTATGACGTTAATCATTTTCATGTTATTCGTCTTATTGGTTTAAATTTTAAAATACATATACTTTTTTTCAACCTGGTAAGTCGCTATTCGTTTTCCCCTTACGGTTATGCAAGCAGCATGGAATTTCAAGCCATCACATAGCGATCAGCTTTTCAAAAATCTGACTATCGGCTTTAGCTTACTGTATTCTTATACCTACAACGAAATGCGTAAATGCGTAATGAACAGGCAGATGGGTTTTAGCAAGTAAACAGAGCAATCCTGTTACCGCACCGAGTGTAAGTGCATGAGGTTCCTCCTGCGAGGCAGTCCTCCCCTATCCAAACAGCCGGTTACGTTGCAATTGTTCCTATTCGCTGCATACGCACCGGTGGAGAACTGTAACAATAAGCCTAAAGCAAAGAAGAGCTTATACATCAAAATTAGCAACACTTGTGGGGAATGTAGCAGGAAACACTTCAGCACAATGGCGAATCTATCAGATGTAACAGAGTTCAATTAACGTTTTAAACATCGTGTTGCACAATACTGAAATTGATTTAAACAAACAACATACGACAATATTAAAAAGGAAAAATGAGGAACCTCCTCGGCCCCAACTACAAATCAGAATTTTTGTAGGATGTGTTTCATACAGTCATAAGAGTAAATGTTCCTTTAAAAAATGTGCTTGTTTATTAGTTTTCATTAAAATTACACTCTATAAATAGCTAAACATACATTGATTATTACTTTCTCTACTACGTATAGTATATTTTATGTATATTTATTTCCATAATGCTATACAAAATTCTTACAATTTTTAATACATTACTTTGAGTTGCTATACGTATAGTAAGTAGGAGAAGTATTGCATTCCAACCAAAGATTCAATACCGAGATTTCACTGGAAATAGATGTTTTGAGGTGCACTGAATGCATATAAAGCATTTTTGATAACATGTCCTGTGTGTGTATGTGTGTGTGTGTGTGTATGTCTGTGAACAGCATAACTCAGAAACGAACAGTCAGATAAGCACCAAACTTGGTATTTAGGTTCAGTATCTTTCAGAGATGCGACACGAAGGTTTTCAAAAAAATCCCCCCACTCCAGATTACCCTTTACATGGAACATTTTTCGAAAATTTTAATTTTCTCAAAAATGGCTCTAACGTTTTTGAATAAAATATCATAAGTTTAAGACATTTTTATGGCAAATGAATTCATTGTGAACGACTTTTACGTAACTAGTAAACCATAAGAGATAGACAAAAATTTACTACACAATACATGTAGATCGCGTTAAAATGCACAATTTATGTCATATATATATTTTTTTTTTGTCGATGGAGAATAAGCACTTGTAAAAATAATTTGTACAAGAGTAGAGAAAGTCATGTGAGTGTAACACATCAGATTGTTTCCTTCTAATGCTCTTTAATCCCGGTCTACCTTCGAAGTAGGGTGTAGATACTGCCAACTGTACTTGCATCACATTTGTTTACCGAGAGCACTGCAAAACTACCCTCACCACCATCCCTCGGTGCGCTCTTAACTTGATGGTTTACCTACTAAAACCCCCTGTCTGGTAATGAAAGTTTATCTCTACTAACAACAAGTACATAGAATAATAAGATTTTGTAAGAATAGTTTATAGACGAGTATTGGAGAAAGTCATGTGAATGCAAACACACAAGATTTTTCCATTATTTTATCAGGCTACACCATTGAACGAGTGTGTTTGTTAGGGTGGCTATATGCAGTGCGCTTGTCACTTGTTATTTGTACTGTGTGTACCGTCCTACGGCCGGTTTGCGGTACTTGTCATCTGCGAGACCGGACTGGTCAGTGATTCATCTAAACATTGGTATATGCTATTAGCTAATAGCTTCGGGTGTGTCTGATTAATGTGACACTTTCTCACCAGATGGCTTTATTACTACGGAAAATGTAATTTAGTGATTATTTAGTTATTTCTAACGAAAGAATTCACTTCTTAATCAGAAAGCTGGAAATTTTAAGTGCTACACCATAATCTCCGTTTGCTATTGAAATGTCCAAATTGACTTGCCTTGCAAAAAAACAGGAAATATACACTCACAGCTGTGTTTTGCACCTTTTTCTCCAATATCAGCACTTTTTGCACCTTTTTTACTTTCTCTACTACGTATAGTAAGTAGGGGAAGTATTGCATTCAACTCAAAAATTCGATACCGAGATTTCACCGGAAATACATGTTTTGAGGCCTCCCGAATCAAAAAAAGTATTTTTGGAAACATGTCCGTGTGTGTGTCTGTCTGTGTGTCTGTATGTGAACAGCATAACTCAGAAACGAACAGTCGGATAAACACCAAATTTGGTATTTAGGTTCAATATCTTCGAGAAATGTTACCGAAGGTTTTCAAGAAAATCCCCCCATCCCAGATTTCCTTTTACATGGAACATTTTTCGAAAATTTTAATTTTCTGAAAAATGCCTCCAACGATTTTGATTAAAATATCATATACTTAAGATACTTTCATTACAAATAAAATGTATATCATGAAGTTTCTGTGAATGTCTCCAAAAGTATTCTTCATTGTGAATGACTTTTGAATAACTGGTAAACCATAAGAGATAGACAAAATTTTACAACAAAAAAATGTAGAATGCGTTAAAATACACAATTTATATCCTATACATTTTTTGTAGAGTGAACCATTTTCGAGACATCGCTTGTTATTCTCTTAAATTTTCCAATACTTATACTTTTTCTCAAATGGGAATTCTTTATTCGTTTTTTTTTTGTCGTGGTTATGTACAGAAAATGGAATACTCCACATAGCAACCAGCTCTTAAAATATTTGACAGTCGCTTAAAGCCTACCAATTCCCCTTACATCTACCAGAAAATTAGCAATAAGATTAACATCTCGATATCTCGATTAACATGAAGCAAATGGAGAATAAGCGTTTGTAGTTTGTACAAGAGTAGAGAAAGTCATGTGAGTATAACACATCAGATTTTTTCCCTTGTTTTCGGACCTTGGCCATGTGGTGTTTTCTATAAAAGTATAAACTTATGTGTAAAATAAATGGACAAATCTCCTTACTGATTGTTTTGTCAGAATTTACAGATACTATAGTGGTATCACATTACTTCCGCCTAAGTGCACAGCTTTTAAATTAGCTTCCACCTCAATGAACTTCCTACGATGCAAAAGTATGTTGAAACCACAGGACTTCCTCTCTCCCGTTCCCCAATTATCACTAAATGGGATACTTGGTTAAAGGCTGCAGTGTTTATTTGTAACCATTTTAAGAATATACAGGATGGACCATTTAAGTTGAGACTCTTAGAGTGGCTCCAAAACTAAGCGTTGAGAAAGAAATGTCTCGAATAAAAGTTGCTTGATATTATGGAGGAAAGTAAATGCCATTAGTCGTGTTTTATTTGGAGGACGTTATGATGGTCATTTCAGGGTCAATTTAATAGAATCGATGATGATAGTAATAGTGTCAGTTTTGACACTAATTGTAGGTTCCCAGTTAAAATAACTGTCATAACGTACTCCAAACAAAACACGACTAATGTAATTTACTTTCCCCCATAATATCAAGCAACTTTTATTCAAAACTTAAATGGTTCATTCTGTATATAATTTATTGGATGCTTTATCAAACGATATTCTTCAGCTGTGAAAAGGGGCAAAGAACTAGCAGGTCAACAGGAATTACAAGGTGAGCTGTTCTTGGATACTATTTCAAAATTGGAAGAATAGCGTTCAGTGAGCTGTGAAGGAAGCACTGGTGGATATTCGTAAGTCAGCTGGAACAGAGGTTAGCCAAAACCTCTGTAGTTGAGGGTGTTGCAACAAACAAAGATCTTCATTACTGACTACAAACAAAATCTGCAGCACTTGTAGGTGCATAAAAGTATTTATTTAATAATAGGAGTGCAGTCTAACCGAAAAAACCATTGAATTATTGAACGTTAATTGTTTTAACAGTTTTCTGCATGAATGACTTAAATAGCATTATGTTTCATGTAATTTAAGGCACGCTTTTTTTAATACTAGGGCGGATCGAAAAGTAACGCACAATATCTGTTTTATTACAAAAAAGGTTTAATAATTAAAACAACAACAAAAATCACAAATGAACCTACACCTTTTACCTACTTTTCGACATAGTCACCAAGTTTCTCAACACATTTCTCTCATCGTGATACCACTTTCAGTATGACCTTTTCGTAGAAGTCCGTTTCCTTACAGTATAGCCATCTGCGGGCTGCTGATTTCACTTCCGCAACTGTCGCAAAGCATTGGTCGGCCAGGAATTTCTACATAGGACCAAGCAAATGAAAGTCCGACGGTACAAGGTATGGACTGTATGGTGCATGCTGGAGCACCTTCCAACCAAATTTGGTGATTTTCTGACGAACAGCAGCAGCAACATGGGGGCGAAAATTGTCATGAAGAATTTTGACATCGTCAGCATTCATGTTGTGGCGTTTGTCACGAAAGGCACGACGCAACTTCACCAAAGTTTTCATGTAGACTGCAGCATTCACAGTGGTCCCGTGTTCAGCAAAGTCCACCAATACAACACCATGCATATCACAAAACACCGTCACAAGCACTTTCCTAGCATATTGAGTCACTTCGACTTTTTTCTTCACTGGAGAACCGCATGTTTCCACTGCATACTTACCTGCATGGTTTCGGGCGTGTAGTGTATGCCCACGACTCATCACCAGCGATGATTCCTTTCAGAAAGTCATGCCCTTCTGCGGTGTACCGCGTTAGGTGATCCAAGCTCGTCAACATTCGCTGGCCCTTGGGTTGTCTGTCAGGATCATAGGCACCCAGCGAGCACTAACTTTACGAAATTTCAACGTGTCATGAACAATATCGTACACTGCACCATATGAATTGTTGAACTGTTGCGATAAGTTTCGCAGTTGCACATGCCGGTCGTTCAAAATTTCCGTCTCAGTGCCTCTGACATTCTGCGGGGGTTGCAGCTGTTACCGGCCTCCCGGAGCGTGGTGAATCGCTAAGGTTCACACGGCCCTCTAGGAATAATGCACACCACCTGGAGACATTGCTATGGTCCATACAATCATCCCCATACACGCCACGCATGTCCCTGTGAATATTACTCGGTTTATGCCTTTTGGCCCACACATATCAAACCACACCTCTGCTCTTCACACGTGGACGACAGTAACATGCGCGCCATCTTTGTTGCGTAGTTCACGCTTCTCTCGCTAGAGCTGCACATGAAACAAAAATATCCCCTGTAGTGAAAACTTCAAACTATATCTGTGTGAAATTGCAACATTCAGCTGCAATACCAAGGTAGAAAAAAATTATTATCGTTAATTTTTGATCCGCCCTCTTACATGATTCAATTTTGTGTCACCGTTTGTCATGCAACTAGCTTTGGTACTTTTAGTAATGAATATTTACATTTTATATTTGCACCTTTTTCAAATAAATTAAGCACATTTTATGCATCTTTATGATCAATATTTTGCACTTAAAATTCCCAGCTATATTAATCAGTTATATATTTTCCCTGTAAATCTTAGATAATATTACAGGCTATATGAATTAATAGTTTATTATACATTTCATAATTACATCATCATCAAGTATGCACGGTTTGGACCTTTAGGCCTGTTCTGACTTCACAACGTTTTAAAATTGGTCCTCCGAACGTTTTCTCGGTCTTCTGACTTCTGTGCTTGTATATATGCTGACTGGAATACGGGAAGTATCCATCCTACATAGATAGGCATACCATTGTTTTCCAGCCAGAGGTCGTAGTAATTTCATTTCTGCTATTTCAATATACTTTTTCCCCCTGATTCTAAGTCTAAGCTCCATCAAGTATGATTGGTGGGGTGATCATCTTAGAAAACTTTAAAATCGTATCGTTTTATTTATTAATGCGTATTTAATATTCCCATTTATCTTTATAAAATTATTTAATTTATTTCCCAAATCATTATTTCATTATTTACATCACAGGTAACCGTGCGGGATGGCTCAGGTGGTTGCGTCTGTGTCTGCATTCGGGAGGTCGTGGGTTCGATTCCCGCGGCCAACCTTCCTGACCCATGAGTTTTTTCGGGGGTTTCCCCGGATTACTAGGCGAATGCTGGGAGGGCTCATTGACTCCCCCGAATTTCTCTTCCCTCACTCCCTATCATATCATCTTCCTTTTTCACGTTACAGTTTGGCTCCGGGGCTGTGTGTCGAGCGACTGCGGAAAGATGGCGCAGATGGCTTGTGTGTTGGATCCTCTTCTAGGCCCCGATAGTCTCCGCTGCTGGTTCGAGCTTTCCCCGATCTCCTCTGGAGGGGAGCCTGTGAGCCACCCTCTGCTAGCTTGGGAGGACTGCATTTAGCGCTCTCCGGCTGAATGGTCCAGCTTGGAACTGTTAGGGACATCTGCGCGTCGGCCGGTCCTGCTGCGGTGCCTTCATCTCATCCGTCCTCCCGGAGGTGTATGCCCAAAAGTTCCCTGTCTGGGTCGAGGTGCTAGATGTCCCCTGTGTAACGTACTCCTAGTCATAATCCTACATCCCAAGTACAGGGTTATTCAAAAAGAAGGAACAAACTTTAAATATTTTGTTCTAATGAACGACAATATATGGCGACACCTACGATACATCACTGAATAGAGAAAAGTTCAAAATTTTATTTTAGGTGTTCAAAATGAGCATCATTTGTTATGCGAGGACGGCCAATGCTTTTCGGTTTGCATACGAACCGTCTTCTACGAATTTATTGTATCAATTGTAAATGTTTATACTAGGCGGCTCGTTATTGAACTTACAATGAAATGCACGCTGCAATAAAACAATGGATTCACTCTTTGTATCATGCAGTACACAAAACGACTTTCCCTGTGTCGTCGCCATTTTCTCGTAAACAAACACAGCGCCGCTGTAAGCACTGAATGGAACTAATAGGAGGAGCTTAAAACTTTGAACTTTCCTCTATTCAATGAAGTGTCGTGTGTGTCGCTATCTATTGTCGTTCATTAAAAATGAATATTTAAAATCTGTTCCTTCTTTTTGAATAACCTGTATTTGAAACTAAGACCTACTCAAGGATTTTATTGTCTGCTACTATCTTTATTCTTTATAGTATTTTTCCTTGAAATCTATAATTTTAGTTTTTCCTGTGGTTATTTTTAAATTATACTGTTTTGTATTTACACTCAGCGTAAAGCTTGCTTTTTGTAAATTGCATTAAGAGCTTGCAAATATTATTTGGTCATCTGCAAACAATAGTGTATTTAAATTACATTTATTTGGAATATAATTTTCTTATGAGGTCATCAATGTATAAATTAAATAGGGCAGTCCAGTGGACATGTCTGTCTTACACCCTAATTAATTTCTTTACTTAATATGCTATCTACTTTTATTTTAAAATCTGTGTGTATATGGTCTCAATTGCTCTTTCTAAATGTTTGGGGATTCCTCTGTGTAAGAATATCTCTTCTATTCTAATTGTTAAATGCTTTAGTGTAGTCTAAGAAAGCCATAAATGCAGGTCAATTATATTCTGTATCTTTCTCTATTAACTGACACAATTGCATAAAAATGACATTATAATGGAACTTCTCTACCTGGGGTAGCTTGATTTCAAGGATCCTTTATTTGTGTATGGAGCTTATCTTTGTTCTTCTATATCTATAGTGTTTTTAGGTAATTCTAACCATCTCCCTCCTTTTCTCCCGTTTTCGTATATTTGTACTTTTAGTCTTCAATTGTATCGCTTAAGTCAAGTGACAATGAATATTAAATTTACCATAAATCACAAAGTTTTTAGCTACAATTTTCAAAATTTTAGGATGGTTTAGAATAATTGCCCTAAAGTTCCAGAATTTTTGCCTTGTGTGGTACCGAATTATAAATTGTTATAACCTGGCCTGACATTGGTGAAGATAAGGAATATTTCCACAAAAATTGCAGTGCCTTTATTTCACACTGTGGCCACCGAACAACGGATCGCGCGCCGAATGCCAACTCGAACCCCCGTCGTATATCCCCGCAACCACCTCACTCCCCATAGTTACAATTACAATGATAATAAGCACATACCTTATCATAAGATATGTTAGAAATATTTCTCTTCTGTATCTACACATTTCAGCATCTTAAATTTTCACTCACGCTTGAAAATTCATCTAAATCGAGTGAATTTCTCGCCTGTTTTGTTTTAGTTCTTCCATTGTATAGGGGTTTGTTGATCATAGGAAGAAACTACAAATATGATAGATAAACGTGCCAAATTAGTTTATTTATTTATTTTTTGCATATGAGTTATGCTGTTCCCACACACAGGTCGGGCCTTTAAATAAGAATGTCTTATCCAAGAGACCTCGAAGCGTATATTTCCGGTGAAATCTCCAAATCATATTTTTGGGTGTAATGAAATGAAAAGTAAAAAATCTGATGTGTTACATGACTTCCTCTACTCTTGTACAAACTATTTTCACAAACGTTTATTCTCCACCTACTTCATGTTAATCGAGATAAACATTTGCCGAAACTTTAAGCAATAGTCAAATCTTTTAAGAGCCGGTTGCTATGAGGAGCATTTCATTCTCTTTGTTTGTCCAGGTCATAAAAAACGAATTCCCACTTGAGAAAAAGTAAGCAATTTTGAAAGTAAAGTAACATTTTTGCCAATCTCTTACGGTTTACCAGTTATGAAAAAGTCATTCAGAAAGAAGAGGACTTTAGAAGACATTCCCAGATAATTCAAGATATACGTTTTATTTGCCATGAAAATATCTTAAATATATGATGCTTTAATCAAAATCGTTAGAGCCATTTTGGAGAAAATCAAAGTTTTCGAAAAATGTTCCAAGTAAAGTGTAGTCTGGGGTGGGGGAATTTTCTTTAAAATCTTCATGTCGCATCTTTGAAAGATACTGAATCTAAATACCAAATTTGGTATTTATCCGACTTTTCGTTTACAAATACACACACGAACCTTGTTTTAGATTCAGGAGGCCTCAAAACATATATTTCCGGTGAAATCTCGGTATTTAATTTTTGGGTGGAATGCAATACTTCCCCTACTTACTACTATACGTAGTAGAGAAAGTAAATACGCTTGTAGCAGTAAGGTATGTTATTTCGAGGCATTTAAGAATTCCTTGTAGGTTTATCCGAATACATGGATCACATCAGACTAATATTTAGTTCGAGTCCCGGCAGCGTTATTGAATTGTTCTAGTCTAATTCAACTCGCCAAGTTTAGCCTACACATAGACATTGCGAAACAGTAATTATGATAAAGAAATTGTTTATGAAGCTTTTTACTTTCTCTACTACATACCGAGATTTTATAGGAAATACACGTTTTGAGACCCCCTGAATTTAAAAAAGGTACTTCTAGAAAATATCCGTCTGTGTATGTGTGTCTGAACAGCATAACTCAAAAACGAAAAGTCGAATAAATACCAAACTTGGTATTTAGGCTCAGTATCTTTCAAAGACACAACGAGAATATTTTCAAGAAAATCCCCACATCCCAGACTACCCTTTACATGGAACATTTTTCGAAAATTTTTATTTTCTCAAAAATAGCTCTATCAATTTTGATTAAAGTATCGTATGCTTAAGATATTTCATGTCAAATAAAATGTATATCTTAAATTTTCTCTTCTTTCTGAATGACTTTTACATAACTGGTAAACCGTAAGAGATAACAAAATTGTTCTATACAGAAAATGTAGTGCTCGTAAAAACACACAATTTATGTCGCATATATATAGGAACCATTTCCGAGATATTCCTTGTTATTTGTTTGAATTTTCCAATATTTATACTTTTTATCAACTGAAATTCGCTATTATTTTTTTTGTATGTCTTGGACATGCAAAGAGAATGGAATGCTCCACACAGCAACCAGCTCTTAAAAGATTTGACTATCCCTTAAAGCCTGCCATAAAATTAGGAATAATTTAATAATAGTTTCTGCGAATAATTGTTTGTATAGATTGTATAAGAGTAGAGAAAGTCATGTGAGTGGAACACGTCGTATTTTTATGTTTTAAAAGCTTATGAATGTTACTGCACATGTTAATAGAAAGGTAATTATTCTATCACTCAAACTGTATGTAGGACAAGGTTGGAAAGGCAGAATCAGATTGAAAGTTCAATGTCATATCCGGGATTTGAACCATGGATCTTCTGACTTCTGTCCTGTTGCTCTCAAATTCATTTTGACATGACACCCTAATGGTGGCATAATGCCGTAAGTTCCGGGCTAAATAGTTTAACCGACTATTAGGTCATGGATGGTAATTAATTGTTATTTCATACAAGCCGTGTACAGTTCCACGTGGTTTGAAATGTTCAGTCTAATTCTACCTTCCAAACTTGCTTTTGGAAGTAACAATATGTTCATCTCTGATTCTTGCCGAACAAATCAACACGACATTTATTCCATGAAGTGGTACAAGTCTTTGTAGCATAAAGTGCAGTTTGAATCGACATGTGACCTTAGGAATAAGACGTGGAATAAATTTCAATATCTAAGTGAAGGAGAAGAATTCAATTCTCAAGACCTTCGTCAAGTAAAAGGAGTGTATTGAGATTGGAAAGGGATTAAATTATTGGTAATAAGGGATGTATAAGTGGAAATCTTACATTGTCATTTTGATTCACCTGTACCCCTCCCCATGCTTAATCTTGCGGTTTATATGTGAGATAGCAGAAAATGACATAGTAAAATTTTAAGCACAGAATATGTAAAGTGTATATACATATATATTCAAATTTTTAAGATTAGGATACTAAGCAAATCTTTTGTGCGCATGCACCGCTAGGGAGCCACGGGAGGGAGGAACGGGTGAGAGGGGGTAGAGGGCAGTTTCCCTACCATTTACCGATTTGAACTCTCCGAATGGGCACTGTTGCAGCCGAGTCCCCCCCCCCCCATGGGACATAAACATCCCCTGGGGGGCCGGGACCTAGAGACCGTCGCCATTCCAGGACAGGACGCGCAGAGGGCTACTTCCCTACCATTTACAGATTTGAACCCTCCGGATGGACACAGGAGCAGCCGAGTCCTCCCCCCCGTGGGACATAAATATCCCCTGGGGGGCCGGGACCTGGAGACCGACCCCATTCCAGGACATGATACGCAGAGGGCAGCTTCCCTACCATTTACAGATTTGAACTCTCCGGATGGGCACTGTTGCAGCCGACTGCTCCCCCCCCTGTGGGACATAAACATCCCCTGGGGGCCCGGGACCCAGAGACCGCCCCCATTCCGAGGGACGAAGTTTTCCACAGAGCATTCTTTTTCCCTACCATGCACGCGCCTAGACCCCCGCCGACATGCATAATCCTGAAAGAGATCAAGCGGATGAAACAAGAAGTGAAATGACAATGGAGGTGAAATGGAGGGACAGGAAATTGGGGGAAATAATGATCCTTCCCAGCATTCCCTAGCGACCCGGGAAAATCCGAAAAAGCCCATGAGCCAGGAAGGTCGGCCGCGGAGATCGAACCCACGACCTCCCAATGTCAAGATGTCACTCTGGAAAATATCTTTAGAGGCCGACTGAACCCAAAAAACGGATTTTTAGAAAAAGGTAGTGTGTGTGTGTGTGTGTGTGTGTGTGTGTGTCTATGGTGTGAACAGCATTACTTAAAAAACTGATGTGTTACATTCACATGACTTTCTCTACCCTCTAGCGCTTATTAGTGGGTATACAAATTATTCCTCGACATAAAAGTTTCCGGAAATAGTTACATTGTACATTTCGTTACACATACAAAGAGAACAGCGATAGTCGAATAATTAAGAACTGGACGCTATACGCTGTCCTTAAAATTCCGTACTGTTTCTTGAAAAGAATGACTAAATATTGAACAATTCGAACTATCAATAACAGACATCTCGGAAATGGAACGCAAGTTTGGTATTTATCGCACTTTCCGTTTTTGAGCTATGCTGTTTATAGACACACACACGCTTTTTTGGGTTCAGGGAACCTCAAAATATACATTTTCTATAAAATCTTGACATAGAATTTTTTTAGTAGAATATAGTACTACCCCTACTTACTATACGAAGTTTGCCTTTTTTTGTTTTGTTTTTTTTTTGGATTTGTGGGGTTTCAAAATATATTGTATTTTTGGTGATATCTGGGTATCGAATTTTTGGGTGGGAGGCAATGTTTTTAATACCTACTGTTACGTGGTAGAGAAAGTAAAATGTGTAATATTTAAAAATTTCGCCATGGATGCCCTTAACAAGAAGTGGACAGAAAAATAAACTGTTGTGAGAATATTTTGTAGAAGAGCGAGTAGAGAAGTTCATGTGAATGTAAAACTTTTTTGTGTTTGAGCGTTAACACAATTATTGCGTTCTTATGGTATTGCTAAAGCATAAGTATTCGAGACCGTGTCTGTAACAAAATAGTTTTTTTGAAAGCTTATAAATGCTTCCTCTTAAACATAGGGAGACCGCATACCAACAGGTCTTCAAACTTTTATTCTCACATTAATCACTTTGTGCACTTAACTACAGGTTTCCTCTCCTTTAATCAACATCGTGTTTTATCCATCATTTTAAAACACTTAAGCGACTATTTAGAGTCAAGGTTGCAGATCCAGCTCGTTCGCTCTCTTCCTTCCTCTTCCTCTCTCTCTCACTCTCACTCTATCTCGGGAAAAGCCACACTCCCCAGTTTGGAAGTAAATAACCACCAGTCAATTCCTCTTTGACACTGACAAGCCAGCTCCCAGCTACATACTTAATACGCATTTCATCAAACAATTCAATACCGAAATTTCATCCGCAACACCTGGTTTTGAGGCTCCCTGAATAAAAATTCTGATGTGATACATTCACATTACTTTCTCTACCCTCTATATTTATTAGTGGGTATACAAACTATGCTTACATAATCTTATTTTTTCTATCTACTACATTTTAATCCAAATAAACCGTTGAGGAAATAGCTACATTACACATTTCGTTATAGATACAAAGGGAACAGCGATAATCAAATGTTTAAGAACTGGACGCTATATGCTGGCCTTAAAATTCCAGACTGTTTGCACGCAATTGTGAGAAACAACTGTATGTTGAAAGGACTTAAGCGAATGGCCAAGAAATGAGCAATTCGAGTCTTTAATAACGAATATCTCAGAAACGGCTTATACCACAAAAAGAGACTTATCTTAAATAAATTGTGTGTTTTAAAAGAGATCTACATTTTGTGTGTAGTACGTTTTCATCTATCGCTTAACGTTTACCAGTTATACAAGATTGTACAGTTTTTTTTCCAAATTAAAGAGGTTACCCCCAGAAAATTCAAGATATACGTTTTATCTGTCATGTAAATATCTTTAATATATGGTATTTTAATCAAAATCGTTAGTGCCATTTTTTAGAAAATCCAAATTTTCGTAAAATGTTCCATGAAAGGGTAGTCTGGGTTGAGCGATTTTCTTGAAATTCTTTGATTCGCATCTTAGAAATGTACTGAGCTTAAATACCAAGTTTGGTGTTGATCCAAATATTCATTTTTGAGTTATGCTGTTCACTGATATACACGGACCTTTTTCTAAAAATCTAATGTGCTTCATCCAGATGACCTTCTCTACTCTTGTACAAAATACTTTTACAAATGCTTATTCTCCATCTACTTCCTGTTAGTCGAGATAAACATTTGCAGAAATATCTTATTGCTAATTTTTTTGTAGAGGGGAATATGGTAGACTTTAAGCGACAGACAAATGTTTTAAGTGCTGGTTGCTATGTGGAGCATTCCATTCTCTTTGTATGTCCAGGATATGAAAAAACGAATAAGAAATTTCCATTTGAGAAAAAGTATAAGTATTCGAAAATTCAAAGGAAATAAAGGAATATCTCGGAATGACTCACTTGACAAAAAAAAATGTATATGACATAAACTGTGTGTTTTAACGAGATCTAATTTTTCGCGTAGTAAAGTTTTGTCTATCCTTACGGTTTACCAGTTATGCAAATGTCATTCAGAATGAAGAGGACGTTTGGAGACAACCCCAGAAAATTCAGGCTACACATTTCATTTGCCATGAAAATATCTTAAACATATGATATTTTAATCAAAATCTTTAGGACAATTATTGAGAAAATTAAAATTTTAGAAAGATGTTCCATATAAAGGATAGTCTGGTGTGGGGGATTTTCTTGAAAATCTTTGTGGCGTATACTTGGAAGATGCCTATCTCAAATACCAAGTTTAGTATTCATCCCACTTTTCGTTTTTGAGTTATGTTGTTCATAGATAGACACATACAGACATGTTTCCAAAAATGCTTTATTTGGATTCAGGGTACCTCAAAACATTATAAATAGGGAAAGTATTTCATTCCGCCCAAAAATTCGATACCGAGATTTCACAGGAAATACATGTTTTGAGATACCCTGAATGCAATTAAGCATTTTTGGGAACATGCCATTGGTGTGTGTGTGTGTGTGTGTGTGTGTGTGTGTGTGTGTGTGTGTGTGTGTGTGTGTGTGTGAATCTGTGAGCAGCATAACTCCAAAACGAAAAGTCGGATGATGAAACTTCGTATTTCAGTGTAGTATCTTCCAAGGATGCGAACGAAGGTTTTCAAGAAAATCCCCCCACCCCAGACTACCCTTTACATGGAACATTTTTCGAAATTTTTGACTTTCTCAAAAATGGCTCTAACGATTTAGATTAAAATATCTTATGTTAAGATATTTTCATAGAAAATGAAATGTATATCTTGAATTTTCTGGGAATGTCCCCAAAAGTCCTCTTCTGAATGACTTTCGCATACCTGTAAACCGTAAGAGATGGACAAAATTTTACTACACAAAAATGTATATCTCGTTAAAACACACAATTTATGTCATGTACATTCATTTTTCTTTTTTCTTTTTTTTTTTTTTTGTCCCGTGAACCATTTCCGAGACATTCCTTGTTATAGGAATTTTTCAGTACTTTTTCTCACATGGGAATTGCTTTTCCTTTTTCTTTTTTTTTATGTCCTGGACTTGCAAAGAGAATGGAATGCTCCACATAGCAACCAGCTCTTAAAAGATTTGTCTATCGCTTAAAGCCTGCCATATTCCCCTGGCACATACAAGAAAATTGGGAAAATTAGCAATAAGATAATTTCTGCAAATGTGTATCTGGGTTAATATGAAGTAGATGGAGAATAAGAGTTTGTAAAAATATTGTGTACAAGAGTAGAAAATGTCATGTGAGTGCAACACAGCAGATATTTTTATTTATGGACGCAAAGAAAGAAATGATAGCGAGCTAGAGAAATAATTTCAATAAATAATTGTTGTACATTAAATCACTGTATAATGTAATAGCTCTTGAGTTGAAAGATTTCTGCGAGGAAAACGCCATTAGCAAGCCATGTTAAGCAAAGTGATTAGTAAGAGCTGAAATAGCGGACGCGTTAGTATAAAAGTTAAGCGATGAATTCAGTAGTTTGGACAGTCGCGTAGATAGAAATTCTGTAGAAGAGAAAGAGAACGTAATTCTGAGATTTGGAGAGGTACCCCATAGTAAGTACGTAAGATGTTTAAGATTGGCCCCGTGCGAGAAGTAACCTTTGTGGGATAGTTTCAATTTAGGTGGAGCTTAAGTAATAAAAGAGCGTGTATTGCTAAAATTGGCGTCTTATCTTTCTTTTCTTTCGTGTACAGCCTAAGGGGCTTACTGTCTTTTACGGTGATCGGCAGTTCGCAACACCTAAGTTATTGGTTACTTTGTGCTGTGAGGGGTTTTGCCCATAAGCATTTTAGCGACTCACGGCATGTTACGCTTCTAGTTTCTTTTATTGCGGAAATAGCTATTTCAAACCGTAAAATTGATACTGCAGAAATTAGCAGGTGAAATAATTCAATTGTTATAGTTTCGAGTGCTACCGCTTCATAATCAATTTCATTCTTTATCTTCCAACGGTCAGTAACCTGCTTCAAAAGCTCAAGTATTAAATCACATTAAATTGTTCAGTCAATTTAAACTGGTGTTGTCGTTTCATACCCGCCCACGCATGCCCTGAGAGAAAGATCTAATAGCAAACCACTGTAGCAGCCGGCAGCAGAATCAACAGCGGATACTGATGCAAAGGGTATGGCTTCAAAAAGTGACGACCAACTTTCTTCAAAATTGGCGAATTTTCAAAGACGACGCCTTCAAAATTGAGGCCTCATCGTGGTGTAACTCGGCATCATCTTTAATTACTGTGGTTTTAGAGTCCCATTCTATATTGGGCACGAAAGCCCGGAAAGTTTACTCAGAGGCTTCTTTATCAGGCTTGAGGTTCTATAGGAATAGTTTATTTATGAGTGCGCAGAGTAAGACAGTAAATGTAAGACATTAGATTCTTCATCATTTGCACTTCTACCAGTAACAAACACAGTTTAAATTTCATGCAGAAGTCCGTAAATATTAATTATTTCCATTATGCTAAATGTTCAAAGATGTATACGGTACAAAGTTGGTAATTTTGAAAAAAATAGAAGTGTTGGCACTAATGCTACTTAAATCATTGTCACTCTTCTGGAAGTTTTAAAAAAATTATAAACTTCGGAATACCTGTGTGTACATTGTAGATTAACCATAGTGGTTAAATTGATTATGTCATATACTGAGTCATTTAAAAGCGGTACAAAATATATTGAAAGATTTTATTATTTCTATCTTTCATGGAGATTCGCCAAGTTAACGCGCGTAACTCGTATTCGGGAGTTTCCTTCCAAACTGACTCATAGGCTGTTCGTGGTTTCCACGAGTCGGCAGGCGAATACTGGGGTGGTTCATTTTCTATCACGATTCTCTTACCCTCATTTCCTGTACCCATTTTCCTTGTCATCTGTTTCAGGGTTGTAGGAACAGACAACTGTGTTCGGCGGTTGCGACTGGGCGGCGGCTGTGCGGTTATTAGAGATTTCTACCCTAGCGTCGTTGCGAAACTGCTAGGATAGGTCTCGCCTCCGAGTGGCCCCCACGCCGGGGAGACCACCAGGGACTCGATAGCTTGTGGGTGGTCACGGGCGGCTTCGGATGCTTTCGATCTGGAAACTTGGGGATCCCGTCCATGTTTGCGCTAGTCGTCATCCCGATCTGGTCGCCCTTCCGCTCATTCCTTCCTCCCAGGGGTCACTGTAGAAGCTAAAAGGGCCGTTGCGGCCTACTTGAGATACTCTGCCCAATTTGCGAGGGCCCCTCCGTTCGTCCGTGCCTTTACCTTTACAAATGGAGATTTAACGGAAGATAGCTTAAATGGCAATTGAAGCTAAACACTGAATGAGCGGGTGTGTGTCGACGAGTGTGTGAGGGTGGGTGTATGAATGGCCGGATGGTTGGATAGTTGAAAAGGTGGGTGACTGGATGAGTGGTTCAATGGATGGATGAGCAGTCTGGTGGGTGGGTAGGTGGTGGGTGACTGAGTGGGTGGGTGGGTGGGTGGGTGTTTGAATGTGTGGATGGGTGGGGTGTATGAATGGGTGGCTGTTTGAATGTGTGTATGGGTGGGTGTATGAATGGCCGGATGGTTGGATAGTTGAAAAGGTGGGTGGCTGAATGAGTGGTTTAATGGATGGATGAGTAGTCTGGTGAGTGGATAGGTGGTGGGTGACTGAGTGGGTGGGTGGGTGGGTGAATGGGTGGGTGTTTGAATGTGTGGATGGGTGGGGTGTATGAATGGGTGGCTGTTTGAATGTGTGTATGGGTGGGTGTATGAATGGCCGGATGGTTGGATAGTTGAAAAGGTGGGTGGCTGAATGAGTGGTTGAATGGATGGATGAGTAGTCTGGTGAGTGGATAGGTGGTGGGTGACTGAGTGGGTGGGTGGGTGGGTGGGTGAATGGGTGGGTGTTTGAATGTGTGGATGGGTGGGGTGTATGAATGGGTGGCTGTTTAATTGTGTGTATGGGTGGGTGTATGAATGGCCGGATGGTTGGATAGTTGAAAAGGTGGGTGGCTGAATGAGTGGTTGAATGGATGGATGAGTAGTCTGGTAGGTGGATAGGTGGTGGGTGACTGAGTGAGTGGGTGGGTGGGTGAATGGGTGGATGTTTGAATGTGTGGATGGGTCGGTGTATGAATGGCCGGATTTTTGGATGGTTGAAAAAGTGGGTGGCTGGATGAGTGGATGAGTGGTTGAATGGATTGATGAGTAGTCTGGTGGGTGGGTGGGTGGGTGGGTGGGTGGGTGGGAAGGTGTTGGGTGACTGAGTGGGTCAGCGGGTGGGATTATTAAAGAGTGGGTGGGTGGATGGGTGAATGATTAGGTGGGTGGGAGAATGGATGAGTGTGGGTGAATGGATGTGTGGATGGGTGTGTGGTTGGATGGATAAGCGGGTGGATGAATGGGTAGAAGGGTGTTTGAGTGGTTGGGAAAATGGATGAGTGGGTGGATTCATGTGGGGGTGAATGTGTGGTTGGTTGGATGGATGGATGAATAGTGGGTGGTAGGTGGTGGAATGGGTGGATGGGTGTTTGAGTGGTTGGGTCGCTGCGTGAATGCGTGGATGGATGGATGAGTGGGTGGGTGAGTAGGTGGGTGGGTATGTGGGTGGGTGAGTAGGTGGGTGGGTAGATGCACGGACGGACGGACGGGCGGGCGGATGATTTTCTGAAACACGTATGACACGTCGAGCACAAGAAATTTCAAAGAACATGGCGTAGTATAAAATTGACTGATACACTAAGGATATGTCAGCATGCGCTTCGATGACCTCTTAAAAGATTCAAGTTAAGAGCTTTAGTAATATTGTAGGGTATAGGTTATACAACGGAGAAGGACACCTCGCGCACTGCGACCTACATAGATCTACTGTGGCTACCATCCACCTCCCACCAGGAGGAAGGGATAAAGTGAAGGAACCACGGGAGGCCACAGGCTACAAGCAAAGCACAGAGATGCGTCAAAGAACTTTTAACAGTTCCTCAAGCTCGAATACCCATTCCACTGCTGAAGTTACTCAAATAGGACAATAACGACCCGTCCAACCAAGCAGCTCTCTAGTGTCCAAGAGGAATACTCTTTCCTTGGAGCAAGCATCCCCGCCATCTGTCCGCCACCGCCACACACCACTTACCTAGAACACACCTGAAAGATGAGAGGGAAACGGAATGAAAGCGAAGTGAGAGAAAGAAAATCGTGGTGGATGAGAAGCCACCCCGGTATTTGCCTCGACCAGGGAAAACCACGAAAAACCCAAAGTCACAGTGGGCGGTCGACGGCATCAAACCTGAGACGTCTGGAATTTGAGCCTCACGCGTCACCATGGAGTCAACTCGCTCGGCTTTAGTATTATTGGAAAGTTTATTAAATAAATTAAGTAAAGTTATCTCAAAAGTATTTTGAATTTTACTATATTTGCATATATGTATAAGGCATATTTAGTATGCAAACTTTATAATCATTTTTCGTTGATGGTCAAGAACCTTAAAACATAATGCATATTTATGAAAAATTGACTTGGCAAATAAGAGGCAGTCAAACACAAACAATGAAGTCAAGGTAAAGAATATTCAACGTTATAAATAATAGTTTACAATGAGTTCTGTGGGGGGTACATCACACTGTCACATTCATTACAGTTTATCTCACTCTAAACTCTCTTCGCTTTGTAAGCTGACCAGAGGGTCGAAGGTTTTTATAGCTCTATTTTTTCATGTACCTTTTTCTTCCCCGTTGTCTACTCATTTTCTTTCATTTTGTAAACCGACACACTCACACACACACACACACACACACACACACACACACTCACACACACACAAACAAACACATATTTACGTAAGTACACGTGCCCGAAGCAAAATTCAAAACCCAATCACCGGAACAGCAAAGCCAAACCACTTTAGCGATTACGGTACCAGCTGATTACCATTATTAATCTGTGGTTATTAGGGAAGCTATATCTCTCAGAGCGTAATTACTCTCTTAAGCTTCTTTAGTGACAGTTTAGGGCATCTCTAGCTGTAAACTGCCGCAATGTAAGCAGCAATGCCGTAACTCAAAAATCTTATATGTTGCACCCACATGACTTTCTCTACTCTTGTACAAACTATTTTTACAAACGCTTATTCTCCATCTACTTCGTGTTAATCGAGATAAACATTTGCAGAAACTATGTTATTGCTAATTTTCTTGTAGGTGCAAGGAGAATATGGTAGGCTTTAAGCGATAGTCAAATCTTTTTAAGAGTTGTGCTATGTGGAGCATTCCATTCTCTTTGGTGTCCAGGACATAAAAAAACGAATAACGAATTCCCATTTGGGAAAAGTATTGGAAAAAGAATACCTCGGACATGGTTCACTCGACAAAAAAAGTATATGACATAAATTGAGTGTTTTAACGAACTCCACACTTTTGTTTGTAGCAAAATTTTGTCTCTTGCGGTATATCAGTTAAACAAAAGTCATTCAGAAAGAAGAGGACTTTTGGGGTCATTCTCGGAAAATTCAAGATATACGTTTAATTTGTCATGAAAATATCTTAAATATATATTTTAATCAAAATCATTAGAACTATTTTTGATAAAAATCAAAATTTTCGAAAAATGTTCCATGTAAAGAGTAGTATGGGGTATGGGGATTTTCTTGAAAATATTCGTGTCACATTCTTGGAAGATACTGAATCTAAATAACAAGTTTGGTACTTATCTGACTTTTCGTTTTTGATTTATGCTGTTCATAGACACACAGACACACACGTACCTTTTTCTAAAAGTGCTTCTTTTGGGATTCAGGGGGCCTTAAAACATATATTTACGATGAAATCCCGGTATCGAATTTTTGGGTGATACGCAATACTTCCCCTACTTAGTACTAAGAAAGTAAAAAATGAAAAGTCGGATAAATACCAAACTTGGCATTTATGTTCAGTAGGTACCTTACAAAAATCGACATGAAAGTTTTTAAAAATAATCTCCCACTCCAAACTACCCTTTATATGGAACGTTTTTCGATATCTTTTGATCTTCTGAAAAATGTCTTTATCAATTTTGATTAAAATGCCGCATACCTATATTACTGAAGATATTTACATGACAAATAAAATGTATATCTTCAATTTTCTGAAAATAGCATAAGAAGTCCTCTTCATTCGAAAGGAATTTTATATAATCTTGTATAACTGTTAAACGTTAAGCGATTCATGAAAACGTAAAAAGTAGATATCTTTAAAACAAAATTTATTTCAAATACATTTTTGTGGCATCAGCTAAAAGCTTTCAAAATATCCGTTATTAATGTTTTGAATTGTTGAATACTTTGTAATTCCTTTCAAGTCCTGTCGAGATTGAGTTGTTTCTCAGGTTGTCATGGAAAAAGTATTGCTGTTCCCTTTGTATCTATGACGAAATGTGTAATGTAGGTATTTCTACAAAGGTTTATCACAACTAAAATGAAGTAGATAGGAAAATAAGTTTTTGTAGGAAAATACTTTTTATACTCATTAGTAAATGGTAGAGGATAGAAAAAGTCATGTGAATGTAAGATATAAGCGTTTTACAGATACGTATGCTAGCTCGAACAAAGTTATTTCATCCGAGTTATATGAATAATTTCTGGCATAAATCTGTATTCTATGGTAAGACTAACTTAACTCTCCTTTCTCTCATTTTCCGTACCCATCATCTTCCTTATTTGTTTCAGGTTTGTAGCACCAGGCGACGGTGTTGGGCGGGTTGCGGCTGGGCGGTGGCTTGTGCTCTGTAAAGGTTTCTTCCTTGACGTCGATGCGGTACCGCTCAGTTAGGTCTCTCCTCAGAGTGGAGATCCGCTCCGGGGGACCCTGAAGGTTGGCTTGTGAGCGGCGTCAGATGCATTCTATCTGAAAGCGTTAGGGACCCCGGCCATCCTTGCGCCCGTCAGTATCCGGATCTGATCGCCTTTCGGGTCTCTCCCCTCACCCTTCCCTCCCAGTGGTCAGTTGGAAGTCCAAGGAGCCTACTGGCCTGCATGCAGTGCTCCGCTCGGTTCCTGCCCCCCTTGATACCTTTACCTTTAAGACTAACTCAACCAAGCGTATCTGATTAAGAACATGACCGGATCCATGAATGGCTAAGCTATTCTAACATTATAAAGACAAAATTTTGATCTGTGGTATTTATATAGGGTAATCTTAAAAAAGATCTCAATCGATTTTAATATTACTTTTACACTGAAAAGCCTTATTGTTTCTGATAGACGTGCTCCATTAAACACCTCGAATTCCCATTGATAAGTTACTGATACACTAAAAACGATTTACAAAGCCTATGTACTAGAATACGGACACACTGAAGTTATAAACGAACTTAGAAAAAGGCTTTGAGTTTTCATTGAGAATGCCATGGTGTAGAAAAAGCATGTTGCTACTCCACAGAAACCGCATGTAAAATAAGACAAATGCCGCCAACGTTTCATTCTAATATAGATATATACAGGCTGGAGCATTTAAGTTGAAACTGTACAATACCTCCAAAATTAAGCGTTGCAGAAAGAAATGTCTTTAATAAGGGTTGCTTGATATTATGGGGGAAAGTAAATGTCATTAGTCGTATTTTTTGGAGGATGTTGTGATGGTCATTTTAGCGTTTGAGCCAATTGTGGTTCTTCTTTCACCGAGTGACTGTTTTGCAGAGATGGCTGTAGTTCTTTTATATACCTGTAATCATGAACTACAATTTTCGGCCCCTGCTTATTATTACGCGGCAGCCTGCCTTACACTAGAAGTCGGCTGCACCAAGTTTCTACAGCGCTCGCCAGGTTGTATCCTCTCCGCCAGTATAGGTAGCGCTTATGTTGGTTCCACGTCATCATCACCTGACCTTCCCAGTGCGTATTCCGAGCGGTGCATCAAGATAAAAAAGAGCGTGACAGTTCTCGACGACCAGCGAAGAAGGACTTTTATTGAGCTTCATGTCTGGGAGCGGCCGTCTCCGCACTTTTCAGCCTTGTCTAAATTATCTATATCATATACTTTTGGCGTAAGTAAAATTCTAAATTCTTGTAATGTGTGGAGCGGCATTTAATATTTCATGGAAGCGAGTTTATATCCTATTATCGCGTGTTAAATTTCATTTCAAAATGGCAAATTTTGTGTAAGAAGGGCAAATTCAAATGCAATCTGCTTCAATTATAACATATCTGTGTTTCTACATTTGAGTGTAAATATATTTAGTACCTTTGGGGCTGTTGGATTGTTACTATTATATAAAGCTGCTTTAAATCCTTGTTCATTTCCTTTAAGCTTTGGTAGTACAAAACAATTGTTACTCTGGGGGAATGCTTTATTTCCAATGCATCCTATAATGGGCACGGCATTTTACTTTTCTATTTTTTTTATTTAATTTTTTTTAAGCAATTTCACTTCTATGCATCGACTACTCCTAAATCGGTCTTGCAAGAACGTTACAGGTTAATTCAATTCTTTTTAATGTGAACCTACCTTTTTATGTTTTCTCACTCCTTTTAAAAACTAAACAACATTTGTATAAATCACTTTGCTATTGTTCTTACACCAACGTAAATAACAACGAAAATTCTGAATGGCGTGTACGAAGAGCGCAGTGAATGGTTGGACCATCCATGGATGGGTATTTGAGGGTTAAGTTACGTTTCGTAATTGCGAACAAACATTTCTTATTTTGTTTGATTATTCCTAATCACAAAATACAGTTTTTATAAACCATTTTAATGGGAAAACATCATAGAAAAATGTAGGTTTCCATTTGAAAAATTAAATAGACCTTAAAAGTACCATCATAACGTCCTCCAAAGAAAATACGACTAACGGCATTTACTTTCCCCCCATAATATCAAGCAACTTTTATTAAAGACATTTCTTTCTACAACACTGTACATCTCAACTTAGATGATCCACCCTGTGTATATGTATAATGGTCACGATTTAGCGACTGAGAAAACAGAAGACGTAGCAAAACAAGAGAGAATCTAAGCTACTATGATACACATATGATAGCAATGCAGCAATATTTTAATATCCCTCATGTAAGAAGTTTATTTCTTTATTTCCTTTGTGCTTATGTCATAATCCAGTTCGTTAGCAGGTCATGCTAAATTATTGTATAAAGAGAGAAAACTGCTGGCATTAGAAATCAATCAACCGAAATTTCATAATTTAACAACTGAGAAGGTTATTTTTCTCCATGGTCTCCATTTTTCTCCATACTGTGTCTTTTGAAAGGATTAACTTGGTGCTCTGGGAGTGCATAATCCTCATATTCACCAGCTTCACATCTATTTCGTTGTGTATATTAAGGTTGTCTGTATTATGTGAAAAATATGTAGCGTTTATATTATTAAATAACTACGGGACCCAAAAAGAGGGTACAAACATGTAACGTTTCACCTACTCCACCTAATTATCTAAAAAATTCGAGCATTCCGGTGGATGATTGTTTCACTGCCACAGGATACTTATATTCTATGCAGCACTTCCATAACTTGCAAGACTGTCGGGAAGAGGTTAAGGAAGTCAGAGTCCATCTATGTTTCGTTTTTACAAATAACCGAGGTTGTACGAACTTACAATTCTAAGGGGTGAAGGAGAGATTTAACCTTAAAAATTCACTAAATCATTATACAGTAATTGCATAATGAACGGGGGAAGGAACATTAAATTAATTCCACATTCGAGTTTTAAAAACTAACCGTGCAACGTCGGGTAAAAAATAACAATTCCTAATACAGGAATTAGGACAATATGAAACAAACGAAAACAAGCACAAACGACCGCTGTCACTATTTGACAGAACCTTCGGCCTGGGAGAACCGGAAATCAAGACACAGGAATACCTTGATGCCCTAGTAATATACCCATAAGCATTACCCATGACTAGACTTACACCACGTAACCATTGGAGCCCTCGAAGTCCTTGCTCTCTCAGCCAAGGCGGCCCTGCGGCATGGGGCCTCCTGCGAGTGGCACTGGCTGGTACCTACACCTTTAGGCAGGCAGCCCGCCAGTTGTGCACTCTACACGATAAATGTGGTACGACAATGCCAAAATGGCAGAAAATAACAAAAACCAAAAAATGATTTAATTATGTGACGACGCCATTCGGCAAACACTTAGAATACTAACGTTATATAACGACAAAGCCACATGGCATTAACTAAGTAATATAAATGAATGATATCATGAACTGCAAATAGAAAATCATAAATGTACTAAGAATTTATATACAGATCTAATTTATGTGTATGCATGCCTAAGTTAGTTATTTCAGGGACGCAACCACTGCTCACGAACCTGGCCTCGTGAACAAATGTGGACTTGGAACGCACAACGCATGGAATAGGAGAGGACGCAGCGCCTCGGCGCGGCTAGACTTTCAACAACACCCAAACTATCCTAACTCCTCTCCAGAATTCGCCAGGGAGTGAGTGTTCAGGGCCTCGGATATGAATACGTCCTGGGTTCTCACCTTCACCCGGCTCAGGCCCTAGCGGCCGACCAATACACCAGCTCCTTGATTCCGCAGGTGCTATAAGCGGTACTGCTACACTTCACCTGAATGCTCTTTGGTGGAGTTTTTTAGTGGGTAGGGCCACGGATAGCGCCGTGGTGAAGTCCCACACTCCCGCAATGGGGTTAGCATGTAAATTTATTTTTCTTCCATTCAAAAAAAAAGTCGTGTAAACTAACCGGTTTTATGTATGAAGTTAATTTACTGTTTAAAATATTTAAACATCACAAATAGAATATATTTGTAGTACTTTCCCTTAAGTAAATGCTCGTAATATAAGGTTGCATGGCTCCAAACGTCGATCTGCAGCATACAGCTCATAAATAGGAAACGAATACACCCTTTCTTGTAAGCATGTCAACTGGCTACTTCAATAAATAATTTTCACTTTCTCATAATTTTAGTTTTTTAGACTGCAAGCCTAAAAGTAGAACTTCCAACACAGACCACACGAGCTAAAAGTTTTAGATTATTGCACTAGTGCGCTATCCTCATTGTGACCAACTTTGGTTTCAAGTCCAATCGCATGATAGTTACCCTTTGAGAAGCCAATTTGAGAAAGGTTTGTTGCTGCTACTTATGGAAAGTCAGTTTGAAGAATGTGTATTATATTTCGACTGTTGTAGAGCCGAACTTGAAATAGTTGCAACCGCACGTATGGTAAAAAGTTTCCGATAGCCTTCGTCCCAAATATACTTTCCAGTGGTCTTTGCCCGAAGTTTAAAAAATATTGACTTTGTAATTTGACTGTGCGCCCGTATTTATTTTTGTAGAGACATGAATGTTTTAACAAGGCATGGTGCGGCTGAAGAATGTAGGCTTACATAGATTATAATTTGCACTTCACTCCATTTATTAATTCTTTAAACGATTAAAATAACACTTCACTGATATAGAGAGAGCTGTAAGATTCTTTTATTAAATACTTGCACTGTTTAAACACGTAAACTATTTTCTCACACAAAATACATATTAAATTTCTCGAGGACACATCTCGCGTCCGGTTAGGAACACTGTCTGCTAGCATCGCGTCCAGTTATGAGTGCTGTCTACAAGCAACTGACTTGATTTTTACCACCTAAAATTTGTAAATTTCTGCATTTCAAGTCTCTGATTGGCTATTCCTAATCCAATAGAATACCTTCATTTAACTAAAGCTTTTTCTGGTTGTTGATTGGCTATTTTATAAACTGTCACAAAATTTACATTATTGTTGCTTCAAGAATGACTAGTAGCATTGTTACACTTTCTTACTCATTATTGCCTCAAGGTTACCTCATTGTTACTTCATTGTTAGAAACTTTTAACCTATTATTCTCACAGCTCCTACATTATTAAATTACGTAATACATTCACATATTATTACACATGTATACAATAATATAAGCATATACAATGACTGTAATATACACATTTTTATATATTGTTACATATACATATTGCTTTAAGGCGGGCTGTTATTAAATTTATATATTATATAATTTGACTTAAATAATTGTTAAAAATACTGCCTCAAATTGCATGCTTTTAGAAATATTTAAAAAATTATGTTCTTTTTTTCTTTAAATATTTTCTGAAAGTCTTGAAAGAAACAACTTTTTTTTTACACTTCCTATTTTTCACTGTCACTTTTATTTAACACCCGCTGGTTTTTCACTACACTCGTGTATAGCAGAATACTTCCACTTCCACTTGTTCTACACTTTAAGGTCAACGAACTGGTGTAAGGTCAATGATTTGGTTTGCAATGGCCTGAGTGAAGCTTGTTTATTCACTAACACAGCCACAATTAAGCATTTTATTTGCTATACATTTAACATTTAATTAGGCATATTAACACTTGTTACCCTTTCTTTATAACTTATTTCTTAAGCATTTTTATTATTTTCTTACAATTTCTAACAATTTATACCTTATACAATATAAATGCAGTTGCTATTCAAATTTCTTATTACTAACAATGGATTCTCTTGTATTACATAATTTTATCTAAACTCTCTTTTGTTATTTTGACATTTTGTTACATGTAGTAAATATATTATTACACATTTTTACTTTCTCTATTACGTATAGTAAGTAGGGAAAGTATTGTATTCCACCCAAAAATTCGATACCGAGATTTCACCGGAAATAAATGTTTTGAGACCCCCTGAATCCAAAAAAAAAAGCATTTCTGGAAACATGTCTGTGTGTGTCTGTGTGTCTGTGAACAGCATAACTCAGAAACGAACAGTCGGATAAACACCAAACTTGGTATTTAGGTTCAGTATCTTCCAAAGATGCGACACAAAGGTTTTTAAGAAAATCCCCCTACCTCAGACTACCCCTTACATGGAAAAGTTTTCGAAAATTTTAATTTTCTCAAAAATGGCTCTAACGATTTTGATTAAAATATCATATGTTTAAGATATTTTCATGACAAATGAAATGTATATCTCGAATTTTCTGGGAATGTCTCCAAAAGTGTTCTCCATTGTGAACGACTTTTGCATAACTGGTAACCATAAGAGATAGACAAAATTTTACTACACAAAATATAGATCGCGTTAAAATACACAATTTATGTCATATACATTTTTTGTGGAGTGAACCGTTTTCGAGATATTGCTTGCTATTCCCTTAAACTTTTCAATACTTATTTTCTCAAATGGGAATTCGTTATTCATTTTTTTGTCTTGGATATGCAAAGAGCATTAATCTGTGACAAAGAGAATGGTGCTGCACATAGCAACCAGCTATTAAGAGATATGTCTATGCTTAAAGGCTACTGTATTTCTATATTGCCCTTGTAAATATATATTCCCCTTACATCTACAAGAAAATTAGCAATAAGATAAAGTCTGCAAATGTTTATCTCGATTAACATGAACTAGATGGAGAATAAGCATTTGTAAAAATAGTTTTTACAAGAGTAGAGAAAGTCATGTGAGTGTAGCACATCGGATTTTTTAAATTACATTGCTTCCCCCTTTTATTTCGTTTTCTTTTTCTTCTTGTGCCACCGACTGTTTACACTTCTTTTCTTTTTGTTTTTCTTTTTGTGCCACACATAACCTACATACTTTATTTTCTTTTTCTTCTTATGCCACAGACTTTTTAGACTTGCCCTAATCTTATGTTGCACAGTCGTATTCCAAAACTTATTCATGAATAAAACTCTAAATATTTCAAAATTCATTTCACTGTCTGCTAGCATATGTAACCATTCTAAGGTTTTGTTATCCAAGCATTTTCTAACAAGTATCATTTTTAATGCTTCAGGCACATTTTTCAATTTCAAATATTCTACTAGATCATGTATAAATTGTACTGGACTTGAGGAAGCATTAAAATAAGGTAAAGGTAATTAATTTAGCGCAGAATAATGGTTTGACATCTGATTTGGTACATGCACATGTGTGTCATCATTATTGTTTTGTGTTTGAGAGACTGATGCTATGGAAAAAGCAGTAGCGTCTCTTGTGTTATTAGTTAAAAAAGGTGATACACTTCTTTCTGCACTTGTATTATTGTCATGCATTTGATTAGCATTTACAGAACTAGTTACATTTGCATTTACTTTGGTGCACTTGTACTTAAATTTTCAAAACTATTTCTAGGTTTATCAATTTCTTTGCTACTTTCCTGTACTTTATCTTTAATTTCATCTATCATTGACCTGAGTGCTTCTTTAATTGCATCTGCATTTGTTTTTGCCATTTCATGCATTTTATTTATTTCCCCTGTTAAATCTATTTGTACTTGTACTAGATCTGCATTTGTATTTTCTACCATTGTTTTTAATTCTTCACCCTGTCTATCTAACTTATTACAAATACCTTGTTTAGTATTACTAAGTTTTAACTCCATTTCAGTTATATTTTTATCAATATGACTTGACAATTTCTGTTCTAGCTGATTGCAACCTTTATTTACTTTTAAATATACATCTTTTTGAAGTGCTTTAGAAAATTGATCTAGTTTTATTTCTGATCACTTACTTTCAGCTTTACTTTCCTTCATACAATTTTCTATTTGCAATTTTCATTTTTGATACTAGATAGCTCTGTATTAGTTTCAGTTAACTTATTATTAAATTCTTTACTTAATTCTTTTCGGTTTCATTTAACTCTTTTTTAGCTCTGCATTACTTTCAGTTATTGCTTTTAGAAGGCGCATAAATTGTTGTGAGAAGTTTTCTTGCTCTTGTTGGCTAGATGTTTGAAGGATAGTATCTCTTTCTATATCTAACGGTGAATTTACAGATAACTGTTCTACATTTAACCTATTTGTTTCATCTAGCTGTGATTGTAAATTGACCTTGCAATCTGTAATGGCTGACCTCATCTCTCCTACTTCCACATTTTCATTGTTTTCTGTTTCCATTTTATTTTGTATATTTTCTTCTGTTATATTTGGTTTGGAATTGCTCAATTTTGGTTTACCGCTTCTTAACAGCATGAAATTATCTTCATAACAATATATTCGTTACTACTTTGGTAATTATATAAATATTTAGTATTGGAATTTTCTGACCTTTACTCTGGCTGTTAGTAAACCTTTATACGCGGTGTTCCCTAGTAGATTGTAGTTGAATTGCTGACTGCTGACTATTGCTGCTGCTGCTACAGCTGTTATGTAATGCAACTGCTGCTGTTATTGTTGTAGCAGACGCTACAGATGTAGGATCTGTTACAGCCATTGTTGTACAGGCTCTGTATCTGCTACGAAAGCTGCTATATTTGCTTCTGCTACAGCTATTGCGCTGACTGTGTCTAATGCTGCTACAGCTGCAGGATCTATTGCTGTTATAGTTGTAGTCGATGTTACAGCATTGTATCTACTACTATAGCTCTCGTATTTGATGACTGCTGTTGCTGTGGTGGGTGAATCTACAGCTGGAATATCATTGCTGTGATGCTTGCTATTGCTAAGAGTGCTAAATCTATAGCTGTTAGATTAGCTGTTACTGCTACAGCTGTTATGTAACTGGTTGTTGTTGCTGCTATTATTGTAGCAGAAGTTGCTGCAGCTGTAAGATCTGTTACATCTATTGTTGTACTGCTGCTGTATCTGCTATGGTAGCTGTTGTATTTGCTTCTGCTACGGCTATTGTGCAGGCTGCGGCTGATGTTTCTGTAGCTGTAGGATCTATTGCTGCTATCATTGTAGTAGCTGTTGCTATAGATGCTGTATCTGTTACTACATATGCCGTATTTGCTGTTGCTGAACAAACCGGTTGTTGTCTCTGCTATTATTGTAGCAGATGTTGCTACGGCTGTAAGATCTGTTAATCTATTGATGTACAGCTGCTGTATCTGCTACGGTAGCTGTTGTATTTGCTTCTGTTACGGCTATTGTGTAGGATGTAGGCTGTTTCTGTAGCTGTGGGATCTATTGCTGCTATCGTTGTAGCTGCTGTTGCTATAGATGCTGTATCTGCTTCTACATCTGTCGTATTTGCTATTGCTGTTGTTGTGATGCTTGCTGTTGCTGAGGATACTGAATCTAGAGCTGTTATGTAATGAGACTGCTGCTGTTAATGTTGTAGCAGACGCTGCTGCTGTAGTATCTGCTAGCCATAGTTGTATAGTCTCTGTATCTGCTACGATAACTGCTGTATTTGCTTCTGCTACAGCTATTGTGCTGACTGCGTCTAATGCTGTTACAGCTACCTGATCTGATGCTGTTAATTTTGTAGCTGATGTTACAGCCTTGTATCTACTACTACAGCTCTCGTATTTGATGTTACAGCTACAGCTGTTATGTAACCTGTTGTTGACACTGCTATTATTGTAGCAGATGTTGCTACAGCTGTAGGATCTGTTACATCTATTGCTGTATAGCTGCTGTATCTGCTACGGTAGCTGTTGTATTTGCTTCTGCTACGGCTATTGTACAGGCTGCGGCTGATGTTTCTGTAGCTGTAGGATCTATTGCTGGTATCATTGTACCTGCTGTTGCTATAGATGCTGTATCTGCTACTACATCTGTCGTATTTGCTGTTGTGATTCTTCCTGTTGCTGAGGATGCTGAATCTACAGTTGTTGGATTTGCTGCTGTTTCTGCTACAGCTGTTATGTAATGAGGCTGCTGCTGTTATGACTTAAATACCTGTGATACTACCCGAATCATGTGAAATTACCTTAACTAGCTCTGATACGAATTCCTGCTCTGAATTAGCACTAGCACCCGTGATACTAGATGAATTACCTGTTAAAATGACTCAAATACCATTGATACAACCTGAATCACCTGCATTTACCTTAAATAGTTGTGATACAAATCTCTGATCGAAATTATCACGAGTATCTGTGAAACTATGCTGATTACCCAAATACTTACGATGTTACCTGAACTATCTGTAAAATACGAAACTACGTTAAAACCAACCCTGGAACGTACCCTCCTGTAATGCTAGCTTATTACTCTAAACACCTATGACACTTGAATTATGCTAAATACCTACGATACTAGCTGAGTTACCTGTGAAATACGAAACTATGCTATACCCAACCCCTGGAATCTATCCTCCTGTGATACTAGATGAATTATCCTAAATACCTACGATACTAACTGAATTACCTGTGAAATCATATACTGCTATGATGCAGTCCGCCTCTTGTAATACCAGATGAATTACATTAAATGCCCTCCGATACTAGCTGAATTGTTTGTGAAAAATATGCATCTATGATACGTCCTGACCCTGGAAACTAGCCCCTTGTGATACTAGCTGAGTGACTCTAAACACCTATGTTACTTGAATTATCCTAAATACCTTCGATACTCTCTGAATTACCTGTAACATCATACGGAACTATGCTATATCCGCTTCCCAGGATCTGTCCTACCCTGTGATACTAACTGAATTACTTACCTGCTAGTGTGAGTGGGTTAGCTTTTCCCTTTGCTGGCCACCTTTTTTCCTTTGCTGGTCACCTTTTTCCCTTTGCTGATCACCTTTTTTCCCTTTGCTGGTCACCTTTTTCCCTTTGCTTCTCGTCTATTTCCCTTTGCTGGTCACCTTTTTTCCCGTTGCTGGTCACATTTTTCCCTTTACTGGACACCTTTTTCCCTTTGCTGGTCACCTTTTTCCCTTTGCTGCTCGCCTTTTTCCCTTTGCTGGTCACATTTTTCCCTTTGCTGTAACGTTTTTCCCTTTGCTGGTCACGTTTTTCCCTTTGCTGGTCACGTTTTTCCCTTTGCTGGTCACGTTTTTCCCTTTGTGGTCACGTTTTTCCCTTTGCTGGTCACCTTTTCCCTTTGCTGGACACCTTTTTCCCTTTGCTGGTCACGTTTTTCCCTTTGCTGGTCACGTTTTTCCCTTTGCTGGTCACCTTTTTCCCTTTGCTGGTCACGTTTTTCCCTTTGCTGATCACCTTTTTTCCCTTTGCTGCTCACCTTTTTGCCTGAGCGAGTCACCTTTTCCCTGAATGGGTTATGTGATGGGCATGTCTAGAACATTGACATGAAACAGTTTTCCACGAAGTTCACGTCTAAAGTCGCTTTCAAGGTCTAGCACCTCCCCCTCCTATTCCCTATCTCTCCTGTATATAAGTCCATATTCCTACTGCTTCACTATCTGTCTAGCCTAGCAACTCTCCTCGTTTCCCTGTACCTCTCATATAAACCATACTCTACTCCTCGACCTCTGTCTAGCCTAACACCTCTCCGCGTTTTCCTATACCCTTATATAAACTATACTCTACTACTCAACCTCTGTCTAGCCTAACACCCCTCCTCCTGTTCTATACTTCTCATACATATAAACGCCTACTCTACTCTCAACCTCTGTCTAGCCTAACAGCACTCCCCGTATCCCCTACCTCCCATAAAGCGCATTCCTCCTGCCCCCTCTAGCTGAGTATCACTCCTTGGTTTCCTATCTAACCTAACTTTAACACCTGTCTATCCTAGCATAGGATCTCTCTCCGTTTTCTCGTCTCTCCTTATAAACACATACTCAATTCTCCTAACCTAACACCCCTCCTCCTGTTCCCAACCTCTCTCATATAAAGGACATACTCTACCCTTCAACTCTGTCTAGCCTAACAGTCCACCTCGTTTTCCTATACCATTCATATAAACCATACTCTACTTCTTGACCTCTGTCTAGCCTAACACCCCTGCTCCTGTTCCCTACCTCTCTCATATACAAGACATGCTCTACCCTTCAACTCTGTCTAGCCTAACACCCCTCCTCGTTTTCCTATACCTTTCATATAAACCATACTCTACTTCTTGACCTCTGCCTAGCCTAACACCCCTGCTCCTGTTCCCTACCTCTCTCATATACAAGACATGCTCTGCCCTTCAACTCTATCTAGCCTAACACCCCTCCTCGTTTTCCTATACCTTTCATATAAACCATACTCTACTTCTTGACCTCTGTCTAGCCTAACACCCCTGCTCCTGTTCCCTACCTCTCTCATATACAAGACATGCTCTACCCTTCAACTCTGTCTAGCCTAACACCCCTCCTCGTTTACCTATACCTTTCATATAAACCATACTCTACTTCTCGAACTCTGTCTAGCCTAACACCCCTGCTCCGGTTCCCTACCTCTCTCATATAAAAGACATGCTCTACCTTCAACTCTGTCTAGCCTAACACCCCTCCTCGTTTTGCTATACCTTTCATATAAACCCTACTCTACTCCTCGACCTCTGTCTAGCCTAACACCTCTCTACTATTCCTTCCATATAAACGTATTTCCCTCCTTCAACCCTGTCTAGCATAGTATCGGTCGTCGTATTCCCTATCTCTCCCATATAAACCCATTTTCCTCCTTGAACCGCCCCATCCAGCCTCGTTTTCTCTATCCTTTCCCATATATGCCCAAAAAACTGCGCCAGCTCTCTCTATATTTGCCTACTAATATGTATTATATTTCGACTGTTGGGGAGTCGAACTTGAAGTAGTTGCAACCGCACGTATGGTAAAAAGTTTCCGGTAGCCTTCGCCCCAAATATACATTCCGGTGGTCTTTGCCCCAAGTTTAAAAAATATTAACTTTGTAATTTGACTGTTTCTGTAAATATTATATATTTATGTTTACCTCGGTGCGCCAGTATTTATTTTTTTAGAGACATGAATGTTTTAACAAGTCATGGTGCGGCTGAAGAATGTAGGCTTACACAGATTTTAATTTGTACTTCACTCCATTTATTAATTCTTTAAACGATTAAAATAACACTTCGCTGATATAGAGAGAGCTGTAAGATTGTTTTATTAAATACTTGCACTGTTTAAACACGTAAACTATTTTCTCACACAAAATACGTATTAAATTTCTCGAGGACACATCTCGCGTCCGGTTAAGAACACTGTCTGCTAGCAACGCGTACAGTTATGAGCGCTGTCTACAAGCAACTGACTTGATTTCTACCGCCTAAAATTTGTAAATTTCTGTATTTAAAGTCTCTGATTGGCTGTTCCTAATCCAATTGAATACCTTCATTTAACTAAAGCTTTTTTCTGGTTGTTGATTGGCTATTTTATAAACTGTCACAAAATTTACATTATTGTTGCTCCAAGAATGACTAGTAGCATTATTACACTTTCTTACTCATTATTGCCTCAAGGTTACCTCATTGTTACCTCATTGTTAGAAACTTTTAACCTATTATTCTCACAGCTCCTACATTATTAAATTACGTAATACATTCACATAACATTATTACACATGTATACAATAAGATAAATATATTCAATGACTGTAATATACACATTTTTATATATTGTTACATATACATATTGCTTTAAGGCGGGCCGTTATTAAATTTATAAATTATATAATTTGACTTAAATCATTTAAGTGTTAAAAATACTGTCTCACCGTTGTATTCGCATATATTTAATAACTGGACTTGGATGGATTAGATTTCACTTTTCTTTACCTCTTTTTTCATGATTAATTTCTAATGGCGCTCGCATTATCTGTTCACAGTATGAATCGTCACACTTCAATTTATCGCTATTCGTTGTAGAGTTAACCTAAACGTTATATTGACAACTTTCTTTGATCTAAAACGCTATTCTTTTATCTAACCTACATAAATGGCTGAAATTATGAATTCCGAAGAAACTGAAATGGAATTGAATTTACAGAAACAGTAGAAGAATAACTCTAGAAGTACTTACCCAAAAAATCCAGAAAGCAATGTGCTATAGCATTTAATGGCTTCATTGCATGGTGTAAGGCAAAACATGATGAAAAGAATTTCTCCGAAAATGACTGTTAGCAAATAACAAAACATCAGAAACTGACATCTCGCTTCCTTAACATCATTTCTCTTGTTCCAAGAACGCGTGCTAAATGTCATACCCGGTAATTTCAGGAATTAATATAATATTATTGATATTTTAAAATTCGAGCGCTGTCTAAAAGATGTGTAAGTGGTTTCATTCCTACTCGCAAAATAAAACCCTACTTTTACCCCGAAGCCCGAAGCATGCTGGCAGGCTGAGGGCAGCCCGAAGAAGTGTTATAAAGTGTACTACCCTTGCTAGGGTTTAACCACTGGTAGGAGGAAAGGGTTTTGCAGGTTGGCGGTTGAGACTGAGGTTGTGGGGGTGATAGGACGTAGCATTGAGCTCCTCGACGACTGCAGGTCAGGGTGCAACGGCCCTAGTACACCGCTGGTGGATGATATTTTCGAAATTGTTTTGGATGAATTTTGAATTTACCAAGCAACTCATGGTAGGACTATAAGAAGTTCAGCTTTTGCTGCTGGTTGGAGTAACTGCTTCGTTACCGTGGGTGCCCGCATACCATGTGGGGAACCCGGTGACGCCTCAAGCGGCGTTCTCTGGGGTTATGGTCCCCTAGAGACCGAACGAGGGCACTGCGATGGAATGGCAACTGGCGCCTAATTTCATCTTCCAGGTATGGTAGAGATGAGGGTTCATGGAGTAGTCTCCCGGGGAAAGCGCGGCATACAGAATAGATGGCTCGAAGGCTCCAATTCTGTACCCGCTGTAGTCGGAGCAGACTGGAGTCTGCGGCCATCCCCAGATCTCGCAGGCGTAGAGCAGGACGGGGATTATAAGTGCTCTAAATAAACGCAACTTAGCGGTATCGGCATCACGGATCCCAACATGGGGTACAGGGAGGCCGTAGCCGCCATGCCCCGACGCGAGAGATCCACTATGTGACCCCGGAAAGTTAAACGTCTATCTAACTGAACACCCAAATAGGAGATGGAATTCCTCCACTCAATCCTACGTCGGAGGTAGGTAAATGAGAAGTTGGCGGGACTATTACCAGCGTATTCATTCACTGTCAGTTACATTTTTTGCTGTGATGCACACAATGCGATCTATTGACGATGGTGCTAAACTCGGGTGTGACTAATGCTGCTATCTAGCTAACTTTCACGAACTGTGACTACAGCACTGCTCCTGCAAACGTCATTTCTTCGTGAGAAATGAACACTGGCTAATGGAAGATATACACAATGTTTAAATCTATAAATCCTCTAAGGGAATAGTCTACGGAATTTTCGAGATTTTACTATTAACTATAATACTAAAACTCCATTGCTTCCACGATTTAAAATAGTAGGTAAAAATTCTAATATTGGAATTAAGTTCATTCAGATGTCTGGTGCTGAAGGTGAAAATCTAGTGTGTTACATTGACATGACTTTCTCTACCCTATCGTTTACTTTTAGATAACTTCTAAAGAATATTCTTTCGAAAGCCTACTTTTCTATTTTACGTTATAGCTTAATTACACATTTCGTCATAGATACAAGGAATTTTGTTGCATGCTGAGTAGAGGCCTAAAGGTTCACATGAAAAAATAGATTAATTTTTAGTGCCCAGCACGTACATTGAGGGGACGTATGTATTTTGTTTACTACGCAAAATATTTTAAATACATGGTATTTTAATCAACATCATTACGGCCATCTTTAATAAAATGAAATAATTTCGAAAAGTGTTCCATGTAAAGGGTATTTTAGGGCTGGAAGGATTTTTGAAACTCTTCGTTTCGCCTCTTTGACAAACAATAGTAATAATAATAATAATAATAATAATAATAATAATAATAATAATAATAATAATAATCCCATGGTGCCACAGCTAATGAAGGTCCTATACCTGCCAACGCGATTGCCGGCCTCACGCCCACGTACGCGTGGCAGAGGTGGACAATCATCCAACCGATACGGGGAGGTGATGTAGTCAGCATCATCCCCCAGCCAGAATGTTGGCCTTCGTGCTCGGGATCGCTACCTATCGCAGCTCCTGACATTCCTCACATACTGAGTGGACACCAGTCCTATACTCAGGAGTTAAAATCCACACTCCCCTGAAAATGTGATCATACGACATTTCATTTTCGAGTTACGGTGTTCACATAGTCACATACACATACGGACAATGTTAGAAATGCCGTTTTTTTCAAGGAACTTCAAAAAATGTATTTCCGGTGAAATTTCGATATCGGATTGTTGGGTGGATCACAATACTTCCTCCACTTACTATACGTAGTCGAGAAAGTAAAAAACACCACACACATCCACAGGGCCACAAACAAATACCAGTAGAAATAAACACCACTTGCATGCATGTGTATACATTATTATTATTATTATTATTATTATTAAATTTGCAACACATATTGGTGCACATATGTAGTCGTGCTGATCCTAGACTGTCATATTCCATGTATATGGCTCGGCATGTTAGCTCAGGTATCTGCCTAGCGGCAATCCTGAAATGTGAATGGACGAATTGGTAAACAACCGTCCAACATACATACGCCAGATTCTTGGCATGCTAAAAACCATTTTGGTTAATGAAAACATCTTCGCGTTTAATCTGAAATGGAACACAGGAGCCCTTGCACAAGAGGCAGGCGCTTCACTGACAGAAACGATACGGTATTTCAGTTCTCTATCGTTTTGTCTGTCATGTTTCTCTTAGTTTTACGTTTATATTTCCGTTAGCACCTGTTTATAATGGGCAGATGAACTATTACATTCCACCCAAAAATTCATATATGTGTTGAGATTTAACTACAAAGAAATGTTTTGCGGTCCCATGAATGATAAACATTTTCAGAAAACGTTTGTCTGCGTTTCTGTGTTTGAATACCATAACTCAAAAGCGAGAAGTCCGATAAATACCAAACTTGGTATTTAAGTTATCTTTCAAAGTTGTGGCTAGAAGATATTCTATAAAATCCTCCCACTCCAAACTAGTAATTACTTGGAAAAGTTTGTTATTTTCCATTTTCTCAAAGACGGATGTAACGATTTTGATTAAAACACAATATAATGAAGGTATTTAAATAACAAATAAAATGTATATTTTTAATATGATGTAAATATCCTCTGAAGTCCTCTTCAATCGAAAGAAGTTCTACATAACAGATTGAAAGGGAATTAAACCGCAAACCATTTATCCATAAGGGAAAAGAAATTAAAATGTATCTGAAAGGATATCTGTATAATTGGAAAATGAAAAACTTGATATAAATTATAATAAATATATTTAGTTGGGAAGCAATTATGTTTATAATTATATTGGTACAGAGTTACCACTACCACTACTGCTACTCCTCCTCCTCCTCTTGCTCCTCATGGTACAAACCGCGGCAATAAAAAGGTAGACATAGCAGTTGCTTGTGAGCCAAATAAGAAGTGGGGTCTGGTGGTAGCTGTGTGTTTTATGAATAAGAAGCTCGAAGTGTTAAAGTTCAGAGCAGAAGGGGCACTATTTATATTTTGAGCCTTGGCAACCCTGAATGTTGTAGGTGCCATCTGACGTTTCCAATGGAAAGTTTGATATTTTTGACCATAATCTACTTCAAACATTTTGTAAATAGAGCGTCATTGGTTTTGTTTACTAACTTGAAAATTGTGTGTCAACAAAAACAGGGAATTAACTCATGAAAATGTTCGTGCAATGATTTATTACGACTTTCAAGGTGGATTATCAAGACAAGAGTGCATCGATCAACTAACTTCCTCATTTGGCGACGAAGCTCCATCCTTTGCCACTGTGAAACGCTGGTATAACGAATTTAATCGTAGCCGCCGTTCGCTCAATGATGAAGTTCGTGAAGGTCGTCCAAAATTAGTTGTTGTGCCAGAAAACATTGATGCTGTGCATAAACTAATAATGAAAGATCGTTTTGCGACATATTGTGAGATTGAGGCAACCCTAGGCATTAGTTCCACCAGCATATATAAAATATTGCATGATTATTCAGCCGTGAAAAAGGTTTGCTCTCGTTGGATCCCACATAATTTGACGTAATCTCAAAAAGATGCTCGTGTCGATTGTTGTACAAAAATGCTCAAGAAATACAATGGCGTATATAAGACTGTAACAGGTGACGAATCATGGATCTATGCGTATGAGGCGGAACGTAAACAGCAGTCGACCTAATGGGTGTTTCAAGATGAAGCAAATCCAACAAAAGTTGTTCCCACTCGAAGCACTTCGAAGCAAATGATCGCCTGCTTTTTCAGCAAAATTGGCCATGAGGCAACAGTGCCTTTAGAGGAGCGTAAAACGGTCAATGCAGAATGGTACACAACCATTTGTTTGCCGGAAGTCTTCGGTGAACTAAGGAAAACCAACATGAACCGTAGGATCATACTTCATCAAGACAATGCGAGCGCACACACATCTCGTCTAACAACAGAGTATTTGAAGGCTCAAATAATGGAATAGATGGGTCATCCGCCACACAGTCCTAATTTAGCACCCAATGACTTCTTTTTGTTCCCGAACATCAAGAATAAACTGCGTGGACAACGATTTTCGCTGGCAGAAGAAGCCGTTGATGCCTTCAAAAACCATGTTTTGGAGGTTTCTCAAGAAGACTGGAATAAATGCTTTGACAAATAGTTCAACGGATGCAAAAGTGTATTGATCATAAAGGAGAATATCTTGAAAAACAATACAGCAATTTTCAATCAGAAATTACTTTGTTTTAATTATTAGGCTCAAAATACAAATAGTGCCCCTCGTATATACCTGAAGCCTCGTCATTTATTTTGTTATAGTTCACCAAATATTTCACTGGATGTAATTAATTCCTATATAGATCGTTTAATGCGAGATAGTAAAAGTACAGGAGGTGAATGTATTCTTTTGGGCGATATAAATATTAAATCCCCAAAATGGGGGTCTCCGGTAAGAGATCGCAGAGGAGAATATTGGACGGAGTGGATTACAACACTAGATTTGGTAGTGCATAATACAGGAAACGCCAACATTCGCTAGAGGTAATTGTAGACATACACTCCCGTTTGTGAAAATTGCAACACCAAGAAAGAATTTCCCGAATAACTCCAGGCTTGCTGGAAGTGTAGAAGAGTGTGCAAGCAATAAGTGATTAGGTTTACAGAGAGATGGGGTACACGTAGTCGAGCAGAGCCCTCTCGTGTCGGTCCGACAAGGTCAGTGTTGCGTCCAGTGTAGTCTGTGCAGAGCTGTCAAACAAGTTGAGTACCAGTATGCCTCGTTGACGTCAAAGGGAGCCATATCGGCATGTGAGAGAGTTCGAACGGGCTAGAAAGATCGGTCTCCGGAAGCGGTTTGTCATACCATGTCATTTCGGCTCGTACAGGGCATGCTGCTACGACAGTGATGCGTGTGTGGAAGCAGTGGATAGATGAAATTCGTACGCAGGGAAGAGCACGTACTGGACCACGGAACATGATCACAGCACGAGATAACCATCATCTTGTCCGCATGGTCATAATGGACCTATAGCTTCATCCATAGTTTTGGCTCGATTGCAACACGTGTGAACTTGTCTGTATCAACGGTTCGTCGCCGTCTGCTGCAGGTTGTATTGATTGCATACATGCCGTTACGTCTGCTTCCACAGCTCCTCCGACTGCAATAGGCACGTGAACACCGTCACTGGGGTGCTGAGTGGTAAAATGTAGTCTTTTCGGACGAGTCCCGCTTCAACGTGTCCTACAGTGATGGCCGCATACGTGTCCTTCGGTACCGTGGTGAACGTAACCTGGAGGGCTGCATTGTTGAGCGGCATAGCGGACAAACACCAGGTGTGATGGTTTGGGGTGCCATTGGTTACAACACAACCGATCTCGCCTCATACGTATTGAGGGCACTTTGAACAGCAACCAGTATTTAACGGTGGTTGTAGAGCCTGGGGTACTCCCCCTGCTTCAGGCATCTCCACAGGCCACATTTTAACAGGACAATGTCCGGCCACATATTGCGAGGAATGTACGAGCCTTCTTCGAAGAGCGACGGGTATCATTGCTTCCCTGGCCTGCACGTTCGCCTGACATGTCACCCATCCAACATGTCTGGGATATGGTTGGTCGGCGCATGGTGAGTCACGGTCCTCCAGTAACCAGTGTCACGGATTTGTGGACTCGAATAAAAACTGCGTGGAGGGACATCCCTCAGGAACTTATTCAGAACCTTTTTGATTCAATGCCACGGCGTACAGCAGCTATAATTGCAGCGCATGGAGGCCACAGCAAATACTGAATATTAGAGCTCAAAGGTCATGCATAGATTTGAAAAGTTTAACACCTGTTACTTGTCATGTACCTAACCTGTGATATTAAATTCATTGAATGCATGCGTTTCCTCCTTGGTGTTGTAATTTTCACAAAGGGCAGTGTATATAGGCGTCACATGCTCATCGCAGAATATAGCACCAAAAATTGTGTACTGGCAGGTATTAGAGGAGAAAATTCTCAGCGATCAATGATTTATTTATATAGGGCACAAGATATCGTAAAGAGATAAATGTGCAAAAAGAGGGAAATAGAATATGATTGGGAGGTGTCTGAAACCACACTTGAATGGAAGTTAAAAGGAGTAAATGCTAATGTAGAAGGGATATTTCCAGAATATCTGACTAAGGTTCTGCAAGATGTATGTGCACTAAGTCAGATAAAGGGATCAAGAACAAACAAATGTCGAGTACCATACTGGTATAATAGCGAAATAGATGACAAAAGGCACATAACAAGGAATATCTCGAAAATAGTTCACTCCACAAAAACATGTATAGGATATAAATTGTGTGTTTTAACGAGATCTACATTTTTGCGCAGTAACATTTTGTCTATCTCTTACGGTTTACCAGTTATGCGAAAGTCTTTCAGAATAAAGAGGACTTTTCGAGACATTTCCAGAAAGTTTAACATATGCATTTCATTTACCATGAAAATATCTTAAGCATATGATGCTTAATCAAAACGTTAGAGCCATTCTTGAGAAAATCAACATTTTCGAAAAATGTTCCATACCAAGGGTAATCTGCGGTGAAGGGATTTTCTTCAAAATCTTAGTGTCGCATCGTTGGATGATGGTAAACTCAAATACCATGTTTGATATTTATCCGACTTTTCGTTTTTGACTTATGCTGTTCACAGACTGACACACACACACACACACACACACACACACACGAGAATGTTTCCAAAAATGCTTTATTTGTTTCAGGGGTCTCAAAACATGTATTTCGGTAAAATATCTGTATCGAACTTTTGAGTGAAATGCAATAATTCCCCTACTTACTATACGTAGTAGATAAAGTAAAAAAGCAATGTTATTTTACAGAATTTAAAGAATTGGTAAATAATATTTTCAAAATATTGTGATTAATTTCTTAGTTTTATTAATTGTATGCTTAGAATACAGTCTCATTTATTGTATTTGTTTATTTTTTAATTCTAAAATATTGTGTATTTTGAAGATGGTTTGTTGCTGGAAAGTCAGTTTGAAGAAGATGTATTATATTTCTATTGTTGGGGAGCCGAACTTGAAATAGCAACCGCACGTATGGTAAAAAGTTTCCGGTAGCCTTCGCCCCAAATGTACTTTCCGGTGGCCTTTGCCCCAAATATTTAGAAAATATTAAGTTTGTAATTTTGACTGTTTCTTTAAATATTATATATTTATGTTTGCCTCGGCTACGTCAGTATTAATATTTTTTAGAGACATGAATGTCTTAGCAGGGAGTAGTGCGACTGAAGAATGTAGGCTTACACAGATTATAATTTACTTCACTTCTTTTATTAATGCTTGACACGATTTAAATAACACTTCACTGATATATATAGAAAGAGAGAGAGTTGTGAGATATTTTTATTAATTACTTGCACTTTTTAACACGTAAATTATTTTTGTCTCACACAAAATACATATTAAATTTCTCGAGGACACATCTCGCGTCCGATTAGGAACACTGTCTTCAAGCAACTGACTTGATTTCTACCGCCTAAATTTGTAAATTTCTGTATTTCAAGTCTCTGATTGGCTATTCCTAATGCAATAGAAAGCTTTTATTTAACTTAGTTTTTTTTTTGTTGATTTGCTGTTTTATAAACTGTCCCAAAATTTACATTATTGTTGCTCCAATAATTACCAGTAGCATTATTAAACATTCTTACTCATTATTGCCTCAAGGTTACCTCATTGTTAGCAACTTTTAACCTATTATTCTCACAGCTCCTACATTATTAAATTACGTAATACATTCACATAACATTTTGAACATGTATACAATAATATAAACATATACAATGACTGTAATATACACTTTTTATACCTTGTCACACACACATATTGCTTTAAGGTGGGCTGCTATTGAATTTATATATTATATAATTAGACTGAAATCATCCAGTGTTAAAAATACTGCCTCAATTTACGCATATAATATGTGTAGTATCAAGGACACTTATTTTATTTGTGTATTTCTGAATTTTGAGATGTCCCGTATTTTTAATGTATACTCATAATTTAACTACAGCGCTACCTACCTTTATAAAACAGGGATATTATTGTTGCAGATTTAATAATAATAATAATAATAATAATAATAATAATAATAATTCTGCTGTTGATATTGCGGTTAAACCTATCTACTGTAATTTACGCACCACACTCAACTCAAATGAAATCTCCAGCTTTGATGGTATAATAGGACTAAACTGTGTTTATAAGGGTTTTCTCAGAATCAATAACAGCGGTTTCAGGGCTGTACCTGTAAGATAATATTTTACACTTGCTGCTAAGAAGTTTAATTGAAGTTGTACAGTGCGGGCGTTTTAAGGTAAGGCCAAGGACCGCGCGTAATACCGAGGTTACTGAAGTACAGCGTGCTACGTAGGGATGGCAACCGAGACGGGTAGTTACACTACTTTTGCACTACAAGAAACTAGTTTTAACCCTTATTAATAATTCACCTTTGCTACCCGTTTGGTGTAGTAGCAGTAGCGTGACCGCGTGTTGTTTACCTTTGCTACCCGTGCCTTAAGGTATAGTCCATTTTATAATTAGACTGATATCGTACCTAAGATGTTCACAGCAGTAAAGTGGAACCAATTGCTACCACGTGATTTACTCCACGTGGAGAATATATTCTGATGGCTTTGATTGGCTAAAGTTAGATATGAATGGAATCCTACTGGGTGGAGTCGGGATAGCAGCAAACTCTGTTCTAGCCAATGAAGGATGTCACATTGTTTGTTGCTACTTCCACTCCATCCAGTATAAATTCATTCATAACTAACTTAACCAATCAAAACCATCCGAATATCTTCTCCATGTGGAGTAAATCACATGGTAGTAATTGGTTCCACTTTACTGCTACGAACACCTTAGGTGCGATGTCAGTCTAATTATAAAATTGACTTAAGAGGTTGTAGCTTATATAACTTGATCGCGGTGCCTGAGTGGTTAACAATAGTATTCTATTCCTCCTCATGATTTAGGTTGTGAATGCATCTACTATACTAGGACAGCAAAGGCATGCGTTCTGACCTCACGACGGATAACGAACCGGTTTTTACCTGTCGTGTTTCGCTCGTCCTGACTTATAACCCGACCGGTACAATCAAAACATCTCGGTTCCCATTCCTAGCTACGCGTATAGCCGGTCTTACCTTAAAACGCCCGCACTGTTTATGTTGCTTGAAGTTTGTCTCAACAAACAAAATAAAACAGGAACACCAGGGGCTTCTTAATATGGTAGCAGGTTTGCGCTACAACCAAAATCCTGGCTCTCCCTTTAATGTAAATTACATATACGATTTATACATTTCGGTTATCTTTCTGACATGATCTTGTGGAGTGGACTTCGGCATGCGTTGTATTGTTTGTAGGTGCCAAGTAGTGCACTCCCGGCTGCAACCCACGTTCGTATAATGGTGAAGTATAGGGAATGACGAACCAAGGGAGCGCAGAGGTGAGTGGGGGGACGCGGGGCATAAGCTGCATGTTGTTGGTTAACCTAGTAATCAGAGAGCATAGAATAGGATGATCAACAGGAACAATACTTTACGTTTCGTCCCATACACAGTGCCATCTATTGAATTCACAGTAGATGTTTACCTCACTTCCGGTCTTCTATCTATTGAACAACATCTCTGATCATCGTTGCTTGTGTGCCACGTGATTTGTGCCGTGTTGTGTGTATCGGGTTTTAATTTATGAATCAAAGTGGTTTATTTAGCTAAATACAGGTAAACGTTGCTATAAGGAGAAACAATGAATTCCGTTCAGTCTCTTTTAACGCAACCGTTTTCAACGCTAAACTTGGAGGAAAAGAAGGAAATTAAACGCAGTGGTAAGGCCACACCATACCAAAAAATCACTCAGGTAGTTCAAACAAAAACAAGAAGTTTCAACAGGAATTTTAACAGGGATGTATATAAAAATATGATTGGATGTGTGGTTGTGATATTAAAAACGCCCTGTTTTGCTTTCCTTGGTGGTGAAGATACATAGACAAAGCATGGCGTGAATGATTTGCAGCACCTTCATGACCGCGCCAAAAAACATGTAGCGTCAAAGTTGCACATGAAAAATACTGTCAGTCTTGTTATGTTTGACAATGTAAATATAGCAAAACAGATGGACAGTGCATATCGAAGAGCAATTGAAGAACACAACCAGAAAGTGGCTCAAAATAGATATGTTTTAAACATTATTATTAACTGCATTAGATTTTGTGGGGCCTTTGAGTGGGCTCTTCGAGGACATGATGAGTCAGCGACTTCAAGTAACTCTGGTATTTTTCGTGGATTGGTAAATTTCAGTGCAGAGCTAGACTTTGTTCTGAAAAACCATTTGGAAAATGCAACAGTGTTTAAGGGAACGTCAAAAATGATTCAAAATGAGATTTTGCAATGCATGCTTGAAGTCTGTCATGAGGAGATATCGAAAGAAATAAAAGAATCGCCAGTTTTATCTGTCATAGCAGATGAAACCAGCGATGTAGCATCCAAGTATCAAATGCTAATTGTCTATAGATATCTGGTAAACTATAAGCCAGTGGAAAGGTACTGGGGTTTTGTGAATCCTATAGGGCACAAAGCAGATAACTTAGCTGCATGCATATTGCCAGAACTTGATCGACATCTGCTAGGCTGTGAACATAAATTGATTGCTCAAACATACGATGAGGCTAATGTTATGTCTGGGTCGAAAAATGGCGTTCAATCCATCATAAAACAGAAGTACAGGTCTGCAGAATATATTCACTGCCATGCGCATTAGTTAAACTTAATTATGTTAAATGCAGCATCAGCAAATAGTAGTGTACGAATTTTCTTCATAAATCTTCAAGGACTTTGTGCTTTTTTCTCTAACTCTCCTCAGAGAACATCAGTTTTAGAAGAAGTAGTGCAGAAGCGTCTGCCAAGATCAGTGCAAACGAGATTGAACTTTCAATCTAGATCTGTCAACACAGTTTTCGAATACAGGGAGGTGTTAATAGAATGTATGAAAATCATAAGGAGAGGCAAAAGAATCACCAATTCAAGCTCTGTTCTTCAAGCATCTGGTTTATTGGAATTTTAAGTGATGCACATTTCCTATTTTGGTTGTCCTTCTTCCATAAAATTATGCCCCATGTCGATATTTTCTACAACCAACTTCAGAGGAGCGACTGTACTCCTGTAATGGTCCAGGATAGACTAAATTATTTTGAGGTGGAAATTCTCAAAATTAGAAGCACCATAGGTTCCACTGCAGTTGATGAGAATGTAACGAAGAAAAGAAAAATTATGCAACACATTGAAAGAAAGCGAGAGGCCATTGACGTGTGTGATGTAATCATTACTGAAATGAAAGACAGGTTCAGATTTGTTGCTCATATGGGAGCAGCAGTTCTTTTTCAGCCTGACAGATTTTCAGAATATAACACTTCGTTCCCGGAACAACATATTAAAGTTGCCCTCCAGACATATTCTTTTATTGAAGAAAAGAAGCTGATTACAGAACTTTCCACAATGTATAGTACTGAAGAATTTAAAAACATAACTGGGGTTGTTCCACTAATGGAGTTTTTCAGGGACAATAATTTATGTTCCACTTTTAGTGAATCTGTTAAACTACTAAGTGCCATTCTAACAATCCCCATGACAACATGTGAGGCAGAAAGATGCTTCTCTACTCTGAAAAGGATTAAAACATTTCTGCGTAACACAATGTCTGAGGAGAGGTTATCTGCGTTGGCCATGCTTTCCATTGAAAGGGATTTCATCATGCAGATCAAGAACTTCAATGAGCTGGTCATCGATAGGTTTGTTGGCAGGAAGGAGAGAAGGGCTGATTTTCTCTATAAATAGATGAGTGTTATATGCTACACTGTTTGTGAAATGCGCATGTGTTATATATTGTGAATTCCCATTCCTTGTGTGTTTGTATAAATTAATCAGCCTATAGTGAGAAACTTATCCCGTATTTATTCCTTAAAATATTTCAAATTGCAAGGATAATTTTGTGAACCACCAAAGTTCAGAGTCACCAGCCGCCCCTGAGGAACACAATGTTCATGTCAATAACAGATATAGAATATAGCTAAAGCCAATACTTCCTAAAATATTGGAAAGTACTGTCTATACTATTATACATTGTAGAGAGACAAAATGTGTATCTTTGTGAGAGTGTAAAGGGCAATCTTTAAAAACAACTCGAGCGATTTTGATAATTCCTTCACCATTGAAAATTTCTATTCTTTCTGGTGAATATGGGCTATTAACGCTTTCTTATTTAAAACCATAAACTACTAAAAGACTAAAACGGATTTACAAAGCCACTGGAACACATTAGGGCTATAAAACAACATACAATGATATTCCTTCACAGTGTGGCCACGGCACGGCTACTCGCGCGCCGGCCGCAGCTGAACTCCGTCCGAAATCGTTATAATAAATTCCCGCAACCCCTATTGTTCTCATATTTACAGTTAAATTATAATGATAATAAGCATATATCTTACCATAAGTGATGTTGGAAATGCTGTCCTTATTCCCATATTTCATCTTCTCAGAAAACTTTCATTCACACTGAAGGGTTCAATATCCGAAATAGAGCGAATTTCTCATATGTCGCAGTAACCTCTCGTGTTATCTTTTTTACTTGGCGCCTGTTATTGTTCTACTATTTTGAATTTTGGGTTCTTTGTCCTCCGGCTAGCTATTATTACTCAGTCGAGCAAATATCTCTGGGCAGGGCGTGTACGGAAAGGAGTTGTTACTAAAAGATAACACTGATAAAAGAATTTGTTTTTACACTTTTATTGCCGTCACACTTAATTAATTTCACATCTGTAATCTTTATACACGCCTGACTGAAACTGTTATATTTCCGAATATAATTACTGTTGTACGCGTACTTCACATTTTGTAACTAACTTTACGACGCGAGAGATTCTGTATAACTGCGTAATGTGTACCTCGCGAGAGATTGCTGAGAACTGCGTGATGTGTACCTCGTGAATGATTCTGTAGAACTGCCTGAAACATTTTTCTTCGAGTGGAGGAGAAAATGATTTAATCACTTACCCCAGCCCCGATGGGAGTCGGGACTGAGAGTGTGGGACTCACCAATAGTCGGCATACCCACTAAAAACTCCACCGGAATGGTATGGAAAAAGGAAGAAGTAAGAAAGAGGAATTCGGAGTGATAATGCGGCCGTACCGCTGTTGCACCGGCGTATTCAGGGTAAGGATATATTGGCCGGCCACTAGGACCTAAGCCACGTGAAGGTGAAGCGCCAGGACGCAAGCATGACCGAGGCCCTACTTGCGCCCTTGGGAATTCAGGGTGAGAGGTAAAGGAAAGTAAAGAGGGATAGTGTGTTGGCTGGCAAGTTCCCAGGATGCCGCCGCTGTAGAGTTGAGTGCGATGCCGTTCAGTAGTGTCTGGAGTGCCTAACGCGACTCTGGGAGATGCGTCAGGCCAGTCCGGTGGATCCGCGTCTGCTTGCTGAAGCTTCCTAAAGAAGCGGAGTTCTTCTTTGACTGCTTCGTATTGTCAGGGTGAGTGTGAGCATGTGGCCATGGAAGTCTTGGTTTGTCAGGGTGTCCTGAAGTTCTGCTTTGGAGTTTGAAATGTAGTGGTTGGCTTCGGTCTGGAGCTCTCGAAGCCCAGCTATCGAAGCCTGAAGGGCTCCAAGTCGCGTGGATCGGTCGTCGCTTCCATCCTCGGCGTCGTCGTCCGGTTCGACGAGATGCTCCTCGATGCGTTCCAGCTTACGGTGGACCGATGCAAGCATCCCGTCATCTTGTTGTAGGTGCGTGATCTGCCTTGAGAGAGCGCTGATCGCTCTGGCCGAGGTCCGCTGCTTGGCCTCCACGGCCACAAGGCGCGTGTTGGTTGCACGGCGTAACTCAGCCAGGCGAGTGGTGAAGTCTTGGAGTGTTGCCTGAATGGCAGACAACGTGTCTTGAAGTTCTGGATGTGTTGCTTGATGTTTGGCCCTTACACGGGGCGTCGTCGGCGGAGGCTGCTCGGTGGTCGTCGTTAATGTAGTTGTCCCAGTCGGTTGGCTGCTCCGGGGGTATAGGGCCTGCCCTGTGAAGTGCGTATGCCCGGAGCAGGTGGCGCAGAATCGGCGACGTCGGCGAAGGTCGTGGGCGGTGCAGTTTGCTGTGAGGCAACCTGCCCCGCAGTAGTGGCACCGAGGTGCAGCGATGCATGCCTCCGCTGTGTGACCGAAGACACAACAGCGGCGGCAGGGTACCGGGCGTTGACTCCTGCTGGCCTCGATGCGCAAACACTGCCCCAGCAGAGGCAGGCTTGACCCCAAGGCCGACTGAGCGTCCGAGGCGGAACCCAGATGGAGGCGAACCAGCGGTGTTGGCCCTCGTTTTGAGGAAATTCGGGATGCCCGAATTGCCGAGCGCCAGTGGTGTCTTGCGGCATCCAGCACGAAGTGTACAGGAAGGTCCCTCGGTACTCCACAGATGACTACACTGTGGCGGCCATCTGCCGGAGGGTGCGTCGGCGGTGACATCGGACTCACCAATGGAGGTAAGCCGGCGGCAGTCGGTGGCGTTGTACAGCCCTGAGAAACCGAGCTGGAGGCAACAGGTTGAGGCTCCGGTGTTGTAGTGCTGCGACCGGGTGAAGCAGCGGCAGAAGCGTAGCTGCGCCCGGACAGCGGTGGCGGCGATGCAGCCTTCCCGGCGGATGCCGGTGAAGCTGCCGGCGAGTCGGCGGTGTCTGCGGCCGGAGTAGGCTGGAGAGCGCAGGGCTCCTCAGCGGTAGCCGGGGAAGCAGCGGTGGAACCTTCGGCGGCACGGCGTTTCCTTCTCTTCCCCATTTCGGTGATCTCGCGAAGCGTAGAAATGTTACCTCTGCGGAGTCTCGAAGCGAAGGCCTGAAACATGCTTTTGGCTCAAGAAGTTATACTTCCTCACCCCGATATGCCTAAACTTTATAATAGAGCTGCTATTGGTTACCAAATCGCGCCAACATTAGCGTCTGTTTTATAAGCCAATCATTATTAATAAAACATATGCTCTAGGGAAGATATTCCCTCCATATCTAAAGAAAGGCATGCTACCTTGACGTCATTTGTTTGTCTCTTCTAAGTGATAAACAACTCACCCCATCGCTTCATTGTTACCCACTCCTATTGTCAGTTTCAGTGAGGCCGTGTAAACGTAACAAACATCTAAAATCATTGTCATACAATAATGTTAATTTACATTACAATTACTCTGGCATTCACAGTGTTATGATATAAAATACTGCCTCACATACGATGTTTTCTTTTAGTTCTTACAATGTATTTGGGTTTGTTACACACAGCTTATGTTTTAAGTTCTCCCATAGATAAACATCACATACAGTTAAATCGTGAGGACCATAATTTTTTATTATTTATCCTATCATAGCCTTATAAATGGAACAATACTTCGTCATAGAAGAATTTTAAGTGTGGGTCAATTCTATATCATTTTGCAAAATCAATTACAGAGATTAATCTGACCCCATACTTTGTAAAAACTAAAAGAAAACATCAGGCGAGAAATTCACATAATTTCGGATATTGGACTCTCGAGTGTGAATGAAAATTTCCTGATATGCGGATAGAGAAAGACAACATCTCTCATAATATGGTGTGTGCTATCATAGTAACTATAACTATGAGAACGCGAGGCGGTTGCGGGGATATTATAACTGTTTCGGCGGGGGTCCGAGCTACGGCGGCCGGCACGCAAGCAACCGTGCGGTGGCCACGGTGTGAAGGAAGAGCACTGTACCTGCGAAGAAGGCTTTGACTTTTCGTTGAGAACGTAATGAAGTAGAAAGTGGCTGTTGTTAGTCCACAGAAAATGCATGTTAAGTAAAACAAATGCCGGATACTTTATTTCAAGCAATATATGTAGAAGGTCACGACATAGCAACTAAGAAAACAGAAGATGCAGAAAAACAAGAGAGAGTCGATTCTGTTTATAACCCTACGGTATACATGCGATACTAATGGCAAAATATTTTAATAACCTTCGTGTAAGAAAGCTTTCCTTTATTTCTTTTGTAAGTTGTAATCAAGTTCATTGCTAAATAATTGCATAAAGATAGAAAATTGTGTGTAGCTAAAATTTGAAATAAGTCAACCGATATTTTATAATTAACAACTGTGAATATTATTTTTCTCGATCAATTTCGTAAAGAAAGGAGGATATAAATGAAATATTAAATCCTCATTTGCAGTACACCTGGAATAAATGGCGGATTATTGTATAATTTTCTGATTACAAGAAAAAAAGTCCAGTAAACATAGGTTCTAAAATGCATACCTTAAGAGCTATGTGCACTTGTTCATCTTTGCTACTATGAAATATCTCTTCTACTGCAAGCTCTTTGCTATTACGCACGACCTACAGCAGGCAATAAACAAATGAGGACACATTACTCTGTTATTGTCCATGGATACAGCATGCAGTAAACATCTGTTAGTGTTGTTACTGTAACCCGTATTCACAGTTCTGGGTAAGTGCAACGCATATTCTTATTAGTTCTAATGGAATCAGTTTGTGTTTTGATAAGTTTGTCAAATCCTTTTCATTGTAGTTTTATCTTTAAATCTTTTATGTATGCAAACCCATTAATGATGTACAAATACTACAGGAAGGGATCACCAATGCCTGCCACAGCATCCGTGACCAACCTGAGTGGTGAGAGAGCATGCCTTAATATGAATGGGCACATATTGAGTACCTCCTTTAGCGATGTTTAGGTCGTGTGTAATAGCAAGCAGATTATTATAGAAACTATGCTTTTTCACAGTAACAGAGTAATTTGTCCTCGTTTGTTACTGCATTCTGTAGGTCATACGTAATAGCAAAGAGCTTGCAGCAGATGTTTCACAGTACCGAAAATGAACAAGTGTGCATAGCTCTTAAGGTCTTCAGACATCAATTGTCTGTTCTAACGAGATCTAGATTCTTTGTGTAGTAAAATTTTGTCCATCTCTTACAGTTTACCAATTATGCGAAAGTCATTTAGAATGAAGAGGACGTTTGAGGACATTCCCAGAAAACTTAAGATATACATTTCATTTGTCATAAAAATATCTTAAACATATGATATTTTCATCAAAATAGTTATAGCTGTTTTTTATAAACTCAAAGTGTTCTAAAAGTGCCCCATGTAAAAGGTAGTATGCGGTAGGGGAATTTTCTTGAAAATCTACGTGTCGCATCCTTGGAAAATACTAAACTCAAATACTAAGTTTAGTATTATCCTATATTTCGTTTTTAAATTATGCCGTTGACAGACAGATACACAGACAGGCAGGCAGGCAGACATACAGATACACAAACACACACACACACACACACACACACACACAGACATGTTTCCAAAATGCTTATTTGGATTCCGGGCACCTCAAAACATGTATTTTCGGTGAAATCTCGGTATCGAATTCTTGGGTGGAATGGATGCTTCTCCTACTTACTATAGGTTGTATGGAAAGTAAAAATGCGTTTTTTGTATTCAGAAGACCTCAAAACACGTATTTCTGGTTAAATCTCGGTATCGAATTTTTAGGTCGGATCCAATACAATGGTACTTTCTCTATTAAGTATGTAGCGGAGAAAGTAATAAATATTTGTATTACAGGAAGTCTGAAAACGTGTATTTCCGGTAAAATATCGGGATCCAATTTTTGGGTGGAGTGCAATATTTCTTTTTCTTGAGATAAGTAGTAGAGAAAGTAAAAATCTGATGTGTTACACTCACATGACTTTCTCTACTCTTGTACAAACTATTTTTACAAACGCTTATTCTCCATATGCTTCACCAATCGAGATGTTAATCTTATTGCTAATTTTCTTGTAGATGCAAGGGAAATATGCTAGGCTTTAAGCGATAGTCAAATCTTTTTAAGAGCTGGTTGCTATGTGGCGCATTCCATTCTCTTTGCATGTCCAGGGCATAAAAAAATCTGATGTGTTACACTCACATGACTTTCTCTACTCTTGTACAAATTATTTTTACAAACGCTTACTCGCCATATGCTTCGTGTTAATCGAGATGATAACTTTATTGCTAATTTTGTTGTAGATGCAAGGGGAATATGATAGGCTTTAAGCGATAGTCAAATCTTTCAATAGCGGATTGTTATGTGGAGCATTCCATTCTCTTTACATGTCCAGGACATAAAAAAAATCTGATGTGTTACACTCACATGCCTTTCTCTACTCTTGTACAATTTATTTTTACAAACGCCTATTCTCCATATGCTTCATGTTAATCGAGATATCGAGATGTCAATCTTATTGGTAATTTTCTTGTAGATGCAAGGGGAATATGGTAGGTTTTAAGCGATATACAAATATTTTAACGCTGGTTGCTATGTGACGAATTCCATTCTCTTTGCATGTCCATGACATAAAAAAATCTGATGTGTTACACTCACATGACTTTCTCTACTCTTGTACAATCTAATTTTACAAACGCCTATTCTCCATATGCTTCATGTTAATCGAGATATCGAGATGTCAATCTTATTGGTAATTTTCTTGTAGATGCAAGGGGAATATGGTAGCTTTTAAGCGATAGTCAAATATTTTAACGCTGGTTGCTATGTGGCGAATTCCATTCTCTTTGCATGTTCAGGACATAAAAAAAATGAATAACGAATTTGAGAAAAAGTATAAGTATTGGAAAATTTAAGGAAATAACAAGCAATATCTCGAAAACGGTTCACTCAACAAAAGAAACGTATATGACATAAGTTGTGTATTTTAACGCGATCTACATTTTTTGTGTAGTAAAATTTTGTCTATCTCTTATGGTTTACCAGTTATGCAAAAGTCGTTCACAATGAAGAATATTTTTGAGACATTCCCAGAAAATTCGAGATATACATTTTATTTGTCATGACAATATCTTAAACATATGATATTTTAATCAAAATCGTTAGAGCCGTTTTTGAGAAAATTAAAATTTTCGAAAAATGTTCCATGTAAAGGGTAGTCTGGGGTGGGGGGATTTTCTTGAAAACCTTCGTGTCGCATCTCTGGAAGATACTGAACCTAAATACCAAGTTTGGTGTTTATCCGACTCTTCGTTTTTGAGTTATGCTGTTCACAGACACACAGACAGACAGACACACAGACACACAGACACACAGACACACAGACACACAGACACACAGACACACAGACAGACACACACACGGACATGTTTCCAAAAATGCTTTTTTTGGATTCAGTGATTCTCAAAACATGTATTTCCGGTGAAATCTCGGTATCGAATTTTTGGGTGGAATGCAATACTTCCCCTACTTACTATACGTAGTAGAGAAAGTAAAAATGAATAACGAATTTGAGAAAAAGTATAAGTATTGGAAAATTTAAGGGAATAACAAGCAATATCTCGAAAACGGTTCACTCAACAAAAGAAATGTGTATGACATAAATTGTGTATTTTAACGCGATCTACATTTTGTGTGTAGTAAAATTTTGTCTATCTCTTATGGTTTACCAGTTATGCAAAAGTCGTTCACAATGAAGAATACTTTTGGAGACATACCCAGAAAATTCGAGATATACATTTCATTTGTCATGAAAATATCTTAAACGTATGATATTTTAATCAAAATCGTTAGAGCCATTTTTGAAAAAATTAAAATTTTCGAAAAATGTTCCATGTAAAGGGTAATCTGGGGTGGGGGATTTTCTTGAAGACCTTCGTGTCGCATCTCTGGAAGATACTGAACCTAAATACCAAGTTTGGTGTTTATCCGACTGTTCGTTTCTGAGTTATGCTGTTCACAGACAGACAGACACAAACACACACACGGACATGTTTTCAAAAATGCTTTTTTTTTTAATTCAGTGGTCTCAAAACATATATTTCTAGTGAAATCGCAGTATCGAATTTTTGGGTGGAATACAATACTACCCCTACTTACTATAGTAGTAGAGAAAGTAAAAGGGGATTATCAAAGCTGGTGTTGCACTTCTTCCATAGGAAGAGTAGTTTAACTTGTGGAGGTCTTAATGATTAATAAAAATATATACAGGTTATACAGCATTTTTAAAATCTTAATGACTTTCAGTTTTAGTTAAGGAAATCAGAAATGCATCAGAAACAAAGTATCTGATACAAAATTTCAATGGCTTCAAGTAGATAAAGAGCTCAGATGTAGAAAACAAATAAAAAGCTTGCAACCAAAACGTAGCTCTAACCAAAATGCCATAAGAACGGCATAATCTGTATATTACTTTCTCTACAAACTACAGTAAGTAGGGGAAGTTTTGCATTCTACTAAAACATTCGATACCAAGATTTCACCGAAAATACATGTTTTGAGACCTCCTGAATCCAAAAAAAGGTATTTTTGGAAACATGTCTGTGTGTGTGTGTGTGTCTGTGAACAGCATAACTCAGAAATGAACAGTCAGATATACACCAAACTTGGTATTTAGGTTCAGTATCTTCCAGAGATGCGACACGAAGGTTTTCAAGAAAATCCCTCCATCCCAGATTACCCTTATTTTCGAAAATGTTAATTTTTTCAAAAATGGCTCTAACGATTTTGATTAAAATGTCATATATTTAAGATATTTTATGGCAAATAAAATGTATATCTTGAATTTTCTGGGAATGTCTCCAAAATTGTTCTTCATTGTGTACGACGTTTGCATAACTGCTAAACCATAAGAGATAAGACAAAATTTTACTATACAAAAAATGTAAATCGGGTTAAAATACACAATTTGTGTCATACATTTTTGTTGTTGAGTGAACCATTTTCAAGATAGTGCTTGTTATTCACTTAAATTTTCCAATACTTATGCTTTTTCTCAAATGGGAATTCGTTATTCGTTTTTTTTTTTGTCTTGGTAATGCAAAGAGAATGGAATACTCCACATTGCAACCAGCTCTTAAAATATTTGACTATTGCTTAAAACCTACCAATTCCCCTTGTAACTACAAGAAAATTAGCAATAAGATTTAACATCTGGATATTTCTATTAACATGAAACATATGGAGAATAAGCGTTTGTAAAATATTTTGTACAAGAGTAGAGAAAGTCATGCGAGTGTAACACATCAGGTTTTTTTTACTCCTTGACGCGATGCGAAGTAATCTTCTGGGGTAATTTGGCGCACAACAAGAAGGTATTCATATTACAAAAAAGGCCATACGCATTATTCGTGACATTGAACCACGCCATTCCTGTAGGCCGTTATTTAAAACTCAAAAAAATCTTACTCTTACTGGCGAATACGTACAGTTACTCAAGAAATTATTTCTCTGCACTTTAAAAAACCTCTAGCAGCCAAATTAATGGAGGGAAAGATCTAATGTTTTTTGACATAAGGATCAAATGGTAATATAATTTACGTGTTCTGGCGGTTTTTCAGATCGACCATTTTATTAATTTTATAAATGTTTCAAATAGATGCCAAAATTGCAAGTTTTTGTACATGGTGTTTTCAAAATTATCTTTCATACACTAGGTAGAGCATTTTTTGCGTATACATCCACACACTTTCATTGACTTGTGACTTAAACTGGTGGAGAAATAAATTCGTGAAGTTATAAAATGTGAGTCAAAAAAGCGAAATTAAGGCAAAAGTGTTAAAATTCCAAATTTTGATATTTTATTTCTCACTCAAGTAAAATCCTATTTTCATCGTAAAATTAAGTAATACACGAAAAAAATTGTTCTACTCAATGCATGCAAGATAATTTTTAAAACACCATGTACAAAAGAGTTGTAATTTTAACGTACGTTTCAAAAACTTATAAGACTGATAAAATTAACGATCTTTCATACTGTCAAAACACGTAAACTGTATTGCCATTTTATCTTTATGTCCACAAAAAAAATTATATTTTTCCCTTCATTAATTTGACTGTTAGAATTTTCTAAAGTGCAGACAAATACTTTCCTGAGGGTGTGTATGTTCTCTCTGGAGCTATCTTACAGATAATTAAGATAACTTCACAATAAACCTTGCTGTGCATGACCATAATATGAGGCCTGCAGGTGACTTGCATAGACCAGCAAATAGCTTAAAACTGTTCCAAATAGGGCATTATTATTTAGGAATTTTTCAATATGTCGTGCAACATATTAATATTCAATACATAGGGCAGATTGCGTGAAATGATGATTTAATTTATTTGTTATCGCTGTACTACTGTAATAGATGTTCAGAGATTTACTTTTTAATTGTTTACAAAGTTTTGTCTGCTCTAAGACGATGCATGATGGAGAGAAAGAAAATCCTTGGTGATGGGTATGTTATTAGTTATGCTGCATATTTCTAATTGTATGACGCGTTCAAAGTCCCTAATCACTGCTCACGGTGGGATCAAACGAGCAAACACAAACAAACAGCATGTGCCAATAATTCATTACAATTTTCGTAAACATTAGGGGATTTTAAAAAATTACTGTTGTAAGCGGTAAAATGGAGGATTCACCATAGCCATGATCCATTTTATTACACAGTTTTTATAAAGAACATAGTGAGGTAAATGTCGAATTCAAAGCAACAGTCGAGGTAAGCCAACTGTTCTATGTATATTTTGCTACACTTAATATGAACTGTAACATATATTTACAATACCTGCATATTTGTTCCGTTGTGAGAGGTTCTAACTCTTGAAGTTGTAAAATCTATCCATACCCTCAAAGATGTATATGGCGACTTCCCACATTGTAGTTAATGCAGCATACGTTCTTCTTTTACTACTGTAGATGTCTCGTCAAGTGCAGAATACAGAGGCGGAAGAAAGTATTCGTATACAGTTCTAAAAATTCTTGTAGCCAAATTCATGGAGATAAAATTCTCATTTTTAATAGACAGAAAGAACAAATAGTATGTACTTGTTTTGGCAGCTTTCAATATCTTGAATATTATTAGTTTTACAATTGTTTGAAAAATATACCGATTTTTCAACTTTTTTGTACTGGTGTTCAGAATTAATAGAGCTATGTTTTTGTGCGATACCTGATTTTGCGGTGAAAATAGGTTTTCAGTTGTAAGAAGAATAAAATATCAAAGTAAGGGATTTTCAACGTTTTCCTGAACTTCCTCGTTAACGCCTCAAATTTTACGACTTTACAAATTTATTTCTCCGCCGGGTTAAATCCTATCTCGATGAAAATATCAGGTAGTATATACAAAAGAAATTTGAGTACTAAGTACGTATAAAATAATTTTGGGTTATTATGCAGAACTACGGCCGCTCGAAAAAAACAACGAATTCCGGTGTTAATGGTAGATTCTTTTATGCTGATTACGTTTTTACCAATTTTGTTTGTCGGAAAGGTTCCGTAATGGTGTTAACGCTAATTTATTGCATGCGCGTAGCGACGCTAGCACGCTCGCTTCGCTCGCGTGCGTTCCTTAACGATGGTTATGATTACCTATTTATAAAACCTAAGCTTTGTGATTTTCGGGAGGTTAGGTTTAGTTTTTTTATAAAAACCTAGGTTAATTAGCGTAGCTATCATCAAAGCACGCGAGCGAAGCGAGCGTGCGTTCCTTAACGTTGGTTATGATAAGCTTAAGTTTCTGAATTCACGGAAGGTTAGCCTTAGGTTAGTTTTTTTTTATATAAGCTTAAGTTTCTGAATTCACGGAAGGTTAGCGTTAGGTTAGTTTTTTTTTATATATAAGCTTAAGTTTCTGAATTCACGGAAGGTTAGCCTTAGGTTAGGTTTTTTTTATATAAGCTTAAGTCCGACAATGAAACCCAGGTTTTAGGTACTACAAATTAATATTAACTATATGTTTACATCTCAAATGTGTCATAAAGCTTCTTTATCCATATCCTGCTCCTTCTAGCCAGCATTCTTAATAAATATCCGCAAATAAGCGTCGCTACGCGCATGCAATAAATTAACGTGTAACACCATTACGGAACCTTTCCGACAAACCAAATTGGTAAAAACGTAATCAGCATAAAAGAATCTACCATTAACACCGGAATTCGTTGTTTTTTTCGAGCGGCCGTAGTTCTGCATAATTACCTAATTTTGTAAAATCACAGAAGAAAAGGTTGAAAAATCGGTGCAATTTTCAAAACATAACAAAACTAGTAACATAAAAATTTTTGGAAAACGCAACAACACGTAAAATGAAATACCATGTGTATTAAAAAAGAGAATTTTATCTCCTCTAATTTGCTGCTAAAATTTTTTAAAATGAAGTTGAGTACTTCTGTCCGTCTCTGCATGTCTTCTTGCCTGAGTATATATGCAGGGTGCATGGGACTCCTTTGATTGCAAGTGAATTACTTTGAATGGTCGCTGTGATATATCTTCCTCGGCTTTCCTGCTTGTGTTCATACTAAATTATCATGTTTGAAAGTTGTGACTTCTGTCGCTCCGAAAATATCAGTCTCCACTCTAAAGTGAGCTATTTTACGTAGCATGAATTCGGTAAACACGCTCAAAAACACACACCACCTTCTAAAATTTGTTTTGATATATAAAGGCCATGTCCTTGTTCCACTGCCAATAATTACACACACTAAAAACTCCCAACTTATGTATAAAAATCACGACACTCACGGTGCTGTCCCACTGGACGGATGTAGATCTAATGACCTGCTAAACCCCTGTAATAAACAACTGATGAGTGAACGTCATTCCAGTCTTTTGTTTACTCCCACCACTTCCCCCTTCCAAGCTAGTCGTAGCTTTAGCCAATTCTCATTCAGGTCTTATTCACTAATCACAATCGAATTTGACAGCTTTAAAGCATAGTGCTCAAAAAATAACTGATTTTTTTATCTTCTCTACCGCGTACATAGAAAAGGCATTGCATTTCACCCAAATTTGAAACCAAGATTTAAACAGAAATACATGTTTTGAGACCCCTGAATCCAAAAAACGCAATTTTTAGAAAAATGTCCATGTGTGTATGTGTGTGTTGGTTAAATTCCAAACTTGGTATTTACGTTCAGTAATTTCCAAAGATGGAACACGAAGATTTTCAAGAAAATCCCCCCACACCAAACAACTCTCTAAGTGAAACATTTTTGGAAATTTGTATTTTCTTTAAAATGGTTCAAAGACTTTGCTTAAATACCATGTATTAAATATATTTCCATGAAATACAAAACATATATTTAAACTCCTGTCAACATTCAGCTGCTTCTCGCCATGTAATCGAAACAGTATAGAACTTTAAGGTGAGCATACAGCGTCCAGTTCTTAAACATTTGACTGTCGCTGTTGCCTTTGTATCTATAACGAAATCTGTAATGTACGTACTTCTGCAAAAGCTTACACGGATTACAATGATTTAGATATAATAAAATCTGATGTGTTACACTCACATGACTTTCTCTACTTTTGTATAAAGTAGTTTTACAAACGTCTACTACATGTTAATCAAGATAAACATTTGCAGAAATAGATTCATTACATTAGCATCTTATTACTAATTTTGTAGGTGCAAGGGGAATATGGTAGGCGTTAAGCGATAGTCAAATATTTTAAGAGCGAGTTGCTATGTGAAGCACTTCATTCTCTTTGTATGTCCAGGATAGAAAAAAATAATAACAAATCCCTATTTGAGAAAGAGTATAAGTATTGGAAAATTCAAACAAATAACAAGGAATATCTCGGAAATGGTTCACTGGACAAACAAATTATATGTAACAAGTTATAACGATATCTACATTTTTGTGTAGTAAAATTTTGTCTATCTCTTACGGTTTACCAGTTATGCGAAAGCTATTCAGATTGAAGAGGACTTTTGAGGACATTCCCATACAATTCAAGATATATGTTTAATTTGTCATGAAAATATCTTATATTATATTTTAATCAACATCGTTAGAGCCATTTTTTGGAAAATCAAAATTTTCGAAAACTGTTCCATAAAGGGTAGTCTGGAGTGGGGGAATTTTCGTGAAAATCTTCGCGTCGCATCTTTGAAAGATACTGAATTTAAATACCAAGTTTTGTATTTATCCGACTTTTTGTTTTTCGAATTATGCTGTTCACAGACACACACGCATATTTTTCTAAAAATGCTTTATTTGGATTCATGGTGCCTCAAAACATGTATTTCCGTGAAATCTCGGTATGGAATGTTTGGGTGGAATGCAATACTTCCTCTATTTTACTACACGTAGTGAAAGTAATAAGCTTTAGTAAGAAGTGTTTGTATACCCACTAATACACCATAGAGGATAGGGAAAGTCATGTGAATGTAACACAGAATTTTTTGTACACACACCCATGTAGATATAGGTATACGTTATTCAAAGGAGGGGAACACCTGGCGCATTGCCACTTACATAGATCTATTGCGGTTAACACTCCCAGGAGGAAGGGATGAAGTGAAGGAACCATAGGAAGCTACAGGTCGTAGGCAGATAGACTACGAGCCGCGCTGAAGTCCTTAATATTTCCAAGCTTGCAGACTCCTCTCACTGCTGGAGCCGCCGAGAGATGGCAATCAACGACGCAGCAATCAAACAGCCCTCTGATGTCCACCGAGTATGCTTTTCCCATTGAGCATGCATCCGCACAATTTTTCCGGCACTGCCATACACCACGAAACCTAGAAGCATAGCTCAAAGATGAGATGGAAATGCAATTAAAGGTAAATGGTGGAAAGGAAATCGTGGTAGAGAACAAACCACCCCAGCATTCGCCTGCAGCCTGGATCAGAGTAGAAAGTTGCCGGGGATCGAACCCGGGACCTCTGAATGCGAGTCGCACACATCGCGGCGCCAACTCGCTAGCCACACACATACGCAGAAAGGATTTTTATTGGTATATGTATAGATGTTTATTAAAATAAACTTCATTAAGTATACACTTTTATGAGAGTGATTTTGGTGTACTTGACGTCACAGCGGAAAACGGAATAATAAAATGGGAACCGCCGTTTCCATCACTGATCCTACACCTTTTCGTTGCTGTACAGAATTGTCCGAAGCATTTTATGTGTAGGCTTTGGCATTCCGAGCCTTCTGGGCATCTGTCGCATGGGTCGTCGCGATCTGTAGGGTTACCTGAAAATAGGAAGCAAAATGTTATGTGTTGCACTGTCTGCTGCGCTTTTACTGTTATACATTCCCACATCTAAGATTAAGCCTTACGAAGAAGCCGGCGGCTAAACTCATTATAGAGTAGGAGAATGTCCCCCGTTTAAAACATAAGAATCAAATAGAACACTTTTAGGATAGGATAAGACTAGAAGAGGAAGGGGAATTCGCATCTGTTTTGTGCCTATGCCCCTGAAGGGGCGCCCCTTGGAGGGAGGGATGAGGCGAGAGGAGACAAAGGGCGGTCGGACCAGGAGGCACAACAGGATCCCTACCATTTACAGATTTGAACTCCGCGATGCTGACTGGTGCAGCCGGTCCCTCTGCCCCCTCTGAGTTTACATATCCCACTGGGGCCTGGGGCCCTGAGACCGCTCGCAGTCCGGGAATGAAGGTTTCCACAGAGCATCCTTTTCCCCTGCCATGCACAAGCCGAGACCTCCCGCCGACACTTGCAACCCTGAAAGGGACAAGCAAATAAGAGGTGAAGTGAAATGGAGAGACAGGAAATTCGGGGGATGCAATGATCTTTCCCAGCATTCGCCTGGACCCAGGGAAACCCCGGGAAAACCTATTGGTCAGAAAGGTCGGCCACGTCGGAAATCGAACACACAACCTCCCAAATGCGGGCCACAGACGTTACCGCCTGAGCCATCCCGCTCGGTAGAACACATTTTAATAAGAGTAACACATAACAGAACTCAAGGCTTGATTCTTCACAAATTGTTCTAGGTGATGGAGGTACTGATACCCTTGACGTAAAACAAAGACTCATAAATAGCTTTAAACACAGGTAAAAACGACGCGAGTACCTTTAATGCAAACGAGCGGGATGGCTCAGACGCGTCTGTGGTCCGCAATCGGGAGGTCCCACGTTCGACCTCTGGTGATCGTCCACTCTGATCCATTGATTTTTCTGATTTCTCCGGTGTTAGCAGGCGAATGCTGGGGTGGCTCATCTTCTACCACGATTCTCCTTCCTCTCGTCTCCTCTACCCAGCATGGCCCTTGTCATCTGTTTCAGGGTTGTAGGACAAGGTGATGATGTTCGGCCGGTTGCGGCAGAATAGTGACTTGCGCACTGCAGAGATTTCCTCCCTCTCAACCGTCACTGCAGGAGTTCTATAACCGTAACTGCCCCCTTCCCTTGCAGCAATGCCTTACTTCCGTGTTTATTGTGAGGGTTGCGTTGTGTTGTGTTGTCGGCGCCAAACTGACTTCTGCCCAAGCTCTGCAGTGCTTGTAACCACGGGGTCTGAGCCAACAAAGGACATCTCAGTACCCTTCTTTGGCAGGTAAAACATGTAAAAGTAGAGTTTTTAATATTTCTCTCCCGTTTTTGGTAACCTGGAAACCTTTAGCCCCGATTGTAGAAAAAGGATATTGTATTGTGGATCTACGAACTTAATTACACCATATGTTTACTACCTGCTACAGACAGCAATCCAGACGCAGCTACAAGTATCAAAATAGTAAGTTTCACGTGGCTTGCCATACCTACAACTGTTTATCTCGACATGCTCCTTGTTTTATACATCGTAATACTCTTTTGCTTTTTATTTTGCCAAATGATGATAACCAGTGCCGTTTATTACTTTCTTGGAGTTTCCATAATGACGACTTCTGTTAAACTCTCTGCCCCAACTTCTACTAAAAGTCCAAGATAGCGATAAGGCTTTAAGGGCACTTACTTTCTGCTATTTCTTCACTCATAGCTATTTTATCACAAATGTCATACCTTCAGTACGAAATTGCTTAGCACTCCGCGATCTTTACCATTTAAAGTGTGCAAGTATAAAGCCACTTCTTAAGTGATTTTCTTTCTCTAAGGTCTTCCCTTTACACGCATAAGGGAGATAATTAACGTTTTTATTTCGTTTCCCTATTCCTCATTACAAAATAAACAGATTTTTATAAACCTTTTCTAATGAGAAAACAACATACAAAATGTAGGTTCCCATTTTAAAAAATCTGATGTGTTACACTCACATAAAATCCTCTACCGTTGTACAAACAATTTTTAGAAACGCTTATTCTCCATGTGCTTCATGTTAATCGAGATATCGAGATGTTAATCTTATTGCTAATTTTCTTGTAGATGCAAGGGGAATTGGTAGGCTTTAAGCGATAGTCAAATATTTTAAGAGCTGGTTTCAATGTCGAGTATTCCATACTCTTTGCATTACCAGGCAAAAAAAAATAAATAACGAATTCCCATTTGAGAAAAAGTATAAGTATTGGAAAATTTAAGGGAATAACAAGCAATATCTTGAAAATGGTTCACTCAACAACAAAAAATATATATGACATAAATTGTGTATTTTAACGCGATCTACATTTTTGTGTAGTAAAACTTTATCTATCTCTTATGGTTTACCAGTTATGCAAAAGTCGTTCACAATGAAGAATACTTTTGGAGACATTCCCAGAAACCTCGAGATATAAATTTCATGTCATGAAACTATCTTAAACGTATGATATTTTAATCAAAATCGTTAAAGCCATTTTTGAGAAAATTAAAATTTTCGAAAAATGTTCCATGTAAATGATAACCTGGGGTGGGGGAATTTTCTTGAAAGCCTTCGTGCCGCATCTCTGGAAGATACTGAACCTAAATACCAAGTTTGGTGTTTATCCGACTGTTCGTTTCTGAGTTATGCTGTTCACAGACATACACGCGGACGTTTCCAAAAATGCTTTTTTTTGGATTCAGGGGGCCTCAAAACATATATCTGCGGTGAAATCTTGGTGTCGAATTTTTGGGTGGAATACAGTACTTCCCCTACTTACTATACGTAGTAGAGAAAGTAATGAGCTTTCGTAAGAATAGTTTGCAGTAGCTATATAAAAAAAAATGTTTTTAACACACTGCCTAAATCCCGCGGTATGATCCCCTGTAATGCAAAATTATTCTTCACTGCTTTGCAGATTACTTTTACATCATCAATTACAATATCCTGCAGCCAAACCTCATCAGCGCACAAGTAAGGCGGATATGGCATAAAACCATCATAATTTGAAATTGATTTTAAGTGCAAATCACTTCCTAAATGAAGAATTTTATCAATTACTTCAGAACTCCAAGTATCAATATTTATTACAGTTTAAAAACATAACGCCATCACCGAGTTGCTGGTGCACTGCGTGTTTTTAACCTCACCAAATATGACGTTATTTTGGCTCAAGGTGCCAGCAATCACTGTGGCTGCTTTCACTGAAAACAACTTCTAAACATTAAAATTAAAACTGGTTCGTTTCTTACTAGGCATTATAAAAAGTCTTAAAACGTAAACCAGTAAACAAAGAACAGAAACCAAAACAGAAACACCTGAAAATGGTATACTATAACAAATAATATATGAATGAATAAAATGAAACAGCCCTTAAACCGTGAAACAAAAAATATAATCTAAAATAGGAATATTTAAAATGCTACTATAACGAACAATAAGATATGAATTAAGAAAATGAAACAATCTTACGAAATTGGTTCAAATGAGCATTCCTTTGAAGCAAAAGCCGATAGAAGATTCACTGAATCATAGCAGTTCGTTTTTTTCTCAGTATAAAAATATCTGACTATCGCTTAAGGCCTACTATGTTCTTCTTGTTTTGTATTTGCAAGGGCAATATAGAAATACAGTAGCCTTTAAGCATATACATATCTCTTAATAGCTGGTTGCTATGTGCAGCACCATTCTCTTTGCCACAGATTATTACTCTTTGTATATCCAAGACAAAAAAAAAAAGAATAACAAATTCCCATTTGAGAAAAAGTAAAAGTATTGGAAAATTTAAGGGAATAACAAGCAATATCTCGAAAATGGTTCACTCAACAACAAAAAATGTATATGATATAAATTGTGTATTTTAACGCGATCTACATTTTGTTTGTAGTAAAATTTTGTCTATCTCTTATGGTTTACCAGTTATGCAAAAGTCGTTCACAATGAAGAATACTTTTGGAGACATTCCCAGAAAATTCAAGATATACATTTTATTTGCCATAAAATGTCTTAAACATATGATACTTTAATCAAAATCGTTAGAGCCCTTTTTCAGAAATTAAAAATTTCGAAAAATGTTCCATGTAAAGGGTAATCTGGGGTGGGGGGATTTTCTTGAACACCTTCGTGTCGCATCTCTGGAAGATACTGAACCTAAATACCAAGTTTGTTGTTTATCCGACTGTTCGTTTCTGAGTTATGCTATCCACAGAGAGACAGACAGACAGATAGACAGACACAGAACACACACATGGACATGTTTCCAAAAATGCTTTTTTTGGATTCAGCGGACCTCAAAACATATATTTCCGGTGAAATCGCGGTATGGAATTTTGGCTGGAATACAATACTTCCCCTACTTACTATACGTAGTAGAGAAAGTAAAAATTAAATTGAGCCTAAAATAACCATCACTACCTCCTCCACAAAACACTACTAATGGCATATACCCCCCATAATATCAAATAACTTTTATTAAAGACATTTCTTTCCTCAACGCTTAGTTTTTGAGATATTGCACAAACTCAACTTAAATGGCCCAACCTGTATACATAGATGGTCACGATTTAGCAATTAAGACACAGCAAAACAAAAGAGAATCGAATCTGTTTATAGCCCTACGATACCCATAGGATGCGGTGCCAAAATATTTTAATAACCCTCATGAATGAAAGTTTTGCTTTATTTCCTTTGTACTTACGTGTAATCAACTTCTTTAGTATATTATCTAAATAATTGTATACAGGGAAAAATTTGCCAACATTACAAATCAGTGAACCGATATATTTTAATTAACAACTTATAAGATTGCTTTTCTCGATGATAACAGAGTATACGTGTTTTTCAAAGAGGTTAACTTGGTGTCCTAGGAGTGCGGAATCTATATACTCAACAGCTTCACCTCTATTTCGTTGTAATGTAAGGGTTTCTGTATTATGTGAAAACTGTGCGCCTTTTATATAAGTAAATAATTACAGAAATAAGTTAATACTTTAAAGAAGATAATTAAATATGCAAATATTTTGTAAAAAAAAATACTAAAGCCATCGCCAATTGAGAGTAAGGATCGTTGAAAACGAAATAATTGAACAAATACCTACCTTCAAATATCTGGGCTTTACAATACCAATAAATAACATAATTGAGGATATTGAAGAAAAAATTGACGTTTACTAAATGGATGTATTAAAAGACATTTTGGAAAAAAACACGAGAAAATGTGTCAAACTAAGTACCAAAGCCAGCTTAAAATATGCAAGTGAAACATGGTTATTGAAAAAGGAAAAAAATCAAGGTGGTAGCGGCACAGATGAAACTTTTAAGAGCTGTACTAGGAGTGGCATAAGCAGACAGGTTAAATCGGAAAACAGGTACTAGAAGAACATGTAGTCGAGGAAACTGAGAAATACTCCTTCAAGATTTTCTAGACAAGCGTTGTTTTACAAACCATTTGCTAACAGAGGAATGTCTAGTATGATGGCTCGGGCGGTAACGTCTGTGGACCCCGTTCGGGAGGTCCCAGGTTGGATCCTCGGCTCACTGTAACCCATGGGTTTTTCGGGGGATTCCTCGTGTTGCCAGGTGAATGCTGGAGTGGTTTTTTTCATCCTCTGAATTTTTCTGTCCCTCCATTTCGTTCCATTTCATTCATCCTTCACGCCGTTTGTTCTGTTTCAGTGTTGTAAAGTGTCGGCGATGGTGTTTCGATGCAGCTTGTCAGGGAAAAGGATTTTCTCTGCACAATTTCTCCGTCCCTCAGCCTTCAAATGACTGCCGGGGTACAAGGACCGACCTTGGGGGAACGTTGGACCCTGTGTGGGGCGGGGTCCCCGGTTTGCGTGTCCGACTGTAGGAACGTCTCAATCTGGAAACTGTAGGGACCCTTCATCCCGGAGGCGCCTCCTCGTGAGGCGTCGGTACAATATCCTCATTCCTGGATCGATGCCAAATCTCCTCTGCTTCACAATCTAATGCAACCGTGTTTTCGAGAAAGAAGAACAAGAAATAATTACAGGACCAAAGAGAAGGTACAAAAGATAAAATTTCACCTACTAATTATTTAACAAGTTACTCGACCATTCATACCGATAATTGCTTCACCGCCAAAGGCTATGCAGCATTACCAGAAGTTGAAGACCGTGGGAGCAAGATTACGGAACTCAGACGTTCCACCAATGTTTCAGATCCTTTTGTGTCAATATCAGGGGATCTTTCATCCATTATTAGGAATAGCCGGGTAAATACGAAAGGGCTAAAGGAGAGGATTCACGATAAAGGTCCTCTAGATCACTGCACAATAATTTCATAAAGATCGGTGGGAAATAAGTGGAATTAATTCGTCATTAGAGTTTAAAAAGCTAACCTATCAGCTCGGACAGCCAGTTAGCAAACTGATGTTTTTACTGCTCTACGAATTTGATGTGTAACTTCTTTTAGTTATATTTCGACAACTTGATGCAGACAGTCCAAAATATTTAAAATATGTTACTTCCTCAGTGATTTTTCCTTTAATTTCTACTTTGAACCTTATGTTATTTTAATTTATGTCACTATTTTTGGAAGAGAAACCACACCACATACCTTTACCTTCTCTTCCACTTACCTAGCAGATAGAAGCAATATTTATTGTCTTCCATCCAAAAATTTGATTCACAGAAAACACATGTTTTGAGGCACTTGAATAAAAAAGAAATTTCTGATAAAGCTCGCTGCGTATGTATGTGTGTGCCTTTAGAGTATGACTCAAAACGAAACGTCGGATAAATACCAAACTTGGTATTTAGGTTCAGAAACCTCCATCAATGCGGCACAAAGATTTCAAGAATATTTCCCCTCCTTAAACTACCCTTTACATGGAAAAACGTTCAATGTTTTTTTTTTATTTTTTCTAACAAATGGATCTAATCATTTTTATTTGTATGACAAATAAAATGTATTGTATTTTAAATTTTCTGGGAATAGTCTCTGAAGTCCTCTTCATTCGGAAGGAATTTTGTATAATCTTCTGTAACTGGTATACCATAAGATATACACAAAAACTTACTCCGCAAAAAGTTAACATCTCTTTAAAACACAATTTATTTCAAATAATTTTTTGTGCCGTTTCCGAGATATCCGTTATTAATGGTTCAAATTGTTCAATACTTCGTCATTCTTTGAAATTCCTGTCGATTTTCAATTGTTTCTCGCGATTGCATGGAAACGGTACGGAATTTTAAGGTCAGCGTATAGCGTCCAGTTCTAAAACATCTGACTATCCCTGTTCCGCTTGCATGTATAACGAAATGTGTAATGCAGCTATTTCCGGAATGTTTTGTAAGAATAATTTGCATTAGCACTATTAAGCGATATAGGGTAGAGAAAGTCATGTGAATGTACCACATAGGGTATTTGTTTAGACATCTAAGTATCGATTCGTTTCCTCTATCCACCTTGCACCTACAACGAAATATGTAATGAAACTATTTCTTGAAGTCGTCGTTGCAGCTCCACGTACGGTAGCTAAACTTGAAGTTGTGTTGCACCACGTATGAGAGCCAAACTTGAAGTGGTTTAATTGTTGTAGCGGTTGCACCACGTACAGTACAAAGTTTCCGGTGGTCTTCGCCCCCACGTTTAAAAATCAACGTTGTATTTTAATGTTTATTTAAATATTATATATGTATGTATGTATCGGCTTCGTCGGTAGTAATTTGTAAAACACGTATCTCTTAGCAGGACTGGTACGGCTAAAGAACAAGGCTTACACGAATTATAATTGTATTGTACTTTGTTTATTAATCCTTCACACGAATAAATAACACTTCACTGATGTATCCTACTTTACAGTTGTGAGATTATTGTTAAATGCACTTTTTAACTCGTAAACTTTATATTATTCTCACCGCAATAAAAGTTCATGTCTCACACTGAACCTGTATCGTACCGCAATCTCGTAGCGTCTTGCGCTTGAATTTGTATATTTCTTCTATTTCAAGTCTCTGATTGGCTAATCCTACTCCAATAGAATATCTTTATTCACTTTAAGCTTTTTGTAGTTTTTGATTAGCTATTTATAAACTGTTTTAAATATTACATTATAGTTCCAAGATATATCAGTAGCATTTATTGAACTTTCTAACTTATTGTTGTCTCAAGGGTACCTCATTGTTAGCAACTTTCGGCTTCTACTTTGTAATTCTGTTTGCTACGTAAAGCCGCTTGCTTCTATTCTTACAGCTCCTACATTGTTAAACTACATAATACATTCGCATAACATTATTATACATGTACATAATAATAAACATAATACAATGACTGTAACATATACTTTATATATTAAATTATACGCATATTGCTTTAAGGCGGGCTGTTATTAAATTTTGTATTATATAATTAGACTGATATAATTTAAGTGATAAAAATACTGTCTCATTCCGCAAGGGTTTATCTCGATTAACTTGAAATAGATAGAAAAAAAATCCGATGTGTTGCACTCACATGACGTTCTCTACTCTTGTACAAACTATTTTACAAACGCTTATTCTCTATGTACTTCATGTTAATCGAGATAAACATTCTATTGCTAATTTTCTTGTATGTGCAAGGGTAATATGGTAGGCTTTAAGCGATAGTCAAATCTTTTAAGTGCTGGTTACTATGTGGAGCATTCCATTCTCTTTGCATGTCAGGACATAAAAAAAGAATAACGAATTCCAATTTGAGAACAAAGTATAAATATTGAAAAATTCAAACAAATAACAAGGAATATCTGAAATGGTTCACTCCATCAAAAAGAAAATGTATATGATATAAACTGTGTGTTTTAACGAGATATATATTCTTGTACAGTAAAATTTTGTCTATCTCTTACGGTTTACCAGTTATGCAAAATTAATTTAGAATGAAGAGGATTCTTGGGGATATTCCCAGAAAGATATACATTTCATTTGCCATCAAAATATCTTAAACACGTGATATTTTAATCAAAATTGTTAGAGACGTTTTTGAGAAAATCAAAATTTTTGAAAAATGTTCCAGGTTAAGGGCAGTCTTGGGTAGGGTATTTTCTTGAAAATCTTCGTGTCCCATCCTTGGAAGATACTAAACTCAAATACCAAGTTTTGTATTTATCCGACACTTCATTTTGGGTTATGCTGTTCACAGACAGACAAGCACACGGACATGTTTGCAAAAATGCTTTATTCGGATCAGGACACCTCAAAACATGTGAAATCTCGGTGTTGCATTTTTTGATGGAATGGAATACTTCCCCTACTTACTATACATAGTAGGTAAAGTAAAAAAGCCCGGCAACCAAAAGAAAGCTGTGGATTTTTTGGATTTTCATAGATGCATTGCATTAATATCAGGAATGAAATATTCTCTGTGAGTTTCAAAGTGCAATATTTATTTTGCATGTGTACATCTCGGAAACCAAACGCAAGGTATGTATTTAATGACAGTTAAAAACAAAGATCTTCAAGGGTTTTAAGAATGCGGATTCTCCTGGATTCTCTCGTAGTTCTAAGCTGTTTCATTCTTTGGGATGCATTTCGCTTGTAAACAACTGCGACCAGCAGCGCATTCTCCTCGCACCGCTACACACTCAGTGCCTCCTCGGCACCGGACCGAACTACAGGGATCGTTGTTTGGGTCTTCATCTGGAAACAGAAAAACAATATGCAATGGAGCAATATTGCACCATATGGCAGTTACAACACTGCATAATGCTGTGAATCCTACACCGTTCATACGTTTTATGGCCCTACATTACTGGTGTAATACCACATAACTAGCGCAAGAAAAGCAGTCCTTCCGCGAGAGGTTAGTGAACTCCTAAAGCTTGCGACAGAAGGTCGCTGGCTTCAGGTGCGGGGCAGATTAGTTCCGAGTTTGTCTAGTATTTTCGGCATCAGAATTAGAAATTCAAAATTCTATCCATGGCCTTCTCCATGTGCATACTACGTAATACATCTACATTCAACTACTAAACAAATATAGCCATTAATTTTATTTAAACTTTTGCATTGTAAAAGTTGTAATCTTATCACTTTTATTTTAAGTGACTTAATGCTATGTGAAGTTAATGAGAGCTAGTACTTAAATGGGCCGGTAATGGCTGTTTTTTAAAATCGGTATGCTAATATTGTGAGAATTTTTAAATAGGTAAATATTGGAAATTAGCAATAAAATATATATTATGTAAATGCATGGGCAAGAAAGGAGTATGTGGACAACTCAAATAAGGAACAAAGAGAGAGTATAGCTTGGGTAAGAACAGGTGTATGGAGACTAAAAGGAATGAGAAATGGGTTCCCACAGAACCAGTGTCCAATATGTGGGGAAAGAGAAGATTTGGAACACATTGTGTTTGATTGTAAAGGTACACAGCATTGGAGAAAGGAAAGCATAAATAGGAAATGGTTAAAGTAGACAGAAAAGTAGTCTTAAGCAAGATTTTAACAAGGATAACACATAGGTGGGAGAGTACCCGTCTAAAGTAAAAAAGAAATGGCTGTGGTCAACAAAAAGAGATGTGAAGTATACGTCATTATGAGATGTTAAGATATATTATTATATTTATCATTATTATTAGTATTATTTTATTATTACTATTATTATATTATTATCATCATTTTTATGTTATACATAAAGAAAGAAATATGGATAGAATAGGCAAGATAACAGACTGGGCTGATGTGTAGCCATATTCTAAGCAAGATTGCTAGCACAAATAAATTAAAAAATTAATATTTATGTATTCAGAAATAAAGCTGAATTTAAACACAGTACCCCACTCACTATACTGAATTCCTTTGTAGGATTTATACATGACTTGTACATTTCTTTCAGTAATTTAGAACACAGGCTTTACTTTACATTTCATGACCATTCTGTTTTGGTGAAACAGAAATAGAGAGCATTGATAGGAATTTTGCATAACAGAGCTTCAGAAGAAAGAATCTCGTGACTTTCAAGAGATCAAACATTGTACTTCGCAGTTTTAAATTTCACAGCTCAGTTGAGTAATACCTTAAAAAATAGACATGTATGATACTTAAATTTTTATTTGATTAAATTCGTTATACATCGTTGTATCTTATGCAAATAAGACTAAAATTAACTATTTTTTTAAAAATCTCGATATGTCAAATTTAATATTTTGAAAGGAAGATTTTATTAAAAATAAACAACACTTTCAGCCATTATTGTACAGGTGTGACGTTATTGACAAAATGTTAAAGGACATAATTTTATTTATTTTATAATTAATATTAATATATCAAAATATTGAGAAGAAGATTGCTTTTTGCAATCACATATTTTAAATAGACTGTCTTGACAACGATTATTTAAACAACCTTAATTATGAAATACTAACCACAGAACTGAATAGAGACGTAATAAAGCTAATAAATGCTAAAGTAAATGGCGCTTATAACTTAAATAACAATACTAATAAATAACAAATAAATTGAATTTTAATGAAAAACATAAGAGCATTTAATAAGAAACCTGGAACATTAACAAATTTTTACATCCCTTTAAAGCGGAAAACCTAAGCCTATTTACACCCAGAGCTATACGCAATGCAATTAGAAAACATGCAGAAGAGATAATTTCAAAAAAGCTTAGGGATGGAATTATAGAAGTGTGTGTGTGTCGTAGTATGCGAGTCCAGTGTGCTGGATAGATAATAAATAAGGGAAACTTAGAATGACAATTATTGATGCTAATAAAATACATTCACACACATTACCAGATCATTTTAGGATAGGAGGCGTGGATCAGTTAATCGCCGAGCTGAATATTGAAAATATTTCTCCAGTTTGGATGTAACTTCCTCATTTTTGCAAATACCGTTACACGAGGATGCGAGAAAGTACACTGGATGCATTCATAATGGGAAGACTTGGTGTTTTTGTTTTTTTAATGTGCTTTTGAATTATCAACCAGTAATGGTGTACTTTTGAGGGCATTACACAATATTTTTGAAGAACCTATTGCAGAATTTGTAAAATAACATGTTGGTGATTTTCTATTAGATAGTAATGATTTTTATTCACACATAAAATACATGGATTATGCTCTTACCAAGTTCAATGAAAGTAATATACCTATAAACTTCGAGAAGTCAGAATTCTTTGCTAAAGAAACTGAAATTTTGGCCATATCATCTCGGCAGAAAATCTAAAACCTAACCCCGAAAGAATAAAAGCTATTGAGAGTATACCACTACCTAAAAATGTAAGACAGCGAAGCCGATTTATAGGTATACTGCAATATGAGACAAAATTCTTAATAAATTATGCTGAAGAGTCAATTCCTTTAAGGGAATTGTTAAAGAAAAGATTAGGTGTTTTGACTGAAAAACATCAAACAGTATTTAAGAATGTAAAGAATTATTCAAAATACCATTCTAGTAGAACGTCCAAGGCTAGAGTTACCATTTTATATATACACTGATGTCACAATTCATTCTTACGGAGCTTTACTTCTTCAACTTGATCATTTGGGTGATAAACACGCAATTTCAACTGCATCAAGATCATTATCTAAAATAGAAGCCAACGCATGCATTATAGAAGAATTGGAGGTATACATTTTGCACTACAGAAGTTTTGGCAGTACATATATAACTATAAGATAATAATATATACTGATCGTATAAGCCAGTCCTTTATTAAAAAATGCAAACTTAAAAATTAAAAAATCTCAAGGTACATCTACGAAAACATGTCACACAACATAGAAATCATACACATTCCTGGAAATAAACAGGTATTCAGCAACACATCATGTAGACTCAAATCAGACAAACATATGTCAGAAACAATCAGTAATCCATACTATGAAACAAAATCATGAATTTAAACCTGAAGGAAATTAAAGCAATTACCAAAAAACCAAAGAACATCTCTTAATTACAACAAGAAGATCCCGAATTAGTAAAAATGTTTAATATCACACCAGAAATAAAACCAGGAATAAATAATTACGTAATAATATATCATTTAAATTACATGGATCTGGAAACAATTGCCACACTTCACCATTCTTTTGTACATTCACGTTAACTATAAGTGAAATATTATACATAAAATATTTGGGAAAGAAAGTTAGAAAATTAATTTCAATTTGTGAACTTTGCCAAAAAGCCAAACTCATTGTAGTGGGAAACGGGGCTGTGCGCTATTTGTAGCGCGAAATCGTCGATCTTTGGGTTGTTGTGGTCTTCGGTAGTGTTCTTCCTCGGCTATTGATGCTCGTCGGTTGTTGCTTATTCCATTCCTAACTTCTATCTAATGCTTAATTCTCAGGTTATTGTGGGCGAGGCAAGTTCGCTTTTCTGTTGGCACCATATTAGGAAAGCTACATCAATATAAGTTGTGCTTTATTCTAAATGAAATTAACACGGCCATCATTAATGTGCGAACGATATGCTACGGAATGAGTGTATGTTTTGTCATTACTCATCCATGGAGAATCAACAACTTACAACAAAGCGATTAATCTGCACTATAAATTAAACTGAAGTTTATTTATGGGCGCTCTTTAACTGTTGTAGTTCTCAGCGTCCCATTCTATATTGAGCATGAAAGACCGGAAATTTTTCTCGGATTCCTGTTTATCAGGATTGAGGTTCTTTTACGTTCCGTAATTCTACTACACGAGACCACCGTGCTTACTTCCCTTCCGAACGAATCCACAATAAGTATTTTTACACCCAAAAAATCCATCGCGCTCCGCTGGGTTTGAACCCGTGATCTCGGCAACTAGAGGCTAGTATGGTACCCCTAGACCACAGAGGGCGACAATCTCCACTATGACGACGTAATAATTGGTCAATAGTTACCGAAAATTTTCACTATTTCTCCCAAAGATTTCGTCGGAAACAGACATGTTATTGCACGTTAGACGAAATTCCGTCGGAAAGAAGTCAATCGCGACAAGAAATATAGCGATAGTGCTAACACATTAGCGAACTAATCAACGTTATTGGTTCATCGTGTAGAACGCAAATTATATATATTGAACTTATTTAGTAAGTGACATTATTACCGAAATACACGCTTCGTAAAAGTTATTGCTTTCCTGCTACCACGCCCTACAAATACAAGAGCTTCCCATCGCACCCTTAAAAAAAAGCACCGCACAAGGATGCAACACGAAGATTTTCAAGAAATTTCACCACTTCAAACTACCCTTTACATGGAAAATGTTTCGATGTTTTTTATTTTCTTAAATGACTCTCACGACTTTGATTAAAATATCATATCTTTAAGATACTGGCATGGCAACTAAAATGTATATCGCGAATCTTCTGGGCATAGCCTCTAAAGTCCTCTTCATTCTGAATGATTTTTGTAACTATAAAACCGTAAGAGATTGACGAAATCTTACTGTACGGAAAATTGTAGATCTCGTTAACGCACACAATTTATGTCAAATAGTTTTCCTTTTTCTTTGTGGAGTAACCATTTCCGATTTATTCTTTGTTGCTGGTTTGAATTTTCAAACAATTATAGTTTTCTCAACGTGATCATGCAAAAAGCATGGAATTTCAAAGCCATCACATTAAAACACGCTCTTTAAAAATTTGACTTCCGTTTTGCCTACTGTATATCGAGTGGGATGCCTCAGGCGGTAACGCCTCGGGAGGTCTTAGATTCACCTTCTGAGCTATGGGTTTTTCAGGGTTTCCCAGGGTCGCTAGGTAAATGCTGGTAAGGTTCATTACATCCTTCGAATTTCCTGTCCCTCCATTTCACCTCCATGCTCATTTCACTTCACCTTTCATTTGCTTGGTCTCTTTCAGGTGGTACGTGTCGGCGTGGGTCTCGGCGTGTGCGTGGCAGGGAACAAGCTGAGTAAACCTTCGTCGCCCAGAATGGGTCCCGCGTCCCCCAGGGAAGTGTAGCCCATAGGGGAGGGGAGCCGGCTGTACCAACTGTCATCGGGGGAGTTTACATCTGTAAACGTGGTATAGTGTTGCACTGCTCATGATGTATTCAAGGCTACAAGTAATTTTTGACAATCCATTAATTCACTTTGAGTGCCAAATATTGTTGTTACCCATACATAATGACAACTCTAGCCTTGGGTAATTTAATTCATATTTATAAAGCAACCTGGGGTTCCTACTGCCGAAACATGTTCCTATTGTTTGGTTTAATGAAACAAAGACAGTTATGAACTTGGCAAACTTCATCTAATTGTTTCATAAGCTTAAATCTTCATTTAAAACCACAAGCCTACGTGATGTCCTGTAATACCGCATGACTAGGTTTAAACACACACAGCCAAGAGGAAGGGACAGCGCCCCAGAGGATTCATATAAATAGTCTGACAACAGATGATAAGCCGGACTCTTGTCTTGTTAGTGCTAAGCGACTTCATGATGCTCTGCCAGCTGAAGGATGTGGCCCTTCTACTTCTCTTCATGCTAAGTGAGTAACGAGTATTAGTCTGTACTGCCAGAATCCTTAAAGAAACCAAATCAGTGAGCTATCTCATTTAGGGAATTAGTATTGTGTAGGCAATAAATTGTGTATTGTTATTAGTCATAGATAGGTGTAGAATTAGCATGTTACAATTCTTGCTTCTCTTTCACATATTTTATTAAATATATTTTACTAATGTTAGATAAGTGTTTTGAGCCATTGAATTGCTAAACCCCAACTTCCTCCAATAAGAGCACCTATCACTATAGTAGGGACCCTGCTCTCTGTCCTGTCGTGCCTCCTGATCCGGCCTCCCATTATCTCCTCTCACCTCGTCCCTCCCTCCCGGGGGCACACCATCAGGGGCCTAGGTACAAAAAATCTGCGTAGATCGAGATGATAAGTCTCCCTCCGCTCCTAGTTCTATCCTACCCCACCTACTGTATCCTATAACAAAACGTAAATTTAAAGTTTATCTGGATTAATAAGAAGCGCCAATAATAATAATAATAATAATAATAATAATAATAATAATGGTTTTTAGGAATAGTCTGTACAGGAGTGATTAAAGAAAGTCATTTCAATGCAACATATCAGGTTTTTATTATAGAAATACATGCAACAGTATAAAGATTATAACCGAGTTTTGACCCCTGATGACAGAAAAGTAACCGTACATAATGTCTGTATTGAAGGACAGTTAAAAACAAGATTTGCAAAATCTAAATTGATTTAGACTCTTTTAGAGCAGGTAGTTCTAATTGCTTCATTCTTTGGAATGCATTTCCCTCGAAGGCGACAGTGATCTTCAGTGTATTCTCCTGACACCATTACACATTTTATGTGCTCCTCGGCATAGGACCAAATCTCAGTAGTCCGTGTATTCATCTGGAAATATAAAAACAGTATGCAATGGAGCAGTATTGCACCCATGATTATAAAACTGCTTAATAGTGTGACCCTGAGGAGGAGGAGGAGATGAGTGATAAACAGCAAAAGCAATACCAGTATATATTTAACAAAATAGCAATCACCTTAAAGTCTTCAGTACGGCAACAGAATATTGCATAAAAAATACGGTAAGTACATTAGTGGAAACGAGGAGGAGCTTGAAAATATTAGATAAAGTCGAGTATTTCCTACTTCCGAAGTTCTCCAATGAGGCACTTAAAATGTGTACACCTGCATACTGTGTTTTTGACGATACTGAATAATCAAAATAGTACCTACACAAAAATAAAATTGTTTACTAACGCCTGTTCAACATGATGGTTCCAATAGCAAGGCCATCGATATTGCTGGCAAAATGGCGATGGATTATCCATGGCTGTTTGTTGATCTTAAAGAAATCGATAACTTGCAACTCACATTTATCTGCTGCATGAATTAAATCGTAGACAAATACTAACAAAAATAAAGGAAGTAAAGACCCAGGTAAGATTTAGAAGGTAAAATACCGAGCGGTAGTTTAGCTCGCCACGATTGTGTGTACGCATTATTCGGTTACACCTGTAGCGGGAATTGATCTTGATCGAGGTGCAGTTAATACAGAAGCCCCATTTAAAAAATTATAAGGTATTGAGAAAGAAAGTAGCAAAAATGTAAAATAGAAAGAAAAAAAGTTTAAAAAAATTCTCAAGGAAATAACGAAAATGTGATGATATGAACGATTTTAATGAATGTATAGATAAAATATGTTGTAAAATGAGTAATGCAAATAAGTGAAAGACGCGCAATGCCAGCGTCAACAATATAGTACTCGTTACCAAAGACAATATAAATCAAAAAGAGAGAAGATACGCCATTGTAACTTTATGAGCAACAGACGCGCGAACTTCGAGGAAGAGAAATGTTGTAGAACTTCGTAGAAGAGAGAAATAGTGACGTATACATTGTGTGGGCTAGAGCGGTGATACCATGGAGTCATTATAGTTGTGTGGCAGATCTCCGTGGGGGATAACGCGCAGAGGAATTATTTCCACGTCGAGAAGTACCTGAGCTTGATCTTCCGCGAGGCAGGGTAGGAATTCATAGTGAAATATATACCAGGTGTGTCAGCTGGCCCTAGGTATTCGTATCTATGCAATCCTCAGTTTATAGTCTAATATGAAAACATTGACCCTTTTAGCAAACAAACTGTTATTGTAGCTCTGCCCTTCTATTCGGTACTATACACAACTAGCATTAATGATTAAAGGCCTGAATGAGAACCAAAGAGCTGCGAAAGCCTTAAAAAAAAGTCGGCGTTTCATGGATATAATGCTTGCAAGGAGATAGAGGAATGTTTTCCCGAAGAGCAGGATACTACGTGAGTTCTCGCAGAGTGGGTTAGCTGCCGGAATGTGATAAAGCAAGCGTTAGCTTCGGAGGTTCGAATCTGATACAAACATCAAATTGTTTTGCTTCTTTTTTTTCTCTCTGCTTATGTTTATTCTCGTTATTTTAGTGTACTAATTTATTTATTTTTGTTATTGTCTCCCCTGTGAGCCAAGGACACAAGAATTACAATCAGATAATTGTGTATCATGTTTACCCTAATAATAAGTACCGTATCTGGTGTTACGTAGTTAGCTTTCATTCTCTTGGGCGCATATCGACGATATTAAACATAACAGTTTTTGTTTCATGTTTAAACCTTATTTTTCACTTCTTCTATTGACAAAGAGTTGTAAATGTTCTAAGTTTAGGGGTAAACAAAATAATAAATTGTTAAAGAGACTGGAATTCAATAACGAAGTAAATATTCAAAATGACGACCCCCTTCATCAATGCACATTTGTGTACGTTGGCGGAGAGACCTTCTTGCATGCTGTAACATGCGCGGTGTAATCTGCCTGCATTCTTCACGTATGAGTGTGCCCGTAGATGATTTGGGCTTTGCGGTTCTTCTTCTTTGCGGTGGAAAACATGACGATTATTCTATTTTGTACACGCTTATAATGTTATCAAAAATGTTATTTATACCGTAGTATCAAATTATAGGCCCAAAGAGATAAAACAGAAGGTAATAAAAAGTTTGAACTTAACCCGAAGAATTTGAACCAGAACTGAAGTGGCACAGTGTTAAAGCAACCATGATTATACTATTGAGCCAACGCTACCTTGCGAGGTGAGGTTGCTACACGAATTAGTAATCGCAGAACTAGACCCCAGCTCGAATATTTACAGGCTTTTTGCAAGATCACGCTTTTTGAGCTCGGTTTGGTAGTTTTAATCCAAAGAAATTAACTGCATCAGTCATTTAAATTACAGTATGATCTGAAATATGCCATAGTTTGTGACATAAGTGAAATTATCTACCTAATGCTTAGCATTTTTGACAAGGCTGTACAACGTTGACTGACAGCTTAAATCCAATTGGTCGCATTGCGTAGATATGCCATTTTGTCAAACAATGCATGTGGCAGATTGTTCCTTCAGGGGCGTTTTCAAAGGTGTGCATAAATTATGCTAAATAATAAACGTTTGTAAAATTGGCTAAAAGTGCTACAGCAGCTCCCAGTGTCAGGGGGGATGTTTTTTGTATCGACATACATAGCGATTGCATTCTGCCCTGTAAAACATTTATGCACTGAATTATCTATCCCCCCTCTATAAAGTGTTATGCAAATCAGCCATTAGAACGCATTCAAGAGAGGCGTAAGTCAAATATGTCGCCTAGCACGTTGCATAAATTCAAAAATAAATAGGGGGAGCTGACTCACCTGGTATAAAAGTAATATAAGTAAATATAAAGAACGCAGCTCGTAAACAAATACATTGCAAGTAAAATCTGGAGCGCAGTAAATAACAACCGTTCTTGAGATTTTGTTGCAAAGAAAGGAAAGTTTTAAATAAATTTGGAAATTTAATTATTATAGTATTAAATTAAATTTTGAACGATTGTAATATTCACAATGGTTAGAAAGTAAATTGCCAAAAAAACAGTTTAAACCTAAAAAAATGCAAAATGAAGGTATATGAATTCAATAAATAGTAATTAATACTGAAATCAGCATTATCGTTTCAGTAGAGCATTTAGATCGCCTATAAACTGGAAAAGGCAATTCAGGAAAAGGAGGTGGCACTTGATGCCTTCATTGATATTGGGGGCGCCTTTGATAACACCTCCTTTAATGCAATAACTACTTCTGCAAGGAAACATGCAACCGATGAAACCCGTTGTCGGTGGATATGAACTATTCAATGGTTCAGTCAAGTCTCTAGATAGTACGGTCACGAGTGGTTGTCCACAGGGTGCGGTGTTGACGCCCCTACTGTGGAACCTGGATATTGATGGGCTACTTGTTTAAGCAAGTAACCTAGACTTTGTTATTCCAGGCTATGCTGATGATATCGTCATTATAGTTCGAGGTAAATACACAGGAACAGTCAGGCAACTCCTGCAGTCGGCCCTGAATACAGTGTCAAATGAGCTGTGAAGGAGGGCATGATAAAACAGCCATAATACCATTTACCAGAAGAAGAGACATACAGGGATTAGAACCTCCATATCTTCAAGGTAAAGAAAGACCTTCAAATTTCTGAGGAAGTCAAATACTTCGGAATCGCTTTTCGTTCCAAAATGGACTGTAATCAGCATTTCAAGAAAACAACAAAACGTGCGAAAACAACATTTGAAGCAGTTAAGACGCACGCATGGTAAAACATGGGGACCTGCTATGATCCATTAAATATACCAGGATAATCATACCATCGGTAACCTATAAAGCACTGATTTGGTGGCCTAAGATCCTTCAAAAAGGCTCTAAATATAAACTAAATAAAGTTTAAAGAACAGTATGCATGAGTGTTATAGAGCTATGAAAACACCTCTTACTGCAGCAATGGAGACACTCTTGAACCTGATTCCATTGCATTTAGTTGTAATGAAGCAGGCAAGAATGCACTCCATACACTGCAATACGCTAAGCAACTGAGAATTACTGACAATTAGGAGATGCATAAGACATGCATCTTTATAAATACCATTAGACTATATAATTCCAATTAAACACTTTATAAAGAACTTCAAAGTCATTGTTGGTCCTGAATGTTCGACGAATAAAACTCTGGAAACTCCTGATAAAGCTTTGATGTGGTTTAAAGACGGCTTAAATGATGTCTCAGGAACTGAATCCGGAGTATATGGCATAAGATCAAGCTGCAAAAAGCTTTTCCCCTTGGTTGAATATGCTTCTATTTTTAAACAGAATTTTATGCTATTATTCAATGCATACATGAAAACACAAGGAGAGCTTGCACTGGTACACAGATCCTTATCTTCTCGGATAGCCAGGTTGCATTTAAGGCTCTAAGTAGTCATAAAGCTAACGCCAGGACTGGTTTTAAATATGCTCACAAGCTTGGCAGAACAGAATGAAGTTCAACTCATCTGGATGCCGGGATAGTGGCATAGAGGGAATTGAAAAAGCTGATGAACTTGCAAGACAAGGAACAGCTTCACAATTTATAGGGCCAGAGCCAGCTCTAGGAACATCTCGATGTTTAGTACGAGAGGCTATTAAGAACTGGTCCAAAGTAAAACATCGTAAAATCTGGTTTAAAAATCCAGGAAACAAACATGGTAAATTGTCCATTAGAAAACATGTAAGTAAAGGACCGAAAGCTTACTTAAATGTAATGGACACCAGCTAAGAACAATTAATGCATTTCTTACAGGACAGGCTGCTGTGAAAAAGCATATTAATAGGATGGGAGTGTTTCAGGGTAACTTAGATTGCAGATTGTGCAAGAAAGAAACTGAAACAGCTCCTATGAAGCTTTGGCTTACAGGAGATTAAATCTTTTGGAAAATAGTTTTAGAACCTGAGGAATTTGAAACCATTTCTGTTATGAGACTGTATTTCTTCATAAATGGTGCAGGCATAATGAATTGACTTTAAAATGATACAGGTAGCACAATAAGCCCAAGGCTGAAGTGCTTCCGGAGAAATGAGGGAAACCTGTATCGTGAGATAAGACAAGACAAGAATAGTTGGAACCCTGAGAATTCCCGGAATGCCACAACATGAATATTATTATCATTATTATTATTATTATTATTATTATACTGCCCACAAGGAACCGTTCCACACTGTAGTGGCCTCGGCATTGTTCCCCATAAATCACTGGCTGTGAATGATCCGCTCAGGGCCGCGCTTAGCGGCCGCGAATGTCAACTGCCATTGCTACCTTTTGTTCGTGCTGTAAAGACTAGAGTTTGTTAATTGTGCATCTCAAAAGAGAAAGCTTATTCAAACATCTGCGTTATGTGTGAATTACTTTAGAGTATTCTTCTTATTGTTGTTGTTCTTGTCTTATTATTAGTCCACGGAAATGCCTATCGAAAAATTCACGCTGGAACAAATAATTTTTATACACGATGCGTACGTAAAATCCTACTCATGTAGAGAGATGTGTAGACAACTTTAGGAGAAATTTCCTGGTATTGCAGTTCCAGGTGGAAATACTGTCAGATGCCTGGACAACGGGATAATTAAACCTAAGAAAAAGACATGCTCTAATTAAGGAAAAAATGACGAAATTAGTGTATTATATCAATGCTCTCCAAAGAAGTCTCTAAGACGTGTTGCACAGCAAGTGGGTGTTTCAAAATCCTCTCCTCATAGAGCTGCTAAACTTTTAAAACTGAAACTTTACAGCAGAGGTGGCGAAAACGGGACACGTAGGCGCCGCTCTCTCTCTGCCACTGTCCCTTTGTGTATCACACACTGCTGATTGATGCAGTGCGTGTTGCATATTTGGTGACTCACGGAAGAAATGCGTTTTCGCCACCCTTGCTTTGCAATCACTATTGTTCATGGATTACAACCTCGAGAACAGGAATGTCTCAATGCAGTTGGACACCAGTTATAACAAGGATAGTACTCATTATATGAATGTTACTATTACTCATGAGTATGTAACGCGGGAGTTTTAGAATAGAAAATTCCAAGGTGTAGTAGACAGTTCGCGAGGCACGCATACACGCGATCCGGGACGGGTCATAAAATGACCGCTCTGTACAACAATCAAGTATTATATTATTCCATATCTGCGTAATAAATATATTAAAAGTTACAAGATTTAATACAGTTCATATACATACGTGCAATACAATAGAAAAACACACACAGATAGGTTAAGTTATGAGCACCAAGTGCAGGAACATCAACTTGCCACTATAACAACATGAATGGGAAGTGGATCAAAAAAGACTATCGTCGCAAAATACAATTTAAATACTGCTACGATATTACCCCACTGCTAACAAAAGATCAGTTATGTATGTCTTACTTTTCTTACTTCAAATACATTCCAAGAGTTGTAGAAATCTATAAATGTTACGTAGAAAGAAGATACATTTATTTGAGAAGTATTTATAGGCAGTAAATGGAAGCAAGAACCTAAGGATAATTCATCAGTTAGAAACAGTAACAGAAAATAAAACGCAAAGAATAGAAATGAAACGAAAAGAAATAGCATAGATACATTTTAATTTCTTTACCACATACCTACATAAATAGCACGTAGAGGAATTATTGCATACCACCCAAAAATTCGATATCGAAATTTTTTGGAAATACTTGTTTTGAGGCCCCTGAATCCAAATAAAGTATTTTAGAAACATGTTCGTGTGTGTGTGTGTATGTGAACACCATAAATACGAAAAGTCGAATAAATACCAAACTTGGTATTTAGTTCAATATCTTCCAAAGCTGCGACACGAAGTTTCTCAACAAAATCCCCCACCCCAAACTACCCTTTACTTGGAACATTTTTCGAAATTTTTTATTTTCTAAAAAATTGCTCCAATGATTTTAATGAATTTTCTGGAAAAACCTATCAAGTCCTCTTCATTCGAATGGAATTTTATACAATCTTGTATAACTAGTAAACGTTAAGATAGTCGCAACGTACTACACAAAAAATGTAGATCTCTTTAAAACACACAATTTATTTCAATAAGTTTTTTGTGACATAAGCCGTTTCTGAGATATCGTTATTAAAGGTTCCATTTGTTCATTTATTGGTCATTCTCTTGAAGTCCTGTCAACATTCAGTTGTTTCTTGTAATTTCATGGAAACAGTGTGAAATTTTAAAGCCAGCATTTAGCGACCTGTTCTTAATCATTGACTTTCCATATTCACTTTGAATCTTAACAAAATGTAATTTAGCTATTTCTACAAAGGTATATTTGGATTAGTACGTAGTAGATAGAAAAATAAGCTTAAGTAACAATAATTTGTATACCCACTAAAACGATAGAGAATAGAGAAAGTTATGTGAATGTATCACAGAGTTTTTATTATTCGATTTGTTTGTTGTTAAGCATGTTAGGCAACCCGTCATCGGGAAAGCAGAAGGAATTAAATTTGTTTTTATACCAGCCGGTTTACCCGACGTTGGATGGGTAGCTTTATAAACTCAAATGACGATATAATTAATTTCATTTTTATCTCTCCCCCGTTCTTTATAAAATAATATATATATAAAACTTACCGAGAAAACACAAAGACAAAACCAAAGTAAAAATTAACATACAAGGGAGAAGAAGAAGAGGTACTTTGTCTGGTTTAAATAAATATTCGCACATCGGAGTATGATCGCAGAAAGTAAGAGTATTAACTTCGACTTATTTATTATTCTTATGTTAACAACGTTTGTAGTCCTTAGAGACGTTTGTAGTCAATGTCATTATGCTGAATTTTTTGTGTTATATTATATCGATATACAATATAAATCATAAGAAGATAAGTATGAGAAAGAAGTGGTGTTTAGTCTGTTTGATGCTGTTGCTGTTATCACAGTTTAATATAATATAGTTGGAAATTTTGTTTAATTTCTCAAACCAAGCGATTGTAGCAGATTTGCTCAAGAGCAGCCATAGCTGTTGTAATATTTATTTGACTGTGTAATCAATGTCAGAGAGAAAGCAACATATGTGAATTCGCTGTTCCTTTGTTATTTTGTGAGGCAGTGAAAGCCTAAGTAACTTTTATATTTACTTCCAAAAAAGATGGAACATCGGACCGACAATATTTATGTTAGCAATGGTCGATCTATTACGATTATCGTTGAGAAAGATATAGATGATCTTGAGAACTTTTGTAGGCATCACATAAAATTAAATAACTAATCGTGTGAAACGGGACGCTATTTCGAATTCTAACTTAGACAGTAGTTTTCGCCTTGTACCAAAGGTTATCTGCGGCAAGTTAGGTCGAAATCGGCAACGGTGTAGAAGTCTATAAGGAACATACATACACACATATATACATACATGCATACAGTGACTTTTATACCGTTTCAAGAAAGTATTCGTCTGCACTTTAAACAATTCAGGGGAAAATCTAATTTTTTTAATAAAGACCAAATGAAACACAGTTTACGCGTTTTGGCGGTTTTTCAGATCTTTCATTGTATCAGTTTTATAAGTTTTTGAAAAATATACCAAAATTGCTACTCTTTTGTTTTCAAAATTATTTTATATGCACTGAGTAGAGAATTTTTTTGTATTATATGATTTTGCTGTGAAAATAGAATTGGGAATTGTCAACGTTTTTCCTTAATTGTTCATTTTCGGCTCACTTTTTACGACTTCGTGAATTCCTTTTCCCACCAGTTTAAGATAGGACTAGAAGTGAAGAGGGACTTTGGACCTCAACCTACGCAGATCTTTTGTGCCTATGCCGCTTACGTGGCGCCCCCGGGAGGGGGGATGAGGTGAGAGGAGACAGTGAGCGGCCGGACCAGGAGGCACGACAGGCAGAGGCAGGGTGCCCGCCATTTACAGATTTGAACTCTCCGAGTGCTAGTTGGTGCAGACGGCCTTCCTCCCCCTTAGGCTTTTACATATCCCTGGGGGTTTCGGACCCGGAGGACGAAGGTTTCCTCAGAGCATCCTTTTCCCATGCCATGCACATGCCGAGACTTCCCGCCGACACTTACAGTCCTGAAAGAGACCAAGCAGATGAAGGGTGAAGTAAAATGAGAATGGAGATGAAATGGTGGGACAGAAAATTCGGGATATGTATGGTCCTTTCCAGCATTCGTCTGGTGACCCGGGGAAACACCGAAAAAAACTATGTATCAGGAAGATCGGCCACGAGAATCGAACCCACGACCTACCAAATGCGGGTCACAGACATAACCGCCTGAGAAATCCCGCAGTTTAAGTCACATGTCGATGAAAATGTGTGGATGTTTGCACCAAAAAATGCTCTACCCAATGCATGAAGGATAATTTTGAAAGTACAACGTAGTAGAAAGCTACAATTTTGGCATATATTTCAAAAAATTATTTTTAATACTAAAAAATAAACGATCTGAAAGGCCGCCAAAACACATAAACTGTGTTACCATTTTATCTTTATTTTAAAAGAATTAGATTCTTCCCTCTATTCATTTGGCAGCTAGAATGTTTTAAAATGCAGACAAATACTTTCTTGAGGTGGTGTATTAAGATTTGGGTTTGATTCCATTCTGAAGCAGCAAGAGGTATTCTGCACAAGTCAGCATTTTGCAATTCAGGCAGTAACATTTGTTATTAACTGAAGACACTACGTGTTCGTTTACCTCCGTAAACATATGTACGTGTAGAACACAAACCTACATTTTAGCATATCTTTTAACCTTGAGCAATGTATTGCTTCTTGATAAACAAAGAAATGGTAACAAAACCTTAAGTATAACTTGTAAGGAAAACGCATTGATTTTGCATGTGATGTAAAAATATGCAATTATAATGTTTTTAAATTGAGTTTAGGGTGCCAATATTTAAATTTCTATTTTATTCCTTAAATAGTCCTAATAAGTGTCACTTGAAGGGATGAAATTACCCTCTTGTGATAATTATCAATAATTACGATGTTTGTTGACAATAGACGCTAATTTAGACATTATCAGTAATGATAAACATTAAATATGCATAATAATGTATTCATTTACCACTAAAACACAGTTTTACAGAACAGTACAGAAACATTAAATAGCCATATACCATATACATATTAGATTTACTAAATTCCACAATTCCTTTAATGGGGTGTAAAGTATAATCACAATTTCTTTAAATTTACACTCCTCAGTAACTGTGTATTTTAATGGTAAATCCTATTATCAGTTTTAAGTAAGTTTCTCTCTTGAATATGTTTTACACTTCCACGTTGGTTTTTAATTACTACTTTTTCTACTACGTATAGTAAATAAGGGAAGTACAGCATTCCATCCAAAATGTCGATACTGAGATTTCATCGGAAATGCATGTTTTGAGGTTCCCTGAATCCAAATAAAGCATTTTTGGAAACATATCATTGTGTGTGTCTGTCTTTCTGTCCATCTGTCTGTCTGTGTGTCAGCCTGTGAACAGCATAACTCAAGAACAAAAAGTCAGATAAATGACGAACTTGATATTTGAGTTTAATATCTTCAAAGGATGCGACACGAACATTTTCAAGAAAATTCCCCACTCCAAACTTCCCTTTACATGCTACATTTTTCGAAAATTTTTATTTTCTCAAAAATAGCTCTAACGATTAAAACATTATATGTTTAAAATATTTTCATGACAAATGAAATGTATATCTTCATTCTGAATGACTTTTGCATAACTGGTAAACCGTAACTGATAGACAAAATTTTACTAAGCCAAAAATGTAGATCTCGTTATAACAGACAATTGTGTCACATACATTTCTGGGGGTCGAGTGAACCATTTCCGAGATATTCCTTGTTATTTTTTTTGAATTTTCGTATACTATACTTTTTCTCAAATGGAGATTCTCTATTCTTTTTTTTTTAATGTCCTGGACATTCAAAGAGAATGGAATGCTCCACATAGTAACCAGCTCTTAAAAGATTTGATTATCCCTTAAAGCCTACCATATTGCCCTTGCACCTACAAGAAAATTAGTAATAAGATGTTTATCTCGATTTAGCGATTGTAAAAATAGTTTGTAAAAGAGTAGATAAAGTCATGTGAGTGAAACACATCAGATTTTCATTGAGTCTGTTTGTCAATATTGTTAAACAGGCTATTTCTTTTGCACTGAAAGAGGTCCAGTCTTTTTAAGTTAGTACTATGTTTTCACCCACGTGAAAAGTGAAAACAATAAAGTCATCGTATTAATGAACGAGGCGATTAGTTACTACTAAAATATGATCTATTTTCCAGTCGTAAATCAACAATATTTAGTATTTGACCAATTACCGTACGCCTTATTGTATTAAGTAGTCACTATTGCATTATTACACGAAGCAATGCAACTGTTGACATTAGGAAAGGAATGCCGGTATATTACAAACTTCTTCAGGCACGTTGTCAACAACGGTTCCTTGGCTCAGAGCACGAAATACTAAGGTTAAAATTACATTAATAAATAACCACCAGTAAGAAAAGTAATAGAATTACGACAGGCAAAACCTTGATAAAAGCTCTTATTACAAAAAAAGCCGTAATAGGTCCTTAAGCTCCAAAGAAAGCACACTATGAAAATAGGTCATTAAAGGCACTATAAAATTTGTGTGTTTTACTCCAGTAGGCATGAAACATATTTATATACACAAAGCTACGATTCTAAACAAAGTAATAAAAGAGGCAAAGTCGTCCCTCCTGATCTAGGAGTACCATGCTATCCTCTAGTTGCCAGGGTCGCAGGTTCAAACCCGGAGGAGCGCGATGGATGTTTTCGGGCGTAAAATTATTTGGCATGACTTCCTTCGGAAGGGAAGCAAAGCCGGTGGTCCCGTGTCATAGATTTACGGCACGTAAAAGAACCTCAAGCCTGATAAAGAGGCCTCTGAGCAAAATTTCCGGTCTTTCACGCCCAATATAGAACGTACGCTAAAAACCATTGTAGTTAAAGAGCGTCCGTAAATAAAACTAAAAAAGAGACAAATACAGAGCCCTACTGATCAGCCATGTTTATTTATTACTCCCTGCCTCATCCTAACTAAACATTCTGACGTTTTACACTCACATGACTTTCTCTACCTTTGTATAAACTATTTTTACAAACGCTTATTCTCCATATGCTTCATGTTAATCGAGATATCGAGATGTTAGTCTTATTGCTAATTTTCTTGTAGATGCAAGGGGAATTGGTAGGCTTTAAGCGATAGTCAAATATTTTAAGAGCTGGTTGCTATGTGGAGTATTCCATTCTCTTTGCATTACCAGGACAAAAAAATGAATAACGAATTCTGATTTGAGATAAAGTTATAAGTATTGGAAACTTTAAGGGAATAACAAGTAATATCTCGAAAATGGTTCACTCAACAACAAAAATGTATATGACATAAATTGTGTATTTTAACGCGTTCTACATTTTTTGTGTAGTAAAATTTTGTCTATCTCTTATGATTTACCAGTTATGCAAAAGTGGTTCACAATGAAGAATACTTTTCGAGGCATTCCCAGAAAATTCAAGATATATATTTTATTTGTCATGAAAATATCTTAAATATATGATATTTTAATCAAACCCGTTAAAGCCATTTTTGAGAAAATTAAAATTTTCGAAAAATGCTCCATGTAAAGGGTAATATGGGGTGAGTGGATTTTCTTAAAAACCTTCGTGTCCCATCTCTGGAAGATACTGAACCTAAATACCAAGTTTGGTGTTTATCCGACTGTTCGTTTCTGAGTTTTGCTGTTCACAGACAGACACACAGTCACACACACGGGCATGTTTCAAAAATGCTTTATATGCATGCAGTGCACCTCAAAACATGTATTTCCGGTGAAATTTCGGTATCGAATTTTTGGGTGGAATGCAATACTTCCCCTACTTACTATACGTAGTAGAGAAAGTAAAAATTATGGGTTACTATGGTTACCAAGTTCTCTAAACTACATGATTAGGCTAGGTGTAGGTTATGCAACGGAGAGGGACAACTCGCGCACTGCGAGTTACGTAGATCTATTGTGCCTACCAGTCCACCAGGAGGAAGGGGTGAAGTGAAGAAACCACAGGAGGTTACGCCACAGAGACACGCGACAGTCCCCAGTAGTTCCACAGCTGAAGCTGCCTAGAGGGGGCGATGAATTACTCGTCGACCAAATAGCCCTCTAGTATCCACGATGAGTAATACTTCCTTTAAGCAAGCATCCATGCCTTCTATTCGGCATGAATCCTAGAGGCACACGCGAAAGATGAGAAGGAAACAGAATGAAATGGAAATGAAGGAAAGGAAATCCCAGCATTCGCCTACCGATCAGGGAAAACCACGAAAAACTCAAAGGTGGGCTGTCGACGAGAATCGAACTCGGGACCTCTTGAATGCAAGCCTCACACGTTACCGAGGAGCCATCTTTCTCATTACCAACACGATTACTAACATTTCACTTTATTAACACTTCAACAGAAATAAATGCGAGACAAACGAGTGTATGCCCACTTTGAAACCTTACGGTAGATTCAAAAGAAGCTTTCGCATGAATATTTATCGATTAGCTATTAAAATAAATTATAGTGTGTAGAGAAAGTAATTCGACTGCAGCAAATGAGGATTTTTATATGCAAGGGGCATCCAACGAATAAAATGGGAACATAAGTCAAAACATTAATCTTCCGTGCAGCGCTGCTGCCTGTGAAGGGTGAGATTTGAGTTCTGTACTCGGTGCAGACAGGAATTTTCACATTCTGGGTTTCCCAAAACGGGTTTCATTCTCATACGTTTCCTAGGTCCAGTTCATGAATTATCTGACAAGGAAATATATACTGGTTCTAGAAGACCCAGGTTTGAGGAGCGTTAAGAGGAGGTTGTAAGGCCTATCCTCGGAATACTAGTTTTACCTACTTTAAATCCCATTTTCTTGGTAAGCACCAAATCTAGAGCAATAGAACTTTGAACATTAATACATTGACTCTTTCTTCATTTACTGACTTTTTATTGTAACTTAATTCCTTAATAAGCATGTTTTAAGATTTTTCTACATTCCCAATTGTTTTTACATTTTTCATTGAAAAAAGACAATTACTACTCTTACTTTGCCCTTACGGAGTTAAAAATAGTTCAGTAAATTAATAAATAATTATTAAACAATTGGTAAAAGTTTCATTATTCTAGGTCTAGTAGTTCCAGAGAAATAGGGACCAATGTGTCTTAAAAACCAACTTAGCAGAAAATAACAAAAAAGTGAAATGCTACCTTGAGTAAAATCCAGAATCATATTCTGGTTAAGGGTCATCGTCCTCATCCTCTCTGGACCTCTTGTCCTTCCTCTGCAACAACCTAGCCTCCTTGGATTTAGTTTCTTGCTTCACTTTTGCCTTTGCTATTCTCATATTGTCAATGTCTTGAAAAATTTTGATCGCATTCCATCCAGGATCTATTCCCATTACTTGCATCACTTTCACACGACCTGAGTTTCCCTCATTAAATGCCAACACAGCATTTAAAGCACCTATTTGTAAAGTATCATGCCCTTAAAGACAGTTTTAGGATCTCTGGTCCACATTACATTTTTGAAGGACTCGTTTGGATTTTGAGTTTTGCCATGCAAACATTTACTTAAAAGTTCTGGGTCAGCTAGGCTCTTAAATGTGCGTTTTATTGCTTCACTTACATAATAAGGCAGTGAATGTTTGTGTTCATACCCTTCTCCAGTAGCTATTGCTCTGTTAAATTTGCACCATGAGTCTTTACCTTGTGGACATAGTGCATGCTGTGGCCTTTCATTTGTCGACAGTTTATGAAAGAATGTCTCCTCCAGATTATTTGCATTTCTCCTAATAGCCATGCCATAATAGTGCTGTAAGTTGTCTATTTCCTTCTCAGTTAGTCTTCCCTTTCCAGAAACACTTTTACCATCACCTAGCTTTTGACCTCTGAGATCCTTTTTCAGTTTTCTAATTCTGGTTCCCGTGCCCTTTTGCACGTGCCCCACACATTGCAGCTTTTGAATTTGCACATCCCCACATGGGTTCCTTTCTACCACAGTTTTGTATGCTTTACTATCCCCATCCCCTAAATATTGTGTGTACCTTACACCATAATTAGATAGAGAACGTTCAAAGATTCTCGCTACCCCTTCACACTACATGCCACCACTAACCCCTGAATAATTTGCTTTACACTTTCCAATTTCTTTATGAAAATGCCATTTACGCCCGATTGGGATACGCTACACGTAAAACGACAACAGCTTTTTATAGAATGGGACATTTAACCTTACATTTATGGCAGAAAATCAATTTCGATATTTTTGACCCAAATCAGCTTACAACCTCCCTTTAAATAATGTTTTGTCTTGGCCGGCTTTATGCGGAGAGGAAAGTGTGAGTACTATATGGGCATGCAACCACCCAGCAAACCCGGATACCTTGCCTGTAATTCATATATCACGATATAAAACTACCTGATGTCATACATTCACAGAACTTTCTCTATCCTCTATCTTTACTACTGAATATACAAACTATTCTTACATAGGCTTATGTATGTAATATATGTATTTCTGCAAAGGTTTATTTGAATTAAAATGTAGTAGATACAAAAATAAGCTTTAGTAAGAATAGTATTTATACTCACTAACAAACGATAGAGGGTAGAGAAGGTCGTGGGAATGTATCCCATCAGACCTTTTTATCCCATCGTAGCACCGTATGATTTAATTATATATTTTTTCACACTAAAATGTTTCTTTTGGATATAATCATTGCAATTTTCATGAACTATTTGTTTCCATATGTTTTGCAATTTTTTAAAAAAAAAATCAAGCTAATCCTAGCGTTCATATCATACTGACAGATGTAGAAGTACAAGAAATAGCATCTTAGTTAAGCTTTAATTTCATATACGAATAAAATTTCTGGCTAAAACATAAATAGGCACTGTCATAATATGTTGACGCTGTGCACCTGAGAACATGTGCAAGAGCTGTGTGTGGTCTGCTTGTGCACATTTGCGCGAGTGCTGTCTCTATGACGCCCCGGATCTGCTCGCCGTTCGAGGCCCCTCTTCACCCCTTTGCCCCAGGAGTTACGTTGGAGGCACAAAGGGCCGTTATAGCTACGTTTTACTGAAGGCCCCTCCGTCTGACTATTCCTAACTCCTAAAATCTCCATCTCTTATGATTTACCAGTTATGCAAAAGTCATTCAGAATGAAGAAGACTTTTGGGGACATTCCCATAAAATTCAAGATATACATTTCATTTGCTATGGAAATATCTTAAATATACGATATTTTAATCAAAATCGTTAGAGCCAGTTTTGAGGAAATCAAAATTTTCAAGACATGTTCCATGTAAAGAGTAGTCTGCGGCGGGGGGGGGAATTTCTTGAAAATCTTCGTATCGCATCCTTGGAAAATACTAAACTCAAATACAATCCTTGGTATTTATCCGACTTTTGAGTTATGCTGTTCACAGACAGACGAACACACACGGACATGTTTACAAAAATGCTTTATTTGGATTCAAAAACATGTATTTCTGGTGAAACCTCGGTATGGAATTTTTGGGTGGAATGCAATACTTCCGCTACTTACTATACGTAGTAGAGAAAGTAAAAATAGTACTCGCCGGCTTTCAAAACATCAGATGGCATATAATTTACATAGACAGATAAACAGAGGAGAAATGAAACTAGGGGGAGCGAGTGGAAGAGTTAAGGTATGGGAGAGTGAGGGAGAAAGGGAAGGGCGTGGAAGGAGGAATGGGGAGGAGATAGAAGAGTACATGCAGTTAAGGGACACTGAGACTGAGTTTTTAGGTGAAAATGACAATATTTTCGGATTTTTTAATTATATCATATATATTCTATGGACACTTGTGAATAATTTTGGCCACACGTTTTTCACGATCCACCATTTTTAAAAGCCTAGCAACATGTTTAAATCACCCGTGAGCTGGCCCTTAACCACACAGGACTCTGTTTGTGTGTATGTGTACGGTTTTTTTCTCTCAGATTTACGTTTTTGCGCACGAAATTTACTTCTTATATTTCAGTTTTGCTCTGATTTGTATGAAAATTTGTATAAATAATCTAAAATGTGATATCTCTAGATTCAAGCATATATTTTATGATTTATTTATTCATTGGCTCAGAAGGTTAATTTATACTGCAAAAGAAGGATAATTTTAACACCAACAACCTCATATAAACAAAAATGCATTTCTCTGCAACTAATAACATCAACCTAAATCAAATCCTTATATTTACTTTGCTGTACTACAGCATTAGAAAGTGTCTCTATAATACTTCTCTGAAAAATACGAATACGCAAGGCACTTTTAGAAAATTTGCATTTTTTCGCTAATTAAAACATTTAGTTGTATTATATTAGAAACTAATTTTTGCTATAGCTTATAGATTTTGCAGTCATTTCTTTATTTAATCATATTAAACGTGCCAATTTTCAAGTGAATAGCTTTGGAACTTAAAAAAAAAATCTGATGTGTTGCATTCGCATCACTTTCCCTACTCTTGTACAAACTACCTTTACAAACGCTTATTCTCCATATGCTTTATGTTAATCGAGATATCGAAATTTTAATCTTATTGCTAATTTTCTTGTAGGTGCAAGGGGAAATGGTAGGCTTTAAGCGATAGCCAAATATTTTAAGACGGGTGCTATGTCGAGTATTCCATTCTCGTTTTATTAGCAAGGCAAAAAAAATGAATAACGAATTCCCATTTGAGAAAAAGTATAAGTATTGGAAAATTTAAGGGAATAACAAGCAATATCTCGAAAATGGTTCACTCAGCAAAAAAAATGTAAATGACATAAATTGTGTACATTAACGCGATCTACATTTTTAGTAAAATATTGTCTGTCTCTTATCTCTTGCAAAAGTCGTTCACAATGAAGAATACTTTTGGAGACATTCCCAGAAAATTCGAGATATACATTTCATTTGTTCATGAAAATATCTTAAACATATGATATTTTAAACAAAATCGTTAAATCCATTTTTGAGAAAATTAAAATTTTCGCAAAATATGCCATGTAAAGGGTAATCTGGGGTGGGGGCATTTTCTTGAAAACCTTCGTGTCGCATCTCTGAAAGATACTGAACCTAAATACCGAGTTTGGTGTTTATCCGACTGTTCGTTTCTGACTTATGCTGTTCACAGACACACACACGGACATGCTTCCAAAAATGCTTTTTTTGGATTCAGAGGGTCTCAAAACATGTATTTCCGGTTAAATCTCGGTATAGAATTTTTGGGTGGAATACAATACTTCCCCTACTTACTATACGTAGTAGAGAAAGTAAAAAGTTAAAACATCTAGTCCCAGTATCCCTTAAGGCATTAGATAACGGTCAAAATACAACAATACGAAGCAAGCAAAGACAAAGTTCATACATGGTCTCTGGCTCCAAAACAATAAACGCTTTATCATGGTTGGTATATTGAGCTTACCCCAATGACTCCTCTTAGTCCTTATGGAATGTTCGCCCTCTTCGTTAGGAACACATTTCGCTTGCTGAGGACATGGTTTTTTAGAGCACTGTACGTTTACTGGAACGCATTTTGTGCCCTCTAAACATAGGACAAGCGCACACGGATTCACTGCCTCTATACAGCCAACTGCAAACAAGAAACACAAGAAATAACTTCAGTTGAATTAAAGCTACATTGCGTATCTCAACTACCTGAATATGGACTCTGTTTTATAAACTTTGGTGCCTCTGCCCAAAAATTAAAAAAAAATCTAAAATTATGCATTCACATGACTTTTCTATCCTATGTCGTTTATTAGTTTGTATACAAACTTCTCTTACTAAAGTTGATTTTTCTATTTACTTAATTTTAAACCAAATAAACCTTTACAGATACAGCTACATTACACATTTCGTCATAGATATAATGGGAACGGCGATAGACAAATGTTTAAGAACTTGACGATATACGCTGGCCTTAAAATTCCATACTGTTTCCATGACATCGCGAGAATCTAATGAATGTTGACACTACTTTAAAAGAATGACAAAGTATTGAACAATTCGAACTATTAATAACGGATACCTCAAAAATAGCTGATGACGCAAAACAAATTATTTGAAACAAATTGTATATTTTCAACAGATATGATGTGACGTACTTGCATTATTGCGTATGTGACCTGGCGGCCCAGATCGGATATTGCGCAAGAGTGGAGAGTTCTAGTATAGCGTTACCACGCCGAGTGAGCGTGGGTTTAGTCAGTCGAGGCGAGTTACTGCAAGAGGCAAGTTGTTACTGTGTGTGCGCGCTGTCCATGCAGAAGCATGGCGTCCCCCACCGACAGGCAAGGAAACAAGGAGGTAATGTAATCCCTTTACATCATTAAAACCACTAGCCATCCATGTTCATTATGTTTAAATTACTATAGTAGATAGTCCCTTCCCTCATCCACACCATGTATTAATGCTATTACTAAGAATATTCTGATATATTTTTATAATTTCTCTCAGCTGCGTCCCTCGTCTGACCTCGTATAATGTAAATTATTAACTTTAAGATCTTTTGGTACCCGCTCTACCCCCCATTGAGCTAAAATAACAAAGAGGTCACGACATTTGGTGCGAGGCACCGGGTAATTGGAGGCTGCAATTTTTTTTTCTTCTCTAAAATGAAGCATTTTTGGTGCTCCACGTGTTCGTTAGAAAATGTAAATTTTTTGGTGGCTTAAGGATAAGGGTTTTGGTTCTGTAATTTGTGGTTTTTTCTTCTAAATTCCTCTTGCATTGTTTCTTGAAAGTCCCATGTTTGTATTTTAATTTCAAGCTCACTTGTAAAATTTTTGCATTGTCTGTCGGTGGCGTGGCGGTAAACCTTTTGGCTCCATTTTTCCCCTTACCTTGCCTTCACTTCTGCTAAATTCTGTTTCGGTGATAAATTGTTTGTACTGTGCATTCTAAATTATTATTTTGTGAATTCTGTAAAATGTGTTTTTGTAACTTTCATAATATAGTTGCGTGTGTTAGCTGGTGTACGTAACATTGTGTTATTGGTTGCGTCATCTTGTGATCTGTTAACGATAGAATGTGAAGCAAGTATTTTAAAGTTCGCGTGTTGCGTGTTTAAAATTGCGTGTGTATATAAAGTGAGGCGCATCTGTTTAAAATAATAAAACAAAACAAAAAAGTCAAGAAGAGCATATATATTAAAAATTCATATTTGTGCATCGTACGCTCGTCGTGGTACACATAGTGGTAGTACTACTAATAATAATAATAATTTTGCTTCACCGTTGCCATGTTTGGTTTATCTAGTTACACAATGAATATTTTGGGGGAAAAGTATTTCAAAATGACTAATTTAAGCAAAAGTTTCAGTTATCACCAGCTGTGCCAGTATCTTTACCTAAATAGGTTTAATTTGCCTCCAATATGAACCAGTAGGACTTGGATGTTGATGGATCAGCTATATGTGTGTTACCAGATTTTGGAAAGTTGCACCATTTTGTGGTAAAAAGGAAAAGCAAACCTGTAAGTATGTGAACATTGTGAGTGCCAAAGTTTGAAAAATTGAAAATGTTTCACAAATCAGACAGGTATGCTAAATGTTTATTGTTATTTCACTGACTAATGCTTAATTAAGCTTTGTTTTTCAGGAATAATGTGTGCTATGTATGTCTCTGCTAAATTGAAAGTTTATCACCATTTTATGTAACTAAAATTTTGAATTCTGTTTTGGGCATTGGAAATTATTTGGTTTGTCATGTTATGCTGCAGTGTATGTGTTTGATGTGTACCGTGTGCTTAATTAAGCTTTGATTTTCAGGAATGTTATGTTACAGTATTGTTTTGGCAATGATGTGCTTTGTTCTGTTGCGTTCGGTTTGGTTTCATTTTGGGTTTCATTATGTTGCTGTGATCGTTTCTTTGCAGAAAATTGATGCATGAATAGTGTGTGTGTATATATATATATTTGTGAGGTTATGTGAGTAGTATATGTGAGATTTGCCTCGGTGGAAGTGCCTAAGAGTAACCCCGACGGTGGTAGTGTGAGAGATGAGATGAGTTGATGTCAGCTTCGGTGGAAGTGCCAAAGTGTAACCCCGATGGTTGAAGTGTAAATGTTTGAGTTTTCAGAAGCGCTACATGTACCTGGAAATTCGATGTGATGTGTTGAGAAATATTTTGCTTATTGGTGTTGCTGAAACGTGCCCAGTATGGCGTGTGTGATGTATTCACACGAGAGAGTAAATGTAATGATTTGAATGCAATGAGAATAATTTTTTGTGTTTATGCAACAAGTTTAGTACCATCTTATATAGCGAGTTTTAATACCATCTATTTTCCAGCTTAATTTTGATTCGGAGGATGTGGATGCAACAGTATAATGCCATGTTATTTGTGTCATTCCTGAAATGTTAATGTGATTTCTTTAAGTTTATGCCTATGTCAGGTAATTTTGACTTTGCAGCTAGTTGAATGAGACACGTCAGTGAAGATGTTTTATTTTCTCAGTAATTACTGTGTACGAGAAAGTTGAAAGCTAAGATGATGATAATGATGATGATTGAAATAATGATCATAATGATCATAATGAGGTGGATGAGATAGTAATGTAGAGGAGAGTTTATATTTGACAGTAGAGCATGAGTTTTGTAGTTGAAAATATGTAATGAGGTGTAGTTTGACGCATGTAATGTGGATTTATTTTTGAAGTCTGTAGCAATGCACATAGTAGTTTGGAGTAGTTATTTAAGTGAGTGTTGTGTATTATTTGGGCCATGGTCAGTATGAATGATTCCATTTCATTGTCATGTATGAATGTATTGTAAGTGCACTTATCCCTTTTCTTCATTAGTAGTACCAGCTGGTTTAAAAATAATATTGGGATCCCAAATAAGTTACTATATTTGTGCTGTGTTATTGTATGTAAACAATGAATGTAAGTGATATAATGTTTATGTATTCTGGCCCTTTTATGTCTCTGTATTTGAATTCTAAAACAGTTTTTGTTAAAGTTTGGATGGTAACCCCTTGTAAAATTCAGTTTTTATGTCAATGTGTAGTCATTTATTTTTCTTTGCCCAACACTAAAAAAATTGATTGTTTGTAAAATTTTTGGCATTTTCAAATCTTATTACTGTAAATGACATACTACTTGTTTCTTATGTATGATGACCTTCTTGAGCACAATTTCTATCCTTCTGTAATTTATGTTATAGTGATTTTGCTGATTCCGGAGCTCGGGTGTCCAGAGGAGTAACCCCGCTCTACAGACACGCAGAGGTTCCAGATACACCAGAGGAGAGCTGTCTTTCATCCACTACACTGCAGTGGCATAAGGAGCCACTATTTTGGGAGGCAGTCCAAGCTAGTGATTGCTCCCCCCACATCTTCAGCGACTTGCAACACCAGAAACACTCTACAACTGAAAGTTCGCCGTTGTGGGTGATGTGGAAATTCCACCCACAAACAGTTACGTCGGAACAACCAGGTGCAGTGTAGTGTGTATGTAACAGTGGCAGTACGGTGTAGTGTGCGTGTGCGGGGTACTCATGATTTGGCAATATGTCTTAAACTAAATCGTCGGTGGCACTCGAGACTCCAAAATGTTTGAATCCGCCTCACATATCTGTAACATAGGTTATACCAAACCTTTAACTTCTCTGAGAGACATTTCTGCTCCATATTACCTTTGTAATTAACCAGATTGTATAGTATGTCATATTTTTTCTCTGTCTTTCTGTCGTTGTAATTGTCTACACATGAACCACAAAAAATCATCCTTGTGTCGACGGGGACGT